>JAYESA010000001.1:59760529-60225529 GCA_036927795.1 Iris macrosiphon
CAAAATGGGTTGATTTTTTGGAGTTTTCCTCCGACATGGGGCCTTGTGCATATCACATTGTGAGACGGACATATAGACACTCTAATTACTCTACGTATTATTCATAATTTAGGCATTAGACTTGTATGTGTCCTCCGAGATGCGTTTGGTTGTGTGTTTGGAGCCGTATCACAAGCGTATCATAGAAGAAGTGTGATACGAGTGTGATGCGCTCCATGTGTTTGTTGTTTAGCCCATTTCCCTATACGTGCATATGTATCTATATATGTATATACTATATATGTGTTTAATGGTGTATATAATAGTTAATTTGGGTTTATGTATATACGTATGCCTATGTGTATGTATATGAGGGTATCTAAATATATATATATATATATATGTTGGTGTATATGTGTACTTGGGATTTAGTATAAGTGTGGTCTATGTATATATATATTTTAGGAGTTTATAGTGATATAGTGATGTATGTATATCTTTAAGTGTATATGTATATATATATCTACTTAGTGATGCATATTGGTAGAGGTGTATAGTTAGCTTGGTGCTTGTGGGCGTGGTGAAGACTCAACAAATATTGAGCACAGCAGGAGATCAGTGACTGAAGCAGGTCACTGTACAGTGGCACACTCCAGAGACTCGACCCAGGACCAAGTGAACACTGTGTGCGGGTTGCACACCTGAAGGCCAGAGAGCAGCAACCACCAGTTTCCTGTGTATTTCATATTTAAACCAACAGAATGCTTCACTGTGTGCTTCACATTTAAACCAACAAAATGCTTCACTGTGTGTTTAACATTTAAACCAATTGAATGCTTCACTGAAGAAACAACATAATGCTTCACACGAAGAAAAGCAGCTGCAACAGGTTTCGGAGGAGAACAGAGAACAGACTTAGTTCTCCTCGAAGAAAGCAGTTGCAGCGGGTTTAGGAGGAGAACTAGACCAAAGACAGCAATGCCACTGTGTGTAGTAGTATATTTTAGGGAACTCGATACAGTGTATCAGTCACTGTGTTCAGCATGTAGGTAGCAGTTTTAGTGTATTAGTCAGTGAGTTTTAGGTACCTAGCTAGTCTATATTCAGTGTAGTATTAGTTAATTGTTAGTTGAGGTTAGTTAGTTAAGTGATCAAGGTATTGTAAAGTAGTTAGATAAGTATGTATTTACTTGTTAGATTAGTTATATATATATAGCTAGTCTAGTGTTAGTGATTATTAAATTAGCTATTGGTAGCTAGTACTATATATATATATTGATGTTAGTGTAGATGCATACCTTAATAGTCTTATAGTTAGCTAAATATGTATGCTTATAAAAATTATTATTGTTAGTATTTAGTGATGACTTATATTATATATATACTAGATATGTGTTAGTGTTGGGTTACCTTGAGATACAAGGGTATCACCAAGGTTTTGAGTTTGGGTATCGGGATAGGTGCGATACGCATTGGTGCAAGGCCAAGGTATCCTATTTCAACTATTTTGATATAATATCATAATATTTGACTTACATATAGATATAAAACCTTATTTTCATATTAAAAAACTTGCATATTTTAGGATACGGCTCTTTAAATGCATTATTGGGTGTTAGTTTAGCTAGCATAGCATAGCTTCATAGTATATCGACTTAGTGACTTAGCTTTAGACTCTTGCAAACTAGAATTCATTGGTTTGACTTAGAAATGGCGTATCGACCTAGAATTGCATCAACTTCATTTATTTTCATTATTACACCTTGTATTGATGCAACATACCATATATAGGTTGTGAGATACCAGCTTGGGCATCGAGAGACATACTTTGCTCAGGACTTCAGGCGAGTACATTTCTCTGATTATTTTCAATTCATAATATTGTATATATACATATTCTAGAATTATATACATTGATTTTTGACACAGTAATTTCATGGACTGGTGCTATATGGATCCTGTCAGGAGGTGTTATCCCCTACCGTGTGCAATGGGTACCCAATTACATGTATTTTATCATGTGCATCGGGTATTGACTTTCATGTGCTTCTTGTGCATCCACTATTTTGTGTGCTAGTGTGACTATATCGTGATCATGTACGTAACCTATCGTGATTGGATCTATGAGTATTGGTTGGGAAGGGGGAGGAGGAGTTGGTTATGTGATTAAAGCCCTCTTGATCTCATGTGCATGTCGATTATACACCTCACGTATAATGGAGTTACCTTTATACCTTGTGTGCAACCTAAGCCGATCACATAACGAACTTGCACTCTAAACCACATAGATAGTATTCTTGTTCTCTATTTGCTGTTATTTCTTGTATTTACTTCCAGTTCTTATTGTGCTTATTGCTTGTTCACCCTGTATTGTATATTCTTTCTACTTGTGCATCTTGTATCCTTTTCTATTGCTTGTTATATATATGCTCGATTATGTATTTGAAACTGCTTTCAGAGGTATGTACTTCGCTCCAAAACTGACTGGATATATTTTTCCAGATGATTGGCTAGAGGAGCTGTGTCCCACATATTATGGCCCACAGGAGGGTGAGACTTTAGAGGATACTCACCTAGAGCAGGAATACATAGTACCAGTGATTGAGGAGATTTAATTTATGTTTGAAGATTCTTGTATTAGAATATTCTTTGTTGAGATTCACAGATGTACTATTCTTTCATATTATGGATTGTATCTTTCATTCCTTCGCTATTCCATTCGTGCATTATCTTTCCTTAGTTTTTTTATGATTGAGATTTGATATACTTGTGAGATACCATATTGCTCCTCCGTTTGGAGTTGATATGATTGACAGGTACCATATTATATTGTTGAGATGTTAGATAGCTAAAAATGACCCAGACAGCGTTCTACCGCCGATTCTGCAGGATAGGCTGGGCGTAACCACGTATCCATGCCCGAATATCCGGGTGCAGCTCGTGACACGTTCGTAGGTACTTGATCGCCCGTAAAAGCGATAGCATATCCTCATCCTCAGGAGCGAGAGATCTGGGTTGATGCCTTGAGCCATATCGAGATATTTTGAGATGCTTTTATATAAAGGAATGTAATGTATGGAACGATGTCATTGTAATCGAGAGAAAGCTTGAGCAAATTATAATCCCGGCCAAATGCTGCTTATAACACATCTTGAATATCAATAAAGAGCTTATTTTTCTTACGCCATTGTGTTCCTTATTTTTTTGCTATGTTATGCCGCTGCTTCTTACTCTGAATAGCTTAGTTGCCCTTGTTCAAGCCATAGCCTTGTGCAAGTGCAACTTAGACTTGTACGGTATTATGCCCATGGGAGGACGATCAATTTTGCAAGGCGCCATACGAGGACGATCAGTCCCTTACGAGAATCAGGGCGTGACAGGAGAAGCATAAAATATAAGATACATAATCATAACTTCTCTTTGTCAGTTAGGTCTTAGGCGCACTTTAGAAGTGGTGTCACGATCCTCACCCAGATATTCGGGCACGAGTACGTGGGTACGTCTAGCCTACGCTACAGTATCGACGGTAGAACGTTGTTTGGGTCAACTCTACTATCTAAACATCTTAACCATATATATATATATATATATATGATACATGCCAATCATCTCAACTCCAAACGGAGGAACAAAATGGTATTTGATAAATATAAACTATACTCAATCACAATACAAACTAAGGAAGATAGAGCACGAATGGAATAATAAAGGAAAAGAATCACAATACAACTGCAGATCTGAAATAAATTATACATGCCATGAGTCTCAATAAAAGTCTAATACAAGATAATCTAAACCTTCTCAGGCTCTGGTACTATGTCCTCTTGGTCTACAGGAGTATTCTCTAATGGTATGCCCTTTTGTGGTCCGTAGTATGTAGGACACTGATCTATGAGCCAATAATCTAAAAAATATATCCAGTCAGGATTAGAGCGAAGTACATACCTCTGAAAGTAGTTTCAAATACATAATCGAGAATATAAAACAGATAATAGAAAAGAATACAAGATAACTAAACAACAGAATAAAATAAACTAAAGTGAACAGGTAATGTACTGGAATGAAGAACATACAACAGAATATCTAAAATATAATAGAAATAACTGAAATCTATCTAATATGCCATGGAATACAAGTTTATTATATGAACGGTTTAGGTTAAACATGAATACAATAAGGTAACTTGATTACAAGTATGGTATGTAATCGATATATACACGAATACACTGGGCTTGATCATATAATCAACTCCTACTCCCCCATCCCCAACTAATACCAATGGATCCAATTACGACTCATTACGAACACGAATATGGGCACACTGAACACGAGCAGTATGTGAACATGAATATAAGCACACTGAACACGAGCAGTGTGTGAACACAAAGTACACTAAATCAATATCCGATATACACGATGAAATACATGTGAAGGAGTACCCGCTGAACATGGTAAGGGATAACATCTCCTGACAGGATCCATGTAGTACCAGTCCGTGAAACTATTGTGTCAGAATCAAGTATACAGTTCTAGAACATGCGATATATACACTATTATGAAATAAAAACTAACAGAGAAATGTACTCGCCTGAGCTCCTGAGCAAGGTGTGTCTCTCGTTGCCCAAGCTGGTGTCACACAGACCTATATATGGTATATTACATCAATATAAGATTTTGGAATAAAAATAAGTTAAACTAGTTCAATTCTAGGTCATAAAACCATTTCTAAGTCAAAATAGTAACTCTAGGTCAAACTAGTCAAACTTGGTCAAACTAGTTATTTCTGGGTTATATGAGTCCATCTCTAGGATATTGGATCCATACACATGCAACTAGGCTATACTAGCTATATTAAGATACTAGGATACCAACAAAATACTGTATCATAAGATATGCAAGTTATTTGATATAAAAACACTAATATATATATATATATATATATATATATATATATATATATATATATATATATATATATATATATATATATACAAGACAAAATATATAGTACTTCTAGCCAAACTAATGCTAAGTGGATACCTTTACTTTGAACCAATGCGGTATCACACCACCTACAGACCCATCTTGATATACAAACTCAATACCATGAGCATAAACCAATACCTTGACATTACCTTGGTATCACAAGGTAATTCAATATCTAACATATAACTAACTACCCATACACCTAACTATATACTAACATGCATTATAACTTATACAATACTATACTAAACTAACATACCTCTTGATATTTAATACCCGTACCTAAGATACCTCAACTCTCATTACCTTGGTGTCACTCAAGGTAATCTAGAAATAATACTAACCAATGCTAACTAGTACTTATCTATCTATCTATCTATCTATATATATATATATATATATATAAAAACTTACTAACTTATCAATATAAAATAACTTAGCATATTACTAGCTTATCTTAACTTATCTATAACTTACATATAAGCACTTGCTACTGCAGCTTATCGCTGCTGCTGCAGCTTCTGCTTACTTCTTCTGCTACTTCTTCTGCTCACTGCTTCTGCTGCTGCTTTCCACTGCTGCTTCTGTTCACTGCTTCTGCTGCTGCTTCCCGCTGCTGCTTACTACCTGCTTTTCTTGCTGCTTACTGCTTTTGCTTTTTCGGCCTACTTGCTTATTGCTCCCCCCTAGCTCATATACACACATACACACATCTAATACACACATACACTCACTCACTCACACACACACACACACACACACACATATATATATATATATATATATATATATATATATATATATATATATATATATATATATATGTATATATATATAAATGTATATATATCCCTATATGTATACATATCACCACATACCCACACTAAAGATGCACATACACACATCTATTCTCCCATGTCCACCAACACATCAAATGAGATATATAACATATAAATAATTATACATATACATATATATCATATAACAATTATAATTATAATACTCTAAGAACTATAACCAAGGTAAATTGAATTAAAATTCAAGAAAACAAATACGTGGAGTGTACTGCACCCGTATCACACTCAATCTATGATACGCTTGCGATACGGATCCACCACATCACCAAACGTACCCCGAAGGACAGGAGCAAGTCTAAAATTATAATTAGAAGCAAAACAAAATATTAGCTACTCGTCTACGTGCCCGTGTCAAAATGTGATATGCTCAAACTCCCGTGTCAGAAGTAAATCCCAAAATCAATCAATATTGCAAATTGTCGAAATACGGCCTACACGTATCCAATTATGGATATGACACTAGTCACACACAATTAAACATATGTCAATTTGGTCTAATTGACCTATTGACAAACACAAAATGTGTCAATCTCAAAATTCTCCCAAAATTGACATAAAATACCACATAACTTTCTCCATAGGCCTCCTATGAACCAAATTCCAATTCCTATGGGTAGCCTTAGTACATGGGAGGGTTTCTAATGATTAAATTATATATTTAGAGTCTAATTAGGGATAGAAAACTAAATTGTACCTATTGGGAGATGGATTCCCAATAAAATCTCCAAATTGAGTGTCAAGAGCCTTCAACTTGTAGATCCGTACTCCTCCTTGTAGATCCTTCCTTCCTCCTTGTAGATCTTTATTCTAATAAAGAAAATTGGAAGAGGAAAATTCTAGATCTAGATTTGGAATAAAAAATAAAGAGAGAGAGAGTCTCTCTCCTCTCCTATGGTGGTCGGCCTCTACCCCCTCCTCCAAGGTGCTATAAAATATCCATAATACCCCTCGGGGCTTATCATGAAGGAATTAATTAAGGAGGGAAGGTTCTAGTCTAATTGGTTTAACTAATTAATTCATCCTCCTAATAAATGGGCTTACTATTGGGCTCAATTATAACTAAAAATAAATGTTGGTCCACGGATCTAATCTAAACAAGTAGGTCCACTAACACAAGTCAAAAATAAATCTAACATCTAGCAATAAATAAATAATATAATAAATAAATATTCAACATGCACAATATTTAATATTTTACTTCTAAAATAAAAATATCCATGCCAAATTACCAAACTACCCCTAGTTAGAAAAGTGAGGGTGACAAGTAGTATAGAGATTGGCGCACTTTGGGAAAGATTAGCTATACACGCGCTCTTTTGAAGAAGTTAGCAATGATGGCGTACATTTTAAAAAGTTTGGCCTTGATGGCACACTTTTGTAGAAGTTGGCACAACAGCACACTTTTGAAGAAGTGGCCGTGATGGCGCACTTTTGAAGAAATTTGGACATGATGGCGCACTTTTGTTGAACTTGGCGCAATGGCACACTTTTGTAGAAGTTGGTACAACAACACACTTTTATAGAAGTTAACCTTGATGGCACACTTTTGAAGAAGTATCCGTGATGGCACACATTGAAGAAGTTGGCACAACGGCTGGGTCGATAAATGATAACCTCGGTCTGCATGCCAAAGATCTTCTATAATAAATGAATTGATCTCTTCGGTTTCTGCAACTGTCAGTTGTCCGTCTAATGCATTAAATGGTGAGAGCGGGACAGGGACATTGTGCGCTAATCTTTGTAGCATTAAGAAAGAGCGCCATATTAAGAAAGTGTGCCATAGTGCTGAGAACTAAGAATGGGCACCTTTCTTCTGCTTTGCCCTTTGAGGAAAGTGCGTCATCTATGTAGGCTCACATTTTTATGCTTCGACAAGACCCCCTTCAAAGTTTTCAAACTTGAACAAGTTTTGAATACTTCGAACTAGAAGCATAAAAAGTATTTGAAATTTGATGTGCGTATTTCGAGTGGACTACCCATGGCATACCAGTAACAAGTTAGAGTGAACTATAACTTATCAGAGGTAATATGGACGTGATAGGTTAGAACAACTCAGCTAGGGAAATTTTTTGGACTTGATATCCATGGTGTACTTTTACAAAGTACGGGTAACAAGTGTAATATGAAATAAAAGATAAGAGTGGACAAGCTGTTTGTTCAGAGATAATTTGGACATGACCGACTTCTTTATGGTGAACCCACTGGAAGTATCCGCTCAGAGGTGGTATGGACATGATAGACTAACTCTGTGGGAAATTTTTTTTGTGGACTTGATATCCATGGTATACTTGTGTGAAGTACAGGTAACAAGTTTGAAGGTGAAACACTATCAGAGGTAATATGGACATGATAGGTTGCATATTTACCAGAAAAATAATGCAGAGGTAAGGTGGACATGATCATTTTTCTTTTACGGATTAGTTCTACTGGGAAAATGGAAGAAAGGATAATTCAGAGGTAATATAGATGTGAACCATCATTTTCTCTGTTAGTGAGAAGAAAAAGAAGTAGAATATATCTAATCCAACTGGGGATTAGAAATAAGACATCCTTAGGACAAGTGGGCTCTAAGAATCCGTTTATTTTTTAAAGGGAATATTTTGGTTGATCTCAACAAGAATATTTTATTGCATCTGAGAACTTATCCGTTAGGGACTTTTCGTGGATCTATTACTTGTTGCATATCTAAGACTCTTGAATACAAGTAATAGTTCAAAGTAATGCATGAATGTATTATTATATTTTTACAATGATGGGGAAGAAGAATATAAATACTGTACATCTTAAACATTCAATTAGGGATAAAGGGGAATAAATATAAATATTGTACATTTATAATGTCCTACTGGGGATTGGAAAGTAAAAGTCTAGCCTAGACACAATACTTCGGGAGGAATAAACCCCTGACATCATTGACAAGTCTCCATTAGGCTTGGCTAGCCTGAGCTATGGCTTAGAGATGACACCTATGGAACTACCTATACTGGGAAGTCACCAAATTAGAGTGACACCACATTGGTGGTAACTGGATTACATCATGGTGAAGGGTAATAGCTTCAGTATCAATCTGTCGTCGGATGCATTTCTTCAATGCATTACAATCCCGCGTAGCATAATTTATGTATCGATGGTACATATAGTACTTTGGATCATCGATTATGTCTACCTCTTCATATGTATAATATCAAGCAATTTGATCTTGTCATTCTTTACCAGTGCATTAAAGATATTGACAACATAGTCGTCGTCAAAGGAATAAGTTTCCTTTGGCCTGAGTTGTAGCTGGGATGTTGAAGAACCCTTAGAGACAATGATAGCAAGAGCCTCATTTGCTTTATAAGTGTGATTATCACCGTTGTTGAGGGTGAAAGGGCGCTTGCCTTTATCTTTTGGTATTGGGCATTTGTAATCCCAAATTACGTGCCATTTTTGCGCTACCTTCAGCGACTTCTGCTCCTATGATGAATGTCGTCCAGTCTTTAAATTGGGTTGGACCCGTCCAGAGCCCTACTATAGGCAGTAGGTTCTTTTTGCAAGTATCAATGAATACGGAGTCTGGAATACCGGAGGGCAACTTCAGAGTTGCTTTCCTAAAAAACTCTATGAATTCATGAGCGGATTCCTTCTTTTTTTGTTTGATGTTAATGAGCGATGACATAGTCATGTCTATGCCTCCCTTGTAGAATCGTAAAAGAAAAATATATTTTATGTCATCGAATAAGGATATGAAGTTATCAGGTAGACTGCGGTACCAATTATAAGCTATGCCGGCCAAGCATCCTACGAACAGCCTGGTAAGGAGAGCATCCTCTTTCTGTATATGAGCCGTCATCATATTGAAGTAGTTAATATAATGGCCCGATAATGTCTTGCCTTCAAACAAAACCATCGATTGGGGTTTGGGAAAGGAATATTATCATAATAAGGAGTATAAGGTTGTTTTTATCGTAGCTTACGGAGTTGGTCATTGTTCTTTAAAACATCGGCATGTGCATGCAACTCCCGGATAGCTTCGAGAGGATCTTCTGGTCAGAATAGTGTAGATGACTGATAAGGTCCTAGTTGAACAGGTATTATCACGGCAGAGGTCCACTCCCAATATTGAGAGGATTAAGAGTCGGTGGTGTTGACTCTTGGTTTAAGACTGCTTTTAGATTTGTGTTATCCTGCAGAGGTGTTGTTCCAGGAGTAGGTTGTGTAGGTATAAATGGAGCCACTTAGATAGGTACTGTTGTTGCAGAATGTTGGGTTGTCATCATTTGATGCATATTTGCATCATAGTGTGTATGTCCCTGAGAGCAACCTCTAATGAGTTAAGGCTTTGTTCGGTAGCTTCTGATAGAGAAGTATCTTGTTCGTCACCAATAGCGTAGATGCTAACATCTCTGTATACAACAGAGAAATTGGTAGAAAGAACTGTGTAGTTGGAGTCTACATTGTCAGTTTCAGAATAAGAAAGATTGCTACCCCTAGTTCAGATTTTGAGGAACGGGGATTCCCGCGAAGAACGACCTCTCGTATTCGAGAATGAATATTTTGGTATACTCCTTCAAAGGAGTCGATAAATTGGTCAAATTTCCTCTGGTTGGGTGTGCTTGAAGAACTTTGTCTTGATTGCCTCCCGCCATGGAGAAGATGTGAAGCCATGTATGCTGGAGCAAAGAGCGGTTCGTCATCATCATACTCCTGATTTTCAACTTGCTTTGCATATCGAGGTTTAGGAGATATTATATAGGTCAATCAGTCAAACACAGACAGTTTTGCTGATGCATAGCAACATTTGATTATAACTCTATGACAATTGCAATGATGTTCATTAGAAAACATTGTTACAAATTCAGAAGGATCTCTCTCCTAACACATTTGTATAATAAGCTCACGTAAATCAGAAGAGGGAAGAGAAAAGAAGGAAGAAGGGAGACTCTGCCTCTTTATATAAGATACATTGAATCTTCTATGCACATTTTTGGTCCCCTGGGTATAGAGTGAGGTGCTGGCTTGATTAGCGAATAATTTGTCACATTTTATATTTTGTCCTTCAGGGATGAGAGGAGTTGTTCCTAGCAGTCCTCTTATGTACACATGCACAATCAGCATGTTGTGACGAGGTTGACCCTACTTGGCATCTTTATGCGGCATAGGCAGAGTTAGTATAGTTTGCCTACATGCATTTAATTTTGCACAAAGGTCTTGGCATGGCGTACTAATAGTAGGCTTCTAATGAGTGGTGCATAACTTTTCCTCTAATGTGCGCATAATTATGATATCAGGAGAATGACTTCTCTCTGACTAACACTTTATTTGTGCACCTGTAGTTTTTCTTCTAATGGCGTAAATTCTAGAGAATCTTTTATCTCTCTTTGCAGAGTACGCCTATAGAGAGATTGGTTTGAGCAGAGGTGTCCATAACTTGCTTGTCCTTCATATTACAATGAACATGCGCGAGTTCTGAAGCTTGGGTGTGGATCACCCTTTGCGTGATATTGCGCGAGTTACGCAATTTGTATCCTTTGTTTAACGCAAGGGACTCAGAAGCTTGGGTGTGGATTACCCTTTGCTTGATATTGCACGAGTTATGCAATTTGTATCCCTAGTTTAACACAAGGGAGTTGTCCACCAAGTCCTCGACCTAAGTTTTCTTGACAGAATTGACCAAGTAGTTTTCGTCGATCATAATATTTGTTTTCTTGTTGGCAGCAACTTCGGAATATGTATGACGAGGCATGGGCACCCACACTTTACGGGTTTTTCTCGACATGATTGCAGATGAGGGGTTAGTACTACCCTCAGAATTGAGCATTTCTTCATATGCATGTTGGTCGAACTTCACGCCCAAGGTCTTCTGCATCAAACCAGCCGACGCAGCGTCGAGTTAAGCTATCACCTTCTCGTCAGAGGAGAAATTCTTCCCCAGCAAAGTTGCCATCTTGTTTTTGGAAGAAAGTTTAAAAGAAATTTTGTATTACAAACTATTAAAAAGAAAGAAGAGTACGAGAGATCCTAAACAGGAATCTAAGTATAATTAATTCTGGGAAAGTATAGTTGTAGAGAACTGATCTACGGGCGATCACTTTACTCCTTGGACCACACGACGATGAAGAAATGTACCCCTTCATGATAATACACTAACCCCACTTTTGTTAGCTATTTTAGTCGATATGTCTATGGATCCCTTGGCTGAGATAATGGAATCCACTCATGGGCTTCCAAATACTAATTATCTGGAGGATTTATCGCATATGGAGTTCCCTCAATCTAATAAGAATATGTCCTCAACATGCCAATTACAGATAGCTGGACAAGGAGAACGGATGCTGACATCCTTGATAAGTGGCTAGTAGCTCACTTCTTTATCCAATGAACTATTCTCAAAGCATGCCTTTCTGTTTGGTGATGCTATCGATCGATCATCCCAAACGAAACCCAAGAGGAAAAAGTGGCTTTTTAAGATGAGTTGTAGGGTACTGTATCTCCCTGAGATGGCACGAGACTTTCCATTGTCTGCATTCTTTCATACTACTCATCCAAGAAGGATGGAGTATGATTTGACTCCTTGGACTAACGGAGCCAAACCTGGTATAATTTGTCATAAGAGGGACAATCAAGGACAAAATCTCTTTTATAGTAGCTCGGCTGGGCATGGTGTTAAGATGCGTGGACTTCATCCTGGATCTATACCTAGCACAAATTTATTGCTTATTCAGCCTGAACAAGCACCTTTATTTTTCAATCTTTTTACTAAGACTAGAGGCATATATCCTGTAAAGAATGTTTGATTACCAGGGTGGTTGAGAAACAATAATACCCACTGGTGTCGATTGATTGAATGTATATCAGAGCAGTATGTGGAAGAACTCATAAGCTTGGGACTGTGTAACACCATATTGGAAACTTGCTACTGCCTTATAACTAATCATAACATGTTCTTATCTCTATTGGAACGATATAATGCTCGTACTGGGACAGTTTTTACTCCACAAGGTGAACTTGGGTTCACATTACATGAACTATGGGCAGTATCAGATCTGTCGATGGAAGAAGTTCCCTATGAAGAATATGTACCCACCAACAAGGAACTTAAAGGTTTGGTAAAAATGGAGCCTCGTCATGTTGAAGTATACCAGGAATTACTATGCCACTACCTGGCTTGCAATCACTATTATGGAACTAACTCCAGTACTGTCTACATCAAGAAGTGGTATGTTTATCTCTTTCGCAACTGATCAAAGGATGAGAATACCACTGAGGTCCAACCAATTAACCATTGAGTGCTAGTAGGGTTAAAGAACTAATGAAGGATTTCAGAGGTAAAGATAAATATTTTAGCAAACGTGTAAGAATTTTGGCAGCTGGGACTTTCGCTTCTAGTTATCTCATATAGACCCATATAGAGATCTCATCAGAAGCTCTACTGGCTGGGTTCTTCTCTTTATGGCTTCGTTCCAAGCTGTAGAGACCAGGATGATTATAGCTAGAGAGAGATGATTCAACTAAAGACCAACAACTTGTCCGTCTGAGGCAAACCATCCTTGACCTTTCTGGACCACCTCAATAAAGAAAAGGAATTTCTGATTTTTAATCTTCGTTTTCTTCTTCCCTTTTTTCTGTAAGTCTCCTCGAATGAATAAAAACTTTTAGGTTTTTTTAATGATGATCATTTATTGTGGACCTATTATTTATTATGTACTTAATATTAGATATAGATAATAAGTTAGAAAGAATAACATTATCAGAGGTAATATGGACGTGATAGGTTCTCATATAAAATCCCATTATATATATCTGCTCAGATGTGGTGTGAACATGGCAGAATATTTTAGTGGGAATAATTAAGGGGACTTGATACCCATGGCATACTTATACTAAGTACAGGTAACAAGTTTGAAGATGAAAACACTATCAGAGGTAATATGGATGTGATAGATTATATATTTGTGGAAAAAATAATGCAGAGGTAATATGGACATGATCGTCTTCTTCAGTAGATCTGACTCTACTAGGGGATTTTGAGGACCCAATACCTATAATGTATTCAAGACATTTGAACACAAGTAATAGTTCGAGATGAGAAAGAAATTTACTGATGGTGAGTATAATATACACAGTTGGGGATACAAATATCACATTGTATATGTATACACGATCTGCTAGAGAGAAAGAGCACAGACATAGTATCTTTTGAGGAAATTACCTTTGATAGGCATCATATGCAAATCTTCGTTAGGCTTTTCAAGCCTATAAGCACCATTAGAATATACTAATTATAACACGAAAGGGCCCTCCCATTTAGCATATAATTTACCTTTGCTTTTGTGGGTTGTGACCATTGGCCTTCTTACCGTAAGGACAGGATCACCGACCTAGAATATTCTTTCTTTGACTTTTCGATTAAAAGCTCGGGAGATATGTTCTTGATATAACTCAATATGTTGTTGAGCATATAAGCATTTCTCGTCCAATACTTCTAATTCCTGTAATCACAATCAATCATTGTTCTCAACTGTTAGCTCATTAGTGATAGCTATCCCGAGAGACGGGATCTGGATCTCGAGAGGAAGAACCACTTCACAACCATAGACCAGAGAGAATGGTGTGCAACCGGTTGGAGTTTGTACCATTGTGCGGTAAGCCCATAAGCATTCTCTAAGCTTCTCGTTCCAATCGTGCTTTTTGGATGAAACAAACTTCTTAAGGAGTTTAATTATGGTTTTATTAATGCTTCAGCTAAGCTGTTAGCTACAGGATTATATATGGTGAATGCCATATTCTGGATTCGATTCTTATTGCAAAACTGATAGAATGCTTGACTATAAAATTGTGGCCCATTATTATGTATTATCCTTCAGGGAACACCGTAATAATAGATGACATGGTATTTGATGAAGCTAATCATATTGGCTATCTTTACTTCAATTAATGGTACTGCTTCAGCCCATTTAGAGAAAAAATTGGTTATAGATAGGATAAACCGATGACCCTTGGATGATGGAGGCTAATAGGGCCAATAATTTTATTTCCCAAGCTTCAAAGGCCAAAAATGCAGTCGTTGGGTGTAAGAACTCTGACGGTTGGTAGATGAAAATAGTATTAATTTGACATGCTCTATATTTCTGAGCATAGTCTATAGCATCGACTACCATGGTAGGCCAATAGTAACCCATCCTTTTGAGCCTATCTAGTAGTTTAGGACCTGGTTTGTGTGCTCCACAAACACCATCATGAGCTTCACGTAGTACTCGTTTTGCTTTAAGGTCTGAAAGATATTGCAATATGAGTCCATCATATGATCAACGATATAACGTCTTGGATGCTGCATCATAATAAAATCGAAGCGAATGTCTTCTAATAAAGGTAGCTTCTTTCGGGCCATCTGGAAGAATTCCATAAACTACATAGTCTATAAAAAGCAACCTCCAGTCTTATGAACCAGGGATGGACTTCACCTCAAAGCTACTTTTGATGTGTAAATTGTTCTTGGAACATAACAACTCTCGACCGCTCATCGTGATTGAATATTGTCTTCTTAATGGGATGGCTAGAGAAGCCGCCAATCCAGCGAACGCATCTGCCTCTGTATTCTGAAGTCAGGGTACGTAGTCAATATAGAAGCCGGTGAAAGTTAAAGCCAACTCAATCGTGGCTTCATAGTAAGGAATAAGGTCTTCATGATAAACTTTATAATCTCCTCTAACCTGATTGAATATTATCTTAGAGTCACCATAAACTTAAAGATATTGGATATCTAGTTGTTTAGCTAACTAAAAACCAATAAGCAAACCATTGTATTCTGCCACATTGTTGGAGTATGGTTCTCTGAGGGAATATGCCCGATGAATGAGCAGCTTGTCAGGAGAAACAAGAATTATTTCCACTCCGGTGACGATATTGCCTTTAGGTCCTATTCTCGATGCACTGTCAAAGAATAGTTGACAGGTATCATCTCTCATTGCCATATTAGACTCCAGTACTTCGTCTGGAATGTCATCATATAGCTTGGAGGTTTCTGCTACAGGATGTGCTGCTAGGAAGTCGGCCAGTGTTTGGCCTTTTACTGTCTTTTGGGGGACATATACCATGTCATAAGGTGATAACAGCATTGTCCATGTGGCCAGACAAAAGTTGAGGGTACTTGGTTTGATCATCAGTACCTGAAGCGGATTTATCCTGGATATAACCTGAATTGTTTGACATGTCACATATTGACGTGTTTTCTGAATAGCAAATACCAAGCAATCTTTTTCTACTAGATTGTATCTGTGTTCATCTTCCACCATCATGCGACTGAGATAGTATATGTCTTGTTCATGACCTTCACCACTCTTTTGGGCTAGTAAATAGCCTAAAGAGTGGTCCATTGCTCAAACATACAGCAAGAAAGGCTTTTCCAATACCGGGGCTACCAAAACAGGCGAATTTGTCAAGTAACGCTTGATTTCATCGAATGCTTGCTGGCATCCTTCGTTCCACACAAACATCACCCCTTTCTTCATTAGTCGGGTGAATGATGACCTCTTCCGGAAAGGGTTGATATAAACCTTGTATGCTAACTGACCTAGTAATCTACACAGTTCTTTGAGGTTGCGAGGAGGATGCATCTCAAGGATACCTTTAACCTTATTTGGGTGGACATGGATACCCTTAGAGGTTATCACAAACCCGATGAATTTGCCGCTGGAGACTCCCAGGAGTCAGATTTATTTTAAGCTGGTGTTGGCGCATCAAGACTAACAGCATATAAAGATCTTTCAGGTGATCATTTTCATGATGACTTTTGACTGAATATCGTCGATATAACACTCCACCGTCTTTCGCAAATGCTTATGAAAGATTATAGTCGTAGCCCGTTGATATGTTGCCCTTGCGTTCTTCAAACCAAAAGGCATTATTGTATAGCAATACACTCCCAACGGTGTTCAGAATGACGTATGTTTTTTATCATCGGGGAACATCTTGATTTGATTGTATCTCGAGAATCCATCCATGAACGACATTTGCTCGAAATTGCAAGTGTTATCAATTATGACATTTGTAATGGGTAGAGGGAATTCGACTTTAGGGCAAGCCGAATTTAAATCTCGATAATCTATGAACCCGGATTTTCTCATTCTTTTTCATAACTGGAACCACATTGACCACCTAGTCAGAATGTTGTTCTTCTCAAAAAAAATCGCATGCTATTAGCTTCTTGACTTCAGTTTCGATTGCATCCATATGAAAACCAAAAATTTTAAATCTTTAAAAAAATATTATTTTATTGTAAATATAGAATTATTTGGTTATTTTCTTGCCAACATATATATATATATATATATATATATATATATATATATATATATATTCCTTTGTTTTACTAATATAAATATTTAATTATAATTGGAAGTTAAAATTATTAGATCACAAAAGTATTTTTGGGTGTATATGTATTTGCAAAATATTATAAAAAATTCTAGAATTTAATTCTTATACAAATATATTTTTAGATATTTTTATATATAATAGGAGAAAAATAAAAGGAAATAAAAAGAAAAGAAATTAAAAAAAACTAAACTATAAAAACCTATAACTAAACCCCCCAGACTCCCCACGTACAGGCCCCTCGGCTGACCCATGTTCCCCCTATATATATATATATATATATATATATATATATATATATATATATATATATATTTGCAAACTCGCTACACCACTAACCACAACTCATATGTTTGCTTGCCCACTAGAAGATATAAGCAAACATTTCAAACATTTATATATATATATATATAAATGATCTAAAATCACCAGGGTGGTTTTATATTATGGAACCACCCTATGTGACATGGGTTGGATTTAGATTGGGTGGTTGGGATTAAAAAGTGGTGGGGTCCACATATTTTAATCTCTACCACTCAATTCCAATTTAACCCATGTAACATAGGGTGGTTCCATAATATAAAACCACCCGAAATGGTTCTATAGAATTATTATTATTATTATTATTATATATATATATATATATATATTTATATATTCGCACATGTGCACCTAAAACCCTAACCCCAACACTACCGCCACCTACCCTCCGGCGAACCACTGCGACCACCGCCACTCTGTCGCCATGCGCGCACATCTGCACCGACCAAACCCAAACCAGTATGCCACAGATAGCAGGTAACCCCCCTTATCCACCTAATATCTCCTCGCACACACCATAAAAATTCAATTTTCTTCATCCTATGTAAAGCCAACATAACCCTTTACAACCCTCTTCAATTCATTTATTTTTAAACTGTTTAAAAATATGTAAAATTTTGATGCGAAGTTGATAGAAAAATTGTTTTGAAAATAATATTTTAACTAGCAAAATTGATACGAAGTTGATAGAAAAACGGTTTTAAAAATAATATTTTAAAAATATGAAACTCCCTTGTTTCATGCTATTTTCTTCCAATCTATGTAGTAATTTCAAAATCTATCTGAACAGACTTTTAGACAACATATCCAAGATCAATTCCTTTCTTTTAGTTTATTTTTATTTATTTTCAATATATGCAAAATTGAGTCCCAAAATCAAGAAAAACCTATATTTTTAAAATCTAAATTTCTCGATACGGGATGTGTCCCGCTAAACGAGACTACTTCGTCGCATGCGGATTGTACTGAAAGGAGCATATCGTCAACGTGTTAGATTTCACAAAATTTGATTTGGACATGTGTGCACGTCGGAATCAACCCATATTTGCCGAAAAACTCTGTATTTTCGAATTTGTGTAATAACTTCACGTGTGCTTTTTATTTTGCAACGAAACTTGTGCCATCAGATTCGCAGCGTTATGTTGGTCCTGTGACCCAAGTTTGGTTCGATTCTGAGAATGTTGATGGAACATCGTTTTGTAGGCCCCATGTTCCTACTTAAACGGCATTTTCGTGATCGGCTCATCAAAATCCAATTTCGGACCTTCTGTTGGGTTTTTATCATCATTTTGGACTCGTAGACACTAAGTTTGCCAAATCTAGAGAACTTTGTCTCTGGCACATTTTTTGGTGAGAAGTGGGCCACATGTGCACCCCGTTTTGACCTGAAATTGTTGTTTTGCCCCTGTATCCAAATTGGACTTATGGGTAGTCAATTCTAGCTATTTTTTTATTTTAGAAACATTGGTGATATTTGTTGCAGCATACGGAGATGTCCGTGTATATTTTACCTTTTTGGTAGTAGTTGGCGAGTTGAGCTCGCACCTGGACTTCGCTATGCCATAATTTAGGATCCAGGCAAGTGTAACTTACCAATGTTTCCAATATTTTATGCTTTGTGTTATTTACTAGTTCTTATTTTTTCTATTTTTAACATGTATTCTGTTTAGACCCTAGGACCGTATACGATATTTAGCGTTTGAATCATATATCGAGTGCCGACATCCATCCGTAGAGACGTGTCTCGTAAGCAGCATTGTCATGGTGTCATGTATCATTAGTTGCATTATCATCGCATTGCCTTGCTCATGCTAACTCTTACACGATATACCTTAGGATACTAGACATGACTTTCATGTACATAAGCCTTACTTGAGATATTCGAAGTTTTTGGCTTCTTTGTCAGGGTAGGATCTGTGACTTGAGATAGTTGACATAAGTATATCTACACATTGACTCGAGACATAGTTAGTGATTGATCTTGCGTGCCATGGACATGAGACGTTGTGGACATGAGACACGAGATTATATTGGAGGAGCATACTCGGGATATTGGGCTACTACTATCCACCAAGTTACCGTAAACTCTTAGAAGAGTTCCATAGATTACCACACTACTGCAGGTTCCCTGACGGTGCCTAAAGATTTACATCGATTTATACATCGGTGGTCTAGTGTACGAGTACTTTTCTCATGTGCATTCACATAGTTGGTTATAATAGTTACCCCTGAGCACATTGCTTATTATTTATTGTTACTTTGGCATGTTGTTTCTTGTACCTTATTACGTCCCTTTTAGGACCTGGTCCCTTGCCAGTTTTGCAACATAGATGGTTAAGGAGTTTTTTAGAGCTGTTTTTGCGTATCACCGACTCATGTACTGTTATCATTTCTACCACAGTTATGTTTATCATTTTTTGTTACTTATTTTTACTGATATGGCATAGTTTTATAGACTCATATTTCTTTCTCGAGTCTATTCGAGTTTGTGTGTTACTAGGCGGTCGACTTTAGTACATGCAGCTCATTCTTGTATTTTATTTCATTGTGGATTGAGACATAGATATATTTACTGTAGTATCTAGATAGTGACCTTTATAGTACAGCTTATACGTATTTAAGTCAGACCAGAGTCTGGCAGAATGCGTAGCTGTCATGTTACGTATTCCTAGTCCTACGTATTTTGAGACTAGGGTGTAACATATTTTTGTGGTGGCCCATGCAGGTCCTGATAAAATCATCTCAGTTCATTAGTGTACTGAGCGAGCCTGCGCTAGGATATGTTTGTTAGAAACTTAATCCACAATTGTTTTGAACCTTCTTTGATATCTATTATCGCCTTCGAACCACAAAAATTGTATTCGATGATACCCTTCTTAAACTCCATATCATTGATTCTTGTTCTTTCCTATTTTAAAAGGACGAACACTCGTGCTTGACTTTTAGGTATATATTTTATTTTAAGGTAGAAGCAGGAGAAATAGAATAAATTTATAGGAAGGGAAATGAGTAAGATAGATGTCTGTAATAGGTAGACTACTAGAATGAGAGGATGGCTTAGAGTTATACACAAGGATTAGCCTTAATAGGAAACTTTCCCTTATCAACTAGATATTAGAACTCCCACCAGCAGTTAGTGTTCGACTAGAAGCTGCACCAATCATAAATATTGGCCAGGATAGGTATAGAAATTTCGTAATGACTGAGATGACTAGGGTCGCTATTTGAGAGAGTACCCAGTAAAAATCTTAGAATTAGTTGTAGCTCCATAAACCAATAGGACATCTTTAAGGAAGATTTTAGAAGATATGATTGGATTTCTCATTATGAATAGAATAGTTCGATAATCTTTGTAATTTAGATTAGACCTAAGCCTGTATAGAATGTTACTATCTCATTAATCTCGATAAAATTATCACTTATAAGAGGTGATCATGACCTCAAGCTTGTGTTATAGGGTAGTAACCAAGCCAAGAGGACTTCCATAAGAAATATATGTATTAGTTAGCGGAGACTAGATGAACAATAATACAGAGGGATAGGTAATGGAAGTAATAAGTTATATGAATAGATAGACATACCAAGTGAAGGTTAGACTAGTATTGGAATGACCAATCTCAATCATGATTTGAAGAGTGTTCTTAATAAATATTATGACATGAGTGATAGATCGGAGTACCTACTTAGTTGAGCCTTCACCCTTACCTAGTAAGCGAGGAATAGGAGAGTCAGACGAAGTTGTAAGGATTGTATAGTCCTTACCTATAGCTAAAAGTAGTTTGTCCATAGTATGAGTGATGTTATATAGAAAATAACTTATAGGAATATAGTATTGAGATTAAGAATTATTGCATTACTTCATCGACTTTATTCCTCTCTTTCCTAAACAATAATTCCTATCTTGTTTCACATTTCTAAGCCTCTGGTTTTAGTGTAGGATTATTTTTTGAATTTTAGGATAAATTTAAATTTATCTGGTATTAATTAGGTTTAACATTAGTCGAATTAAATTACCTCTTTAATTTTGTAACCATGATACCCATTGTTGTGGCTCAGATATTTGGATCACAACACTATCTTTTCTTTCCAACAACTTCTACCCTATTGACCTAGACTAGCCATTCTATATCCATGACATGACTGTCACTCACAAACTCACCTTCTCATGCTCCATTTTAGTCGCACAACATTCGTGACACAATTGTACACAAAATGACACATAGATATCTTTTTTTCATTGCGGGTGACTTTAATATGCAACACCAACTCAATTCTTCCGACAACATTAAAATTCATGAGCCTAACTGGAACCTACTCACTGATGACCCAGCTGTTACTCCCAAGTATACACTCCCATGCTCCATATAGACTCCACAATATTCACGGCATATTTTCTTCTAAAAACTTATACTTAATTTGTAATTCTATTATAATTAAATTAAATTGTACATCGGTAACCCAATTACCCTAACCACTGAGGTACCCGTGGCCTACTCAAGTCAAACTACGTCCATGATACTTGTGTTGCATTAAATTAAGCTATTGTAATCTTTACACAATATCAATCACCTAGAAAAATTATATTATATTTGACACTTATTGATTGAACCATTTATCGGCACCCTAATAGGTGATGAACGTATTCCTTTGTGACATCTCATCCTAGTTGTATTTGACTAAGATATTTACTATTATCTTGTAAACTCATGACTTAATTAGGAGCAATGAGAACTGGCAAACTTTTTTTATAGAGTTATTGACTCATTAATACTATGGCAGTATCTATATTCCTTTAATCGCATGTGACTACGGTCACAAAAGTATCATTATCTCATATCCCTTCTTGAAGTTAAACTTTCTATAACCCTTTTAAAAAGGAGTGAAACCAAAGTTTTCATGGCCAACTTAATTCTTATAAGTTGGGTAGAGCCTAGGAGCAAGTGTACCCTTGTTCTTAGAATATAACGGCAAAATACGATCCCGGTGGTAATTGTATCACCTATCTTTTCAAGAATCATTGTACGATCTTACATACTTAAGCACTTTTTATAATGTAGCATTCATTATTTTTAAATCGTGCATTATATTTCTATATAGCAAGAAACTCGATATAATGAGTCATATTTAACTTTCTTCAAAAATTAATCCTCTCATTATTTCCGACCATGCTTATTTTATAAATTTTGAGGACAAAATTTTTATACGTTGGGTAGATTGTGATAACCAAAATTTATAAATCTATAAAAAAATTATTATTTTATTATAAATATAGAAATATTTTGTTGTTTTTATTGCTAACTTATATATATATATATATATATATATATATATATATATATATATATATATATATATATATATATATATTCCTTTGTTTTTAATTATATAAATATTTAATTATAATTGGAAGTTAAAATTATTATATATATATATATATATATATATATATATTCCTTTGTTTTTAATTATATAAATATTTAATTATAATTGGAAGTTAAAATTATTATATTACAAAAGTATTTTGGGTGTAAAAGTATTTGCAAAATATCATAAAAACTTTCTAGAATTTAATTCTTCTATAATTCTATTTTTAGATATACATAATAAAAGAAAAAAAGAAAAAGAAAAGAAATAAATCAAAAAAACAAAACCCAAAACTAAAAACCTATACCTAAACACCCCCCGAGGACAACCCGCGTATAGGCACCTTGGTCGACCCCTGTTCCCCCCTCTTTATACATATATATAAAGAGGTATAGGTTTTAGTTTTGGGTTTTGTTTTTTTGATTACCTACCTTCTTACGGTGAACCACCGCGACTGCCGACACACCGTAGCCACGCGCGCAGAGTCGCACCAATAAAACAACAGCCGACTGACCCCAAACCGGTCTGTCGCACACAGCATGTAACCCTCCTTCTCCACCTTGTATCTCCTTGCACACACCATAAAAATTCAATTTTCTTGATCCTATGTAAAGCCAAAATAACCCTCTTCAATCCCCTTCAATTAGTTTATTTTAAAACTATTTAAAAATATGTGAAAATTAACGCAAAGTTGATGGAAAGACTATTTTGAAAACAACATTTTAACTAGCCCAAACTCCCTTGTTTTATCTTATTAGTCTCCCAATCTATGTAGTAGTTTCAAAATCTATCTATATAGACTTTTAGACAACACATCCAAGATTAATTCCTTTCTTTTAGTTTACTTTTATTTCTTTTCAATCTCAGTAAATTCTAGTTCCAAAATCAAGAAAGCACTTATTTCAAATCCAAATTTCCCAATACAGGGTGCGTCCTTCCAAATGAGACAACTTTGTCGCGTGCAGATTGCACCGAAAAGCACGTATCATGAACACAGATGTGTAGAACTTTGCATAACTTGATTTGAACGTGTGTGCACACCTAAATCAACCCGTATCCGCCGAAAAATCATGTCTCAATATTTTTTGAATTTGTGCAATAACTTTATGTGTTCTTGTCATTTTGTAATGAAATATATGCCATCGGATTCACAGCATTACGCTGGTCCTGTGACCCAAGTTTCGTTTGATTCGGAGAACGTTGACGAAAGATCGTTTAGTGGGCTCAAATATTCCACTTAACAGGCATTTTCGTGATAGGCTCATCGGAATCGAATTTAGGATATTCCGTTGTGTTCGTATCATTGTTCTGGACTCGTAAACACTAAGTTTGTAGAATTTGGAAAACCTTTTCTCTGGCATATTTTGTGGTGCGAAATGGGCCACATGTGGACCCCGCTTTAACCCAAAACTATTATTTTGTCCATGTGTCCAAATTTGACTTATAGGTAGTCAATGCTAGCTATTTCTTATATTTTGGAATTGTTGGTGATATCTGTTGCAGCATACAGATACGTTCGTGTGGATTCTACCTTTTTATGAGTAGTTGGCGAGTTGAGCTCGCTACCTGGACTTTGTTATGCCATCATTCAGGATCCAGGCAAGTATACCTTGACAATGTTTCTATTATTTTGTTCTTTATGTTATTTACTAGTTTTTGACTGTTCTTCTATTTTTAGCATGTATTCTGTTGAGACCCTAGGACTTTATGCGATACTTAGCGTTTGAATTATATTCGGGTGTCGACATCCGTCCGCGGAGTCGTGTATCGTTAGTTGCATTATTATCGCATTGCCTTGTTCGTCTAACTCTTGTACGATATACCTTAGGACACTGGATACGACTTTTATGTATAGAAGTCTTACTTGAGATATTCAAGATTTTTTGCTTCTATTTCAGGTTACGATTCGTGACTTGAGATAGTTGACATAAGTATATCTACACATTGACTCGAGACATAGTTAGTGATTAATCTTGCATGCCATGGACATGAGATATTGTGGATATGAGATGCGAGGTTACGTTAGGAGGGGATAGTGTACTTGGGACGTTGGGCTACTACTATTCACCACGTTGCCGTGAAATCTTATGAGAGCTCCAGAGATTTCCACGCTATTGCAGGTTCCCTGATGGAACCTAGAGATTTACATCGACTTACACATCGATGGTCTAGCATACGAGTACTGTTCTTATGTGCATTCACATAGTTGGTCTCCTAAGAACATTGCTTATTATTTATTGTTACTTTGGCATGTTATTTCTTGTACCTTGTTACGTCCCTCTAAGGACTTGGTCCCTTGCCAGTTTTGTAGCATAGACGATTGAGGAGTTTTCTGGGGCTATTGTTGCATATCGTCTCGTCATACAGGCATTGGACTCAAGTACTGGTACCATTTCTATCGCAGTTATGTTTATCATTTCTCGTTACTTATTTCTGCTGATATAACATAGTTTTATAGACTCATATTTCTTTCTCGAGTCTATTCAAGTTTTTGTATTACTGGGCGTCTAAATTTAGCACATACAGCTCATTCTTGTATTTTATTTCATTGTGGATTGAGACATAGATATATTTACTGTATTATTTAGATAGTGACCATTATAGTACAACTTATACGTATTCGAGTCAGACCAGAGTCTGGTTGAATGCGTAGCTGGCATGTTACATATTCTTAGTTCTACGTATTTTAGGACTGGGGCATGATAATCCATATAACACCTAGACGTAGTTCTAACGGGGTGGAGATGATGGGGTAAGTCCTTGGATTTTCCTTCCTTTTATAATATTTTGCTCATTATTGTTGTTTTACTGGCTTCACATTTGGTAGAATATTGATTTTTTTAGTAGTTATCTGAGGATCTAGGCCAGGCATATCCTCATAACTCCAAGCAAAGACATAATATAGTCCTTTATGATCTGCATCAAAGCTTGCTTATCTTTGTCAAAGAGACTTTTTGCACTCCCCAAAACCAGAATACTGGAGAGCGAGACTAACAAAGCCAGCTACGTATACTTAGAGCACACTAGTACTCCGCATATACGGTGAAGCTGTAAGACATGAGGGGTCACTACTACAAACTAATAGTCAAGCCTAGGTTCAACAAACCCTAGTGTCTCAATCACAAGAACAACATGAATAATAAAAAGATCTAAGATCAGCTGAAATATAATAGTAAAGCGTCCCAAACTATAATATACAGATGATCATGAATCTAGTGAACACAAAATGAATAAACTAGCCAGAATCTAAGACATACATTATCAACCGTAGGATATGTCAATCATTCTATTGCCTGTAGGTTAACTGATCAAACTAAAATATGAGCTAAACACGTGCTCGGTGGCAAAATGCCAACAAAAGCAGAATGTACATTATAGTAGGGAAGTAAAAAAAATATACTCAAGTGGTCTGGTGCTCCTGGTGGTCACCATCCTCAAGAAGGTACAGAAGATCCTCCAGTGCTGCTACTGGATCTGGCCATGCAAAACCAGTAGGGTCAGACCCCATATAGCAAGTGCCACAAAGGAAGCCAATCTAGGAACTTAAACCAACAACTCAAGCAATACAACTACTGAAAGTAAAGACTGAATGTAATAATCTCAGGATAATAAAAGAAGTATTATAAACCTGCAATGAGATATATCCTGAACTGATAAGCAAAATAGAATAACAAGTGTAAAAAATAAAGGTGAGATCATATAAAGACTAGACTAACCATCATCCATCAATCACGATTAATTATATAAGTATGGCTTGATACTTTAACTAACTAGGGTTATCACAATCCTAATTACTAACAATTATAATGCAATGCGATACTAGGGTTCCTTCTGATCGCATGCCACTGTAGTCCGTCTGGGATATCCATATACACAAATCAGCCACGGATACTCCTCAAGATACTTCACAAGATACGCCACTGGATACTTCACAAGATACTCTACAAGATAACCATATGAATAATCGGAACTGCATGCAATCTAGGAAAGTCCCTAGCCATGTACTAAGTGAATCTCTAGTTAATAACCCATAACTTTTTCTTATATGAATCCAGGTGTGGCATTTCGTAAATTTTATCCTAGACATGATGCAATAAAACCAAGTGAATATAAATAAGTTTTAATATGCATTGCACAAATAGACTCATGTAAGCCACGACAACAACCAAGCCATGTGAAACCAAGTAAAGCCAGGTAAAGCCATGTGAAGCCAGGTAAAGCCATATACAACCATGTGAAGCCAAGTCCATCCAGGTGGAGTCAAGTGAAACCAAGTCAAGCCATGTCCGATGAAGCCATGTAAAGTCATGCCAAGTCAAGTACATTCAATCATGTTATCACATGTAGCCGAGAAAAGCTGGGTTGAACCGAGTAAAGCCAAATCAAGTCAAGTCACCTGAAGTCATGTAAGCTCATGTCTAGTCAGGTCAAGTCATCGCGTGTCCAAGCAAAATTCAGAAGAATAAAAATAAAATCATGAAAAACCAAGAATTCTTAAAGAAAGAGCACGATCGGTATACCGTCGGTACAGTCTAGTACACCGTCGATATACCGGTTCAGAGATAGGAAAAACACAACAAGTATGGATTCCAACAAATATGTATACCGTCGGTATACTGTAGTATATCGTCGGTGTGCCGTTCCAAGTAGGAAAGAAAGGTTCTGGAAAACAAAGTTTTATAAATTGGTATACCGTCGGTATACTGTAGAATACCGTCAGTATGCCGGCCAAGACAGGTTAACAATGTCGGCAAGGATCGGTATACCACTGCTACACTATAGTATATCGTCGGTATACCGATAAGGTTCACAAAAAAAATCTAGAAATTTAAATCGGTCAAAATCGGTATACCTTCGGCATATTGTAGTATATCGTTGGTATGTCAGTTTCCAAAGATAAAACTAGGCCAAAGTTAAGTCTGATTTTCGAGACCCAAATCAAACCACGAAATTCACCAGAACCAAATCTAACAAGGAGTCAAGTCTAACGGTAAGTCTCATATCACAATATGGACTAAATCTCACAATCACAACTCCGGTACCGTATTCGTTACCGAATTACCAAAATGGGACAGAACAATATTCTACCTGAATCAAAACTGAAAAGGTCAACATGATAGAAATCACGATATGAACAACAATAGTAAGCCAGTCTAAGCTAAAAATTAAAAACCAAAGCTCCAGGAAAGTAAAATGACATAAAGTAAAAGAAGTTCACAAAATCGACAAGGTGTACTTGCCTAAAGCGAGCTCCACGCCTAAAACTTCTAGTCCACCTCCACGAAGGGGTTAATAAACCACACTCCAGGTCTCAAGACCAAACTCCAAGCTTGAGAGAAAAATGGTGAAGAGAAAGAGAAATGAGAAATGAAAAGAAAAGAAAAGAAAATCAAAGGTTATTTGTAGATAAATTCTTGAAAATATCTCGAAAGTAAAACAAATATCTATCAGAGAGTATACCATTGGTATACTGTAGTAAACCGTCGGTATACCGGTTAGGTAGTAAAGTTTCAATTTTGAAATTTTTTGAGCTTCCTCGAGAACCAATATAATGCAATAAATAGTACAAAAATATGTATCCGCTTTAAATATGAATACTGTGAGACAAGTCTCACAACTTTTACTGATAAAGATCTGTTTTGGGGAAGATTTCTCTCCTACATCGATTTGGATAATTTTTTCCTCTGTAGGCGGTTCTTGTTGCTCAAACCAAAGTTCCAATTATGAATCCATTCATTCTGCCCACGGATCATTCTCGAAGGGTTCCAATAATTGATCATCATCTTCATCTGGGTCGGCTGACACCACATTGACAGAAATAGCATATTTGAAAACATTACCTATGCTTCCATCAGAATCTTAGGATGATGATTCAGATGAATGAGAATACGTTTCTTTATCTGACGCTGAGCTTTTAGGAGTCGGAGGAGTGACATAACCTAAACCCCTACATATCTTCTTGTAGTAGTTTTCAGGCTTGCCTTTTGGAGAGAAGTGATATATAGGATTGTGTTAACCTTTCCCTTAATTGAGCCCTTTATAATACTGCAGATTATAGCCCATATTTTGCATGATGTTCTTATCTAGTTGACCATATCGATGAATTTGTATTCTTCCAGTGTCTTCGTCCATGTCGTTAGTCTGCGTTACCTTCTTAATTCTGGGTTTGCCAAATATTATCTGGTGATCATCGTTTTGCCTTGCCAAAACCACAAAGCAAGCAGCATTCGATGACCCGTAAGAAGTGCTTGTCTGGAATGGTGATTGCACTAAGATAGACAGAGGTTCATAAGCATACAAGGCTTCAAAGAATTCTCAAGCGAAAGGTCAATATCTAGATAGTGCGAAGGAGTATCTTCTTTTCATAAAGTTCAAGATCTCTTCTTCCTCCACATATTCAAATACAAGATCAATTTTGGCAACGGGTTTAGAAAGATTGATAACAAGTGGTGGGCTCGCTGGTTAGATTATTTACTACGAGACATGTTGATGACGAGTGGTGGATCTGCCAGCCTACTTTTTGTGAGATTGATCACTAGTGGCTCTTTTTTCCTCATGCGTCGACTTGCAGAGGTGAATAACAAGAGGCTCCTGGGGTACTGGTTCCATTGCCTTTTCCTCACATATTAACTTAAGAAGGTGAATGACAAAAGGCTCCAAAAGACTCGGACGAGTGATACGTCCTTTGACCCGGATAATTAGGGGTTTTCTGTTAGAGGGACTTCAGCCTCGTCATCAGCTTCATTGGCTTCTTCTTTCAAGTATTCTGGTGTGTACAGCACATAATCAGAGTAATACGATTAAATACCTTTGAATGGGTTAATGTCTGCAAACTCCGTCTTTACTTCACCCTGTCCATCCATGTATTTGAAGTACTAGTATAGTATAGAGGGCACAATCTTGTTCTTATATATCCATGGTCGTCTAAGCAAAACATTGTAGGATACTTCTGAGTCGATCATATAACATGTAACCTCAGTCCGAAGGTTTCCTATTTAAATTTTCAATCAGATCTTCCAAAGAGGATGGCTCCTTCCAGCGTTGAAGCTTAAGATTGTAGTATTAGTGTTGACAGATTATGCGTCAAGATTTTCAGATCTCATAACAAGCTCCTTGGGATGATCAAGAGTGATGAGCTTGGGTCAATATGATCCCGGTTCACTTTGATGGAACTGACATAGCCAGTATAGTACAATATCCTATCATGTTGGGTGCCTTTTAGCAGGATATCATCTTGTGTGAAGGTGATATTAGGAATTTTCTCCATCACATTATGGCATGAGGGCATGCCAATGGATCTTCATCTGGTGTTTTGAGTTGCGTAAAGTATGAATCAACATGTGCGAGCGCCTCACTCAAAGTATCCCGAGTCTCCTTCTAAAGATGAAGTAGCTCAAAAATTAAAAGTCGAGCGAGTGTATTGGCGAGTTGTGATAATATGTCAAAATTTTATGGCGTGTCAAGCCCTTGAGGTGACCTCTTCTTCAAGGACTTGTCAAAGCGTACTTCCTTCTGCTTCACCTTTTTTGTCGTTGTAGGTTGGGAAGGTCCTGGTTCTGCAGTTGTCAGGAAAGCAGGAGTAGAAGAAGAAGGAGGATCATTTTCTTGAGTCTGTTTATACGACTTCAGATAATTCTTGCCAGATCACATTTCTCTCGTCATCGCTTCCTCGGGAACATGGAAAAGCTGGACCATATTACATGACTTGGACTTACTCCTCTTATTATTCTTTTTGGCTTTACTGGGCGATTCTGCATACTAGCATCTTCGTATCTCAACCCATTATGAGATTTGTCAGTACAACCATGAGGCTGAAGAGGAACACGTCGTCCTTTGCCAGAATTCAGACTTTTTAGCCTTCCGCAAATCATAATCCATCTTTTGCATAAGACGTATTACTTGTTGATTGTAGTGCTAAAATTGGAGTTTCTCATCCTCGTGCACAACTTATAGACTAGCTAGTGAGGAAGGGAAAGAAGGCTTGATAATAGCAAGCTTGTCGTCTTTGTTGTGACTTGTGTTGAAGATGTAGCATACTCTATACAAGGGAACACTATATCCAACCAAAAAAACTGTTGGTGAGTCATGCATAGCTCATCTGTTGAAGATTTTGGAGATAGGTTTAGACCCCAAAGTCTAGGTTCAAGAAGGTTTTAACCTTAATTATTTTTCAGAGAGATCATATTGCAAGATCGGTCCTTGTGACTTTTCTTCTTAGATTTAAAGCTTGAAGATGTCGCTTCTTGTTCTAAGTCTTCCAAGAGATCAGGATGAATCCACATAATTTTATTCCATTTAGTAGTTAGGGGCACCAACCCTTCATCTTGATCATGGGGTGGTAGAAGATTAACAATCACCATTGTTGCTCTGGGTATCGGCACGATACCATGAGGCACCTCATGTGCTGGGAAGTCCCTGAATTAAAGAGAAATCAGATTTGTGGTGATTGTCTTCTCATCATTGTGAAGCGTAATAGATTGGGAGTCTATCAGCTGCTGGATCTTCTTCTTCAATACGTAAAAGTCCCTCGTAGGGTAATGTACATATCGGTGGTACAGGCAATACTTTGGATCGTCTATTTTACCAGCATCATCTGGTCTTTTGATTTTAGGCAACTAGAGCTTGTTACTCTTCATCAGGTAATCAAAGATGTTGATTATGTTACTTTTATCAAAGAAGTACTTCTCTTTCGGCTTGGAGGACTCCAGTGCTTTCTGATTTGGCAGAGAAGCAGGTTGCTTGGATACGTTTATGGCAAGGGACTTATTTTTTGTTGTTGAGACTATTATTGTTGTTGTTGAGGCTGAAAGGGCGCTTGCCTTTATCCTCTGAATCTTTGAACCTAAGAAAATCGAGGTCAACGTCTTTCGCATTCGGCTCGACCATATCTGCATGCATCATAAACGCCTTCCAATCTACTAATTGGGCGGGCCAATACAGAATTCCATTCTTGGCAGTAAGTTTTGCCTGCAAGCATCCATGTCATGCCCCACTCCCAGAATACTGGATAAATACGATGACTGACAAGGCCAACCACAACTTACAAAATACCATAGTAAGCCACAATGTACTAAGGTTGTCTAGAAGACAAATAGGTGGACTCTAGCATGCTATGACGTCAGTCATAAGGCCGACAAATCCTAATATCTTAATCCATCAACATAAGTACAAGAGTATATCATATATGAAAGTAAAAAAGGCGTTCCAAATTATATACCATATATGATTATGAAGCTAGTGAATATAAAATTATGCACTAGCAGAGTATAATTATACATGATCAAATATACCAGCCATGGTCTAATATATACATTATGTTGACCAAAGTCAAAGAAGTGATCTCAAAATAAGGGGCTAACATTGCCTCTTGCTAAAATACCACAAAATAAAATAATACTACGAGGGATGGAGGAAGAAAATCTACTCGTGAGCTTTGACCGCAATCCTACAAGTGGGAGCCATCTTGCTAGAAGTATGGTGGACCCTGGTTCTCCTCGGGATAATCTGGCTATACAAAACCAGTGGGGTCAGAATCCCAAGCAATAAGTACCATAAAGGAGCTCAAGGTGATAGACTAAACACATCACAACATACAACAGAAATAAGACAAAATATAAATATGGATCGAGACTTGTACGGTACCAATGTACTTGACTCAAGAATATAACTGGAAGAACTGATAACAAGTGTTGTAAAGGAAAGTAAGACGATGAGTGGTAAGAGGGCATAGGAACTACAATGGATCGGGACCACAACCCTTAAACCAAACAAGGACCAGGGTTGCAGACCTTTAGCCGAGTTGAACTTTGCACTCTAACCACGCGCCGAGAGAAATAAAACTATAAGAGCGAGCTATAAAGGAAAGTAACAATATTCATGGCATGGCCAAACAACTCTACGGTTTGCTACAATTAACTAGCTATGGTTGTCACATGCCTTAATTACTAAATGCATATTTTAAGAATATTTCTAGCACCGACACTGCAGTCAACCCGGATGGCCAAGGGTATGCTTGTCGAGTAAACTTAAATGCGCATTCAGCATCACTACAACATAACTTGTTACTTTGTCATAAACAGAAATTGAACTTGTAAGCATAAACTTAAACTTGTGATCATAAACTTACTTTATAAACATAAATTATATATAAACTTGTCTCGTAAATGTCGTAGCACGCGTAAACTTGGTCAGTTATGGAGCCCTAAGAGATCGGGGTAGCCGGTAGCGCAATATTTTTTCCTCCCAATGATCTAGGTAGATCTTATCTTGTTTAGCCATTACTAAATTATTTTGAGTTCTCGAGCCGTGGATACTTGAGAACTCCCTAGAATGACGAGTCACGAGTACGAGCTTTTTACGAGATATCGTATTTGCAATATACGATACATTGGGCAATACTCACACTCGATCGCCTGATACCAAATGCAATAGATTTTATACACAAACATTTCCACAGTATTGTGAGGATTGTGAACTCGTACATAAATTTGTCTCGTGAACTATATGCAAAACTTAGCTGGTAACATAAACTTGCATTGTTATAACAAAGCACACAACAATAATCACCAAAAAGAATTATAAAATGGACATAATTAAAAGGAACATAAAATGCACAACAGAATTCCTTGTCGCATGCGTCCACTGGTCGAATGGACTTACTGGCTGCATGGACCCACGGGTCGCATGCACTCACTGGCTGCATGCACCCAAGTACTGAGTGATGGGTCATTAAATGCATGTCAGAGAGAGAATTGACTAAAGATAATTGATGTGATATGCCATAAAAAGGTGTTAGGGAAAAAGACAAGAATCATAAAAAGATGTGCAAGGGCGAAGCAGAGTTATGCGTCCACAAGAAAAAGAGGCGCATAGGGGCACTGTCGCATAAGTCCGCTTGCTGCATGCTCTCTCGGTCGCATGGGTGTTCTCTGGACTTAGCAAAAAATTTATTCGTTCAGCGAGTGAATATACCTTGAGTTCAAGGACTTTTTATGTAATAAACAGTCATGTATCCAATAAGATGGATGCATGCTGGCAGTACACGACAAGGAGCTCAGGCCGCATAACCCTCTCGGGCTACATAGCACTCTCGGTCGTATAGGTCGCTGACTTCATGAAAACTTCGTCTTCTCTAACAGCAGGTTCAGCCATGGACGAAAGTTCAAAATAAAAAAAAATGTTAACTTTATAAAATTATCATTCTAAGTCCAAATCCTGCAAACCAAAGTTCAAAACTGCAGTAAATCAAATGCTCTATCATATGGAAATGCTGGTTTTTGAAAATAAAAAGTTTTAATAAATCAATACGAAGGAAAACTCTTGAAACCCATAGAAAAAACTTACTTAAAAATCAGATCTACTAAAATCTGTTCATCAAAACCAAAAACACCAAGAACTAAAAATGATTAGGAATACATGGGAAATATTTTCTTTCTAACACATTTTTAAAACAACATATATATGAAAAATTTAAAAATTAAGGTTTCATCATGGAGCAAGATGTACTTGCCTAAGAGTCCAACGACCTCTTCCTAGCTAGGTCTAGTATTAGGGTTCGGCTGGAGGAGGTGCACGGGGGTGAGGGAGAAGGGAGCAAGGAAGAAATAAAGTGAAAATGAACAAGAACAAGAAGATGATGATGAAGAAGAAGAAGAAGAAAAAGATGATGATGATGAAGAGAGGAGAGAGAGAGAGAAAAGCTCATATATATACTAAAGGCAAAAGTTGGGGGGTTTGGTTCATGTGCTCACGGGTTCAACCCAAATGACCGAACTAGGGTTCAAATCTAAATACGGGTCCTAACATGAGTTAGTGGCACAGCCAGAGGTCTATTACTGGTCTCGGGTAGTCACCGCTACAGGACAAAATGTAAGATACGATAATAATATAAAATATACATGCACCAAAACTACCAAACACTAAGAAATAAAATTAAATTAAATTAAATAACAAAATACAAGAATACAAAATCTGGAACAGGGTATGACATCTCTACCCTCCTTAGAAAAATTTTATCCTTGAAATTTCACCAAGGCTAGTCGAGCTCGAACACACGAGAAAGCTCAAGAAATTATCACTAATCCAAGGATTATACAAAGCAAGTAATTAAAATAAAAGATAACTGCAAAAGTAACTAATGAATAAATGTACAAAAGTATCACATAAGAAAAATGGAGGCATATTAATACATATACCCCTGAGTCAGTCAATTAGAAATTCGTCCTCTCTTGCCTTATGCTGACTAAAAAAAATAGACAAAAGCCAAGCCTTGAGTAAGTCAATACCAACGATCTTATCAAGGACATGACACCGATACAGGACGTTCCTTTGTAGCCGGGTCGCATGATAGACATCATGTACCACGAGATACGGAGGAGAAAGAGCGGGATGAAGAACTCGCATTTCCTGACTCAAAAAGGAACACAAGATCGTTCGACAAGAACCCAAGAATAAGACAAGCTAAAGAGAGCTCAAAAATCATACCCACTATTGTAGCGCCTTCGGCTATCAACTGCTCTAGGTTGCAAAATACTTCATCAGGCCAACGTCAAGGGGTTGTGGCTCTAACTTGCTGCTGGTTCTGCCTTGCTGGTTGGGCTTGCTGGACTTGCGCATACTACGTTGGATGTTGCTGTTGGAACTATTGAGTCTGCATCGGGAGAGGACGCTGGGCTAGTGGTCGAACTGCTAATGCTAGTCCTCGTGGCTTTCAGTCGCTGCCCGAGGCGGAGCTGGTAACTGTCGAACTGAAGAAGCCTCTGCGTACAGAACCGAGCATAAACCAATTATGTGGTCAGATGCCCCATATCTAAAATAATGGTTATTGGCCCTCTTACACTGATCTCTAGTATGCCCTGGCTTGCCGTAGTGACTATATCCTGCTGATACAGACTGCATGGTAGATTATACTGAGGTTACTATAGAGGCTGGGGATACTAGCGGGTGAGGATTTCTGACTACTGGTGCTTAAGGTAATGACTGAATACTGATGCCTCTCATGCATGAGTGTGGCATATTCTGGCCTTCGGTCCTTGCTACTAATCTCTAGCCGACAAGTTCTTGGGACCTAGCTGCCCTGAGAATTGTATCATAAGTGGTATAATTATGGCCTACTATAAATAGTTGAAGCTCAAGATATAACCCTTGCTCAAATCTTTTGGCTCTGCTATCTTCGAAAGCTACCATATGGGGAGCAAATCGGCTGAGTCGGCAAAACTCGACCGCATACTGGTCGACCGATCTTATATTCTGGCGGAGGTTGATAAACTGATGCTGGAGCTGGAACATGGCGGTGGTGTGGAAATACTTCTCTTGTAAACGCTCATTGAATGTCCTCTAGTTAATAGACTTCGAAAGTGCCATTTCTTGTGCTTTCTACCAATCTCAAGAAAGATCTGACAGTTATAGTTTTACGACTGCTACCTTCTCATCTTCTGGGATCTTAATTGCATCTACGATGGCCTCAAAGTTCTGGAACCAATAATCTGCTGCAACCGGATCTTCCGTGTCAAGGAACTAGATTGGACGCATGTGACTAACATTGGTCGCCGAGTTGTGAGTATAACGCCTGCAGTTCTCGAGTGCTACTCTAACTTTCTGGCAAAGAGTAGTGTTGTTATGTTCTTGTCCTTACTTGAAACTGTTGGCAGAGTTGGACCACTTGTTGTTGAAGCTGGAGTTGTTGTTGCTGTTATTTTTGTTGTACCATCATCATAGCTTGGATCATCTCTAACATGGCCTGCGAGCCTGTCTGCCCTGGTTGTAATGGAAGAACTAGTGGTATTGTCTAGATTGGCGGTGCTGGTATGAATGAAGGATCGGCTGAACTGGCCACCCTGGCAAGACTGGTGGAGCTGATTGTATTGGTTGGGTATACGTGACTTACGGAGCCGGCTGATAAAAAGTTGTTGTCGCTTTCCCTTGGTTCAGTGGCGTGGTCGGATCCTGGCCTATCACTGGATCTGCTAGAGGTGCAACGAAACCTTCAGAAGGAGGATCAGGTAGGGTATCCCTGAAGGATAAGGACAAAAAGATATCAACAAGGGACGATAATGGAACAATCATGTCAAGCAATCTTGCAGTTCAAGGAGATAGAGAGGTACAGGTTACAAGTAGAGTTCAATCGAAGATAAGTAGAGGATTGAGATTCTAACAAGATGAGTCCTCCCATAAGTCTAAAAAATAGACCTACATGGGCTACCACTAAAACCTTGTCACGCTCCACTCCCAGAATACTAGATAAATACGAGGATTGACATAGCCAACCATACCTTGAAGAATATCGAAGTAAGCCGCAATGTGCTAAGGTTGTCTCGAAGATAAATGGGTGGACTCTAGCATGTTATGATATTAGTCCTAAGGCCGACAAAACCTAGTATCTCAATCCATCAATTTAAGTACAAGAGTATATCATATATGAAAGTAAAAAGGTGTCCCAAATTATATACCGCATATGATCATGAAGCTAGTGAATACAAAATGTTGTACTAGTAGAGTATAATTATATATGATCAAATATATCAGCCATGGTCTAATATATACATCATATTGACCAAAGTCAGAGAAGTGATATCAAAATAAGTGGCTAACACTGCCTCTTACTAAAATACCACAAAAAAATAACACTATGAGGGGTGGAGGAAGGAAACACACTTGCGAGCATCGACCGCAGTCCTACGAGTGCGAGCCATCTTTCTGGATGTACGGTGGACCCTGGTTCTTCTCAGGGTAATCTATAAAACCAGTGGAGTCAGAACCCCAAACATCATGTAGCACAAAGGAGCTCAAGGTGATAGACCAAACACATCACAACATACAACAGAAATAAGACTAAAAATAAATGCGGATCGAGACTTGTACGGTACTAATATACTTGTCTCAAGAATATAAATGAAAGAACTGATAACAAGTGCTATAAAGAAAAGTAAGGCGACGAGCGGCAAGAGGGCATAGGAACCACTCTAGATGGGGACCACAACCCTTAATCCAAACAAGGACCAGGGTTGCAGACCTTTACCCAAGCAGAACTTTGTACTCTAACCATGTATCGAGAGAAATAAAACTAGAAAAGCGAGATATAAAGGAAAGTAACAACATTCATGGCACGGCCAAACAGCTCTACGTCTTGCTACAATTAACTAGCTAGGGTTATCACTTGCCTTAATTACTAAATGTATATTTTAAGAATATTTCTACCACCGACACTGCAGTCAACCCGGATGGCCAAGGGTACGCCTGTCGAGTAAACTTAAATGCACATTCAATATCACTACAATATAACTTGTTACTTTGTCAAAAATAAAAATTGAACTTGTAAGCATAAACTTAAACTTGTGATCGTAAACTTGCTTTATAAATATAAACTTGTATATAAACTTGTCTCGTAAGTGTCGTAGCACGCGTAAACTTAATCAATCATGGAGCCCTTACCTAGCAGGGTTGGTTCGTGCTGCATGGGGCCCTTAAAGATCGGTATAGCCAGTAGCGAAATATTCTTCCCTCCTAATGATCTAGGTAGATCTTATCTTGTTTAGTCATTACTAAATTATTTTGAGTTCTCCAGTCGTAGACACTTGAGAACTCCCTAGAATGATGATGAGTCACGAGTACGAGCTTTTTATGAGATATCATATTCGCGATACGCGATATATTGGGCAATACTCACACTCGATTGTCCAATGCCAAATGTAATGTATTTTCATAAACAAACATTTCCACGGTGTCGTGAGAATTGTGAACTCGTACATAAACTTGTCTCATGAACTATACGCAAAACTTGGCTGGTAACATAAACTTGTATTGTTATAAGAAAGCACATAGCAATAATCACCAAAAAGAATTATAAAATAGACATAATTAAAAGGAACACAAAATGCACACAAGAATTCATGGCCGCATGCGCCCACTGGTCACATGCACTCACTGGCCGCATGCACCCACTGGCCGCATGCACTCACTAGCCGCTTACACCCAAGTGCTGAGTGATGGGTCATTAAATGCGTGTCAGAGAGATAATTGAATAAAGATGTTTGATGTGACTTGCAATAAAAAGGTGTTAGGAAAAAAAATAAGAATCATAAAAAGATGTGCAAAGGCGAAGCAGAGTTATGCGTCCACAAGAAAAATAGGCGCATAGGGGCACTGCCGCATAAGTTCGCTTGCTGCATGCTCTCTCAGTCGCATGGGTATTTTATGGACTTAGCGAATTTTTCATTCGTTCAACGAGTGAATACACAAGGAGTTCAAGGACTCTTTGTGTAATAAACAGTCATGCATCTAACAAGATGGACATATGCTGGCAGTATGCTGCAAGGAGCTCAGGCGGCATAACCCTCTCGGGCTGTATAATACTCTTGGCAGCATAGGTAGCTGGCCGCTTAAAAATTTTGTCTTCTCCAACAGCAGGTTCAGCCATAGTCAAAAGCTCAAAACAAAAAAAATTCCTTCATAAAATCTTCATTATAAGTCCAAACCAACAAACCAAAGTTCAAAACTGAACGAAATCAAATGCTCTATCATATAAAACTACTAGTTTTCAAAAATAACAAGTTTTAATAGATCAATACGAAGAAAAACTCATGAAACTCATAGGAAACCCTAACTTAAAACTCAAATTTACTTAAATAGGTTCATCAGAACCAAAAACACCAATAACTAAAAATGATTAGGAACACATAGGGAACATTTTCCATCAAACATATCTTTAAAATAACATATATATGAAAAATCCAAAAAATTAAGGTTTTATCAAGGAGCAAGATGTACTTGCCTAAGAGTACAACAACCTCTTTCTAGCTAGGTCCAGTGCTAGGGTTCGGTTAGAGGAGGTGCACGAGGGTGAAGGAGAAGGGGCAAGGAAGAAAGAAAGTAAAATTGAAGAAGAAGAAGAAGAAGAAGAAGAAGAAGAATAAGTGAGGAGAGAGAGAGAGAGAGAGAAGCTCATATATATACTAAAGGCAAAAATTAGGGATTTGGTTCATGGGATCAAGGGTTCAACCCAAATGACTAAACTAGAGTTCAAATCTAAATACGGGTCCTAACATGAGTCAGTGGCACAGCCAAGAGTCTATTACTGGTCTCGGGTAGTCTCCTCTACAGGACAAAATCCAATATACAATATATAATATAAAATATACATACACCAAAACTACCAAACACCAAAAAATAAGAGAAAATTAAATACCAAAATACAGGAATACGAAATCTAGAACAGGGTATGATATCTCTACCCTCCTTAAAAAAATTTGTCCTCAAAATTTTACCAAGGCTAGTTGAGCTCGAACACATGAGAAAGCTCAAGAAATAACATATCACTAATCCAAGGATTATACTAAGCAAGTAACTGAAATAAAAGATAACTACAAAAGTAACTAATGAATAAATGCACAAAAGTATCACACAAGAAAAATGGAGGCATATGAATACATATACCCATGAGTCAGTCAATTAGGAATTCGTCCTCGCTTGCCTTTTACTGACTCAAAAAATGGACAAGAGCCAAGCCTTTAGTAAGTCGGTACCAAAAATCTTATCAAGGATATGACTCTGATCCAGGATGTTCCTTCGTATCCGTATCGCATGATAGACATCACATACCACGAGATACGGAAGCAAAAGAGCAGAGAAAAGAACTCTCATTTGTTGACTTAAAAAGGAACACAATATCGTTCGACAAGAACCCAAGAATAAGATAAGATAAAGAGAGCTCAGAAATCTTACCTACTATTATAGTGTTTTCGGCTATCAACTGCAATAGGTTGCCAAATACTTCATCAGGCCAACATTTTGGGGCTATGGCTCTTACTTGCTGCTGGTTCTGCCTTGCTGGTTGGGCTTGCTGGACTTGCGCATATTGTGCCGGACGTTGCTGTTGGAACTGCTAAGTCTGCATTAGGAGAGGATGTTGGGCTAGTGGTCGAACTGCTAATTCTGGTCCTCGTGGGCTTTCAGTCGTTGCCCAAGGCAGAGCTGGTAACTGTCAGACTGAAGAAGCCTCTGTGTACAGAAGCGGGCATAAAATAATTATGTTGCCAGATGCCCCACATCTAAGACACTGGTAGTTGGCCCTCCTACGCTAATCTCTGGTGTACCCTGGCTTGCCGCAGTAACTGCATCCTACTGATACAGCCTGTCTAGTATATTGTACTGAGGTTACTGTAGAGGCTGGCGGTGCTGGCAGGCGAGGAGTTCTGAGTACTGGTGCTGGAGGTGATGACTGAATACTGATGCCTCTCATGGATGAGTGTGGCCTCTTCTGGCCTCCGGTCCTTGCTACTAATCTCTAGCGGACAAATTCTTGGGACCTAGATGTCCTGAGAATTGCACCATAAGTAGTATAATTATGGCCTACTGTAAACTGTTGAATCTCAAGATGTAACCCTTGCTCAAATCTTTTGGCTCGGTCATCTTCGGAAGCTACCATATGGGGAGCAAATCGGCCGAGTCGGTAAAACTCAGCCGCATACTGGTTGTTCAATCTTGTATTCTGGAAGAAGTTGATGAACTGCTACTGGAGCTGGAATATAGCGATGGTGTAGAAATACTTCTTCTGAAAATACTCCTTGAATGTCCTCAAATCAATGGGCTTCAGAAGCATCATTTCTTGTGCTTTCCCCCAATCTCGGACAAGATCTTACAGTTGTAGCTTTACGAATGCTACCTTGTCATCTTCTGGGGTCGTAGTTGCATCCAGGATGGTCTCAAAGTCCTGGAGCCAAGAATCTGCTGCAACAACATCTTTCGTGCCTAGGAACTAGGATGGGCACATGCGACTAACAATGGTCGTCGAGTTGTGAGTATAATGCCCGTTGTTCTCGAATGCTACTCTAACTTTCTGGTAAAGAGTAGTGTTGGTCTATTCTTATCCTTGCTGAAATTGTTGGCAGAGTTGGACCACTTGTTGTTGAAGTTGTAGTTGTAGTTGTTGTTGCTGTTATTGTTGATATATCATTATCATGGCTTGGATCATCTCTAACATGGCCTACGAGCCTGCCTGCCCTAGTTGTACTAGAAGAACTGATGGTATTGCCTAGGTTGGCGATGCTACTATGAACTGCGGACGGGCTGAACCGGTCATCCCGGCAAGATTAGTGCATCTAATTGTGCTGGTCGGGTATTTATGACTTGCAGAGCCGATTGATAAAAAGTTGTCACTTTCCCTTGGGTCAGTGGCGGGGCTGATCCTGGCCTATCACTGGATTTGTTAGCGGTGCAACAGAACCTTCAGAAGGAGAAGCAGGTGGGGTGTCCCTGAAGGATAAGGACACAAGGATATCAATAAGGGATGAGAATGGAACAATCATGTCAAGCAAGCTTGCAGTTCATGGAGAGCGAGAGGTACAGGTTACAAGTGGAGTTTAATCAAAGATAAGTAGAGGATTGAGATTCTAACAAGATAAGTCCTCCCACAAGTCTAAAAATAGACCTGTATGGGCTACCACTAAAACCTTATCACTGGGTAAAAACGAGGACTGACATATCCAACCACACCTTGAAGAATATCGAAGTAAGCCGCAATCTACTAAGGTTGTCTTGAAGGCAAATGGGTGGACTCTAGCATGCTATGACATCAGTCGTAAGGCCGACAAATCCTAGTATCTTAATCCATCAACATAAGTACAAGAGTATATCATATATGAAAGTAAAAATACGTCCCAAATTACATACAACATATGATCATGAAGCTAGTGAATACAAAATGCTGCACTAGTAGTGTATTTATACAAGATCAAATATACCAGCCTTGGTCTAATATATACATTATATTCATCGAAGTCAGAGAAGTGAGATCAAAATAAGGGGCTAACACTGCATCTTGCTAAAAAATCCTAAAATGAAATAATATTACGAGGGGTGGAGGAAGGAAACCTACGCACGAGCTTCAGCCGCAGTCCTACGAGTGTGATCCATCTTGTTGGAAGTACAGTGGACCCTTATCCTCCTCGAGATAATATACAAAATCAGTGGGGTCAGAACCCCAAGAAACAAGTACCACAAAGGAGCTCAAAGTGATAGACCAAACATATCAAAATATACAACAGAAATAAGACAAAAAATAAAAGCGAATCGAGACTTGTACAGTACCAATGTACTTGTCTCAAGAATATAACTGGAAGAACTAATAACAAGTGCTATAAAGGAAAGTAAGGCGACGAGCGGCAAGAGGGCATAGGAACTACTCTAGATCGGGACCACAACCTTTAAACTAAACAAGGACCTGGGTTGCAGACCTTTACCCGAGCAGAACTTCGCACTCTAACCACGCGCCGAGAGAAATGAAACTAGAAGAGCAAGCTATAAACGAAAGTAACAACATTTATGGCATAGCCAAACAGATCTACAGCTTGCTATAATTAACTTTCTAGGGCTGTCACAGCCATAATTTCTACATACATATTTTAAGAATATTTCTACCATTGGCACTGCAGTCAACCCGGATGGCCAAGGGTGCGCTTGTCGAGTAAACTTAAATTCACATTCAATATCACTACAATATAACTTGTTACTTTATCATAAACAGAAATTAAACTTGTAAGCATAAACTTAAACTTGTGATCATAAACTTGCTTTATAAACATAAACTTGTATATAAACTTGTGTCATAAGTGTCGTAGCATGCGTAAACTTAGTTAGTAATGGAACCCTTGCCTAGCAGGGTTGGTTCATGCTACACGGGTCCCTTAGAGATCGGTATAGCCGGTAGCGCAATATTCTTCCCTCCTAATGATCTAGGTAGATCTTATCTTGTTTATTCATTACTAAATTATTTCGGGTTCTCGAGTCGTGGACACTTGAGAACTTCCTAGAATGGCGAGTCACGAGTATGAGCTTTTTACGAGATATCGTATTCGCGACATGCGATACATTGGGTAATACTCACACTCGATTTTCTGATGCCAAATGCAATAGATTTTTATAAAGAAAAATTTCTACGGTGTCGTAAAGATTGTGAACTCGTACATAAACTTGTCTCGTGAACTATATGTAAAACATGGCTGGTAACATAAACTTGTATTGTCATAAGAAAGGACATAGCAATAATCACAAAAAAAATTATAAAATAGACATAAATAAAAGGAACACAGAATGCACACAAGAATTTTTTGTCGCATGTGCCCACTGGCCGCACAGACTCACTGGCCACATGGACCCACTGACCGCATGCACTTACTGTCCACATGCACTCAAGTGTTGAGTGATGGGTCATTAAATGCATGTCAGAGAGATAATTGACTAAAGATGATTGATGTGACATGCCATAAAAAGGTATCAGGAAAAAAGATAGGAATCATAAAAAGATGTGCAAGGACGAAGCAGAGTTATGCGCCCACAAGGAAAAGAGGCGCATAGGGGCACTGCCGCATAAGTTCGCTTGTCGTATGCTCTCTCGGCCGCATGGGTGTTCTATGGACTTAGAAAAAAATTTATTCGTTCAACGAGTGAATACACAAGGAGTTCAAAGACTCTTTGTGTAATAAACAGTTATGCATCCAACAGGATGGACGCATGCTGACAATATGCGGCAAGGAGCTTAGGCCGCATGACCCTCTCGGGCCGCATAGCACTCTTGGCGCATAGGTCACTGGCCTCATAAAAACTATATCTTCTCCAACAACAGGTTCAGCCATGGACAAAATTTCAAAACAAAAAAAAATGTTTCCTTCATAAAATCTTCATTCTAAATCCAAATCCAGCAAACCAAAGTTCAAAACCACACGAAATAAAATGCTATATCATATGGAACTATTAGTTTTTGAAAATAAAAAGTTTTAATAGATCAATACAAAATAAAACTCATGAAACATATAGGAAATCCTAACTTAAAACTCTGATCTATTAAAATCTGTTCATCAAAACCAAAAATACCAAGAACTAAAAATAATTAGGAACACATGGGAAATATTTTTAATCAAACACATTTTTAAAACAACATATATATGAAGAATCCAAAAATTAATGTTTCATCATGGAATAAGATGTACTTGCCTAAGAGTCCAACGACCTCTTCCTAGCTAGGTTCAGTGCTAGGGTTCGGCTATGGGAGGTGCACGGGGGTGAGGGAGAAGAAAGCAAGAAAGAAAGAAAGTGAAAATGAAGAAGAAGAAGAAGAAGAAGAAGAAGTAGTAGAAGAAGAAGAAGAGAGGAGAGATAGAAAAGCTCATATATATACTAAAGGCAAAAGTTGGGGGGTTTGGTTCATGGGCTCAAGGGTTCAACCCAAATGACCAAATTGGTTTCAAATCTAAATACGGGTCCTAACATGAGTCAGTGGCATATCCACGGGTCTATTACTGGTCTCGGGTAGTCTCCGCTACAGGACAAAATCTAAGATACAATATATAATATAAAATATACATGCACGAAAACTACCAAACACCAAGAAATAAGAGAAAATTCAAAACCAAAATACAGGAATACAAAATCTGGAACAGGGTGTGACAATCTATTAGATGGGTCTCATGAATGCCATGGGTCATATTCATAGCTGCCTATTTGAAGCACTCAATGAATTCGCGAGCAGACTCCTTCTCCTTTTATTTAGTGTCGATAAGAGACGATATTGTTATATCCATGCCTCCATCGTAAAATTGGGAGTAAAAGAGACTTCGCAAGTCTTCGAATGATGAGATACAATGTTCAAGAAGATGGCAGAACCAGTCATTGGCTATGCCGGACAAGGCTCCGACAAACAATTTAGTGAGAATGGCATCGTACTGTGGGAGATTTCCCATAACCATCTCAAAGTAGTTCATATGTTGATGAGGTAACGCCTTTCCATCAAATGGAGTTATGGTTAGGGGTTTGTATTTAGGCGGGTAGATGACCTTACGCCACTCAGGAGGAAAAGGTTGTCTGATCCCAAGCTTCTGGAGCTTGTCCCGATTAGCCATATCATTGAACTGGGCACGTAGCTCATATAGCTCCTTGATAGTCTATTGTACTTTATTAAACTGATGTGGTACAGCTGAATGAAGAGATGACAGCTGAACTTGTACTACCACAGGTGGAGGACCACCCCTAGTATTGAGAGGGTAGGGAGTCGGGGCTGCCGACTCATTATTAAGACCCAGATTTGGGTTTGTATTGCTCAGAGCGGGTGTACGTTCACTAATGGTTGAATTATTATGGCAACATGCACCGCTACTAGCGTATTTTCCTGCCGAGTCATAATAATTTGATGCATATTTTGCGTCATGGTGTGCATGTCTTTAAGCACAGCCTCGAGAGATTCGAGACGTTGTTCGGTGTTTTACGAAGTAGCTGAGTCTTGCTCATTACCAATGGCATAGATACTAACCTCTCTATGATTGACATAGGGATTGGTGGATTGGATGGTATAGCTGGAATCCACACTGTCTGTCTCAGATCTAAGAGGATTACTACCCCCAAGGAATTCAGTTTTAGATTCTTAGGAGTGGCCATTCCCCGTCCGAAAGAATTCTCTAGTACAGGAACTAGTATTGTGGTACACTCCTTCGAAGGACTCGACAAGCTGGTCAAATCTTCTCTGGCCAGCAGATCTTTTAGCACCACGTCTTGAATGCCTCGTACCTCGAGGAAGTCTTGAAGCCATGTTGACAGAAGCAAAAGGTAACTCTTCGCCTTCACCTTGTGATTAGCTTGCTTCTTAGAAGATTGTCTAGTAGACAAGGTATAGTACAACCGGTTAAAAACAAATTGTCTAGTAGTTGACTCAACTTCTTGTGTACAACAACAGTTGATTACCATTTTATGATAGTGACAATGGTTCTCATTTGGAAGCACCATTCCTGACACAGGACTTTCTTTCTTCTTTCGCTTTTGTACAATCACCTCACATAAGTCAAAAGAAGGAATAAGAGGATGCAGACTCTGCCTTTTTACATTGGGCCTACTAGATTTACAATAAAGGTTCCTAGTGCCTTGGGTGTAAAGTGCGGCACTAAGTTGAGCAGTATTTCTCTGAGGCGCACATTAGGGTGCTGGAGTGGAAGAAAAAGTATTATGTCTTTGTGCGCACAACTTTGCACATAGATCTGGAGTCTTGTCTGTACTATGTGCAGCTTCGGGATGGAAGACACGCAACTTTCCATCAGCAGCGCGCATGACTTGAACATACAGGAAAGGATCCTTTAATTTCTTTTTCTTTCACTGATAGAAATCAGGATGTAGCAGTTGATTTGTGCGCTCAGCACGGTCAAGATGTGGTAGTTGAGCACCGTTGCAATTGTTGGATGTTAGTGCATGCGCACTTTTGCTTGGCCACGGATTGGCAACAACAACATCCTTGCCTTGCACGTTACACTGATCGTACAAAGGATCGGTAGCTCGAGAATGAACAACACCCATGGCATCATAGTAAATTCCTCTGCCAAAGAAAGGTCGATTCACCCCTTGCTGGTTAGTGTAAGATATCCATGGTTTATTCCCCTTAGTTGGCACAACGGCATGACTAAGGGGGTATCCACCAAATCAACAACCGGGGATAAATTAGTAGAAATTTCCACCAAGTCACAGACTGGGGATGAAGGGACAACGAGTAGTCCCTCATTGCCAGCATTTAGGACTCCTTTGCCCATATCGATAACAGCATCAGGGTAGGAAGAATGAGGCTTGGGCAGCTAAGTCTTGTGCACCTTCTTCAACTTGGTTGTAGTCGAGGATGAGGAGCTAGAGCTACCCCCAATGAGCATTTCTTCATAAGCTTGCTGGTTGAACTTCACAACCAGCGTCTTCTGCATTATTCCCAATAACGCAATGTCAAGTTGAGCTACTATCTTCTCGTCAGAGGAGAAGGCCGACCCCAACAGAGGCTCCATTTTGTTTGCCATTAAAAAAAGTTGAACAAACTTTATTTTTACAAACTTGAAAGGAAAGTAAAAGGGGTACAATAAATCCTATACAAGAATCTAAAGCACAATGATTCTAGGGAAGTATATCTATGGAGATCTGATCAGCAGTCGATCACTTTACTCCTTGGACCACTTGATAGTGAAGAAATGCAAGAACATGAGCACCCGAGAACTTAAAGGCAAGAAGACTGGCAATAATAGCACAAGAAGCTCTTCTTTCTTTTCCTCTATCCTCTTGTGTCTATCCTTGTATGAAAGAGGAACTGACCCTGTATTTATAACCTTCAGAAGTAGTTATTGAAGTATGCGCACACTCTGGGCAATTTGTACTGTATTTGCCATTGTGCACGCACTTTTTAGAGTTTTACAAACCATGTTCTGCTGAGTGGGTGCACAACGTACTGCCTGCTTGACACGTGGCTTCCTATATGAGGAAAGTGTAGGTCGTAGGGACAGTTATTTGTGCATGTTTCACAAAAAATATGACATGAGAGACACGCAATCATAACTGCTCACTGTCAGTTAAGATCCTAGGTGCGTTCTTAAAATAAGTTTAATGGAGGTAGCTATTCTGGCGCATTCTATTGACATTTAGAAGAGGTATCCATACTAGCGTATTCTGATAGAATTTGGATGAAGTAGCCATGCTAGCGTATTTTTCTAGCATTTGTACGAGGTGGCCAGACTGGCACGTTCTGATAGAATTTGGACGAAGTAGCCATACTAACGTGCTTTGCTGCAACTTGGAGGAGGTATCCATACTGGCATGTTCTGATAAATTTTGGCACATTGGCGCACTCTTTTAGAGTTTAGTCATACAGTCTACTAAACGACAACCTGGGCCTGCGTGCTGAAGATCTTTTGTAATAATGACTCTGCTCTTCTCGACTATTATGCCAGTCTGTCAGATTCATTGTATTAATATGGAGGAAAAAAGACAATAAGACTGTGTTCCTGCCTTCGTTGAGTTGAATAAAATGGTTTAACAGTGTGCCACTATCTTGCTCTTTAGGAGAGTGTGCCATACTTTAAGATGTTAATAGAGTACGCCACTCTTCTTTTAGACTGGTTTTGTAAAGAAGCCCGCCATACTTCTTTTGGTTCAGGCATTCTTTGGGGGTATAATTTTTATGCTTCTACATATACATAATGATATAGCTACTAATATAAATTTGATACAAAATAATCGGCTAATATAAAAAAGTATGGCAAATATGGAATAGATAGAGACTAGAAATGAAATCATGGCTATAGTTATAAGTAAGATGAGGTAGGAGAAGCATAATCTATAGTAATATGCATAACAGTGGCACTACGAGTAGTAGCATGGAAAGACTCTATCATGAAATAACAGTCCATGTACAATGACTTTAGAAAAATAAACTTTTGCATGTAAACAGGATTAATATTAGTCAGTTATAACGTGTGGTGTACGACCAATAGCAGTTGTTGGTAATAATTAGAGGTTGAATATTATTTAAAAATACCACATGGATAAAGATATTCCCCCCATCCATATGTTATAAACACATTCACTAAAATATTGGAAACACTAGTATTATTGAATAAGAAATATTAAAGTATTTATGGACAGATAATGGTGGTGACTACACCAACATATAGTTTATGGACTACTCTAAAGAGAAGGGCATACAAAACCAATAGACAGTCCCAGTATGTCTATACTAGAACTGGGAAGCGAAGCACATGATAAGAATACCATTAAAGAAAGCTAGGAGTATATGGTTGGTGGTTGGCCTCACGGACTTACAGGCTGACATAGTAAGTCATGCATGCTATTTGGTCAATAGATGGTCTACAACTATCGATCTTCATATTCCTAAGGAAGTATGAATAGGAAAGCTAGTCAGTTGTGATATTTTGCGTGTGCTTGGGTGCTCTGCCTATTTACTCATGAATCATAAGGACAGAAACAAGTTGGAGTAAAAGTTAAAATGGTGTTTTTTAATTCAAACATGGAGTCAAAGCTACAAGTTATAGGATCTAGAAAACAGAAGGGTATTCACAATCATTGATGTGATCTTTGATAAGGCTTTTATGTTGAGATTTATGGAATAAATTTCTAAGAAGGCAAGTGACACATTATAGGCAACAACGATTCAGTGGAATTGGTGGTGGAGGTTTTTGGCACTCATGAAGGTATAAACTTCAAAGCACCGTTATAGTCTATCGGTACTGAGGAGGACGTACAGTTTATAAAGATAGAAGATAAGGACCAACCCTATCATGATCCATAAGAAATAGCATTAAGGAAACCAGTATATACACAAAAGGCATCAGTGAGGTATGACTTCGATGATATTATTGTATTTGCCTTAGTCGCAAAAATGGAAAGCAATTATAAGTATGACATTGGGCAAAAGGACAAAATATTTTGATAGTTTACCATGACAGAGGAGATGGAGTCACTTTAAAAAATGGTTCAGGGAACTTGGTAGAGCTACCGAAGGTAAAATAAGCTATTGACTGAAAATGGTATTCATGAAAAAGGATAATTAGTTATATAAGGTGTGTTTGGTCACAAAAGGGTACTATAATGAGATATTCTTGTATATAGTCAAGCATAGTTCAATTTGGATGTTATTTGAAGTTTACAGAGTTGGAGCAAATGATGTCAAAATAATATTTCTGTCCAATGAGTAGAAATAAAATATCTCCATCTAACTAGAAGATTTTATGTAGCCCGACAAAAAGGATTACACATGTGAGATCAAGAACTTTTTATATAGGTTGAAGCACTCTTTCTAGCAGTGGTACATGTGCTTCGACTCTTTCATATTGCCACGATCCACACCCGGATAATCGGGCATGAGTACGTGGGTACGTCCAGCCTACGTCGCAGCATCGACGGTAGAACGTTGTCTAGGTCATCAATATATAACTAACAATCTCACACAAATATCCAACTCCATAAGGAGAACAATGATATATATAGTAATGGCAATACTCAATCACAATATCAAGAAGCACGATATGATATGGAACAATAATATAACAAGAGAAAAAAATCCAAAGTCTTAAAATATCTAAACAAGATAACACAACAAGTCTAAGTATGAAATATAACAATCCAAGTATCAAGTAGTTGTCGGAGACAGATCCGCTACCAAAATACTAATAAAAGAAACTAAGATAACTAATGACTCTGACTAGATCTCCCGGCAATCACTCTAAGCTACTCCTGATCTACATGGTCCAAAGATGCTGCTACACCCTCCTTGGATCCGTAATACATTGGACACCAGTCCTTCAGGCAATCCCCTAAAAATATTATCCAGTCAGGATGGAACGAGAACAACTCTAACATCAGTTCCAATTAAATTACAAAGACTATAAAACATTAATAGTAAATGTAATACATGATGAGAAAAGCAATAAACTAATATCATAGTATAGCAGAAATGAGAGATAGGTAAGCAAGAGCAATATGGCATAAACAATACATGTATCATAGTAATTATCATGGTATGAATCATCAAACAATATCTAATTTCTGCATGGTAAATATTGGCTAATATCCATATAGTACTATGAGGATCAAAGTCTATATATGGAAGTAACATCTCATGTCTGATGATCCAATATATAATAATATGTGTACCATCGTATCAGGAATCAAGTATAACATCACTAAGTACATGTATCATAGTAATTATCAAGTAAAGAAAACTATCAAAGAATATAATTGCATGTGGTCCTGAGCAAAGAACACAAGTTGGTGTCCGAACTGGAGTCCAAGTGGCCTATATATGAATTTTCATGTCAAGGAGTAGTTTGGAATCATAAACAAGCTTAAATAGTCTATTTTAGGTTTCTAGGTCAATTCTAGGTCGATTAGGTTGAAACTAGGTCACTACCTAATTTCTAGGTTCATAATTACCTATTTAGTTGGCCTATTAAGCTATACTAGTTGATACTTTGCTAATTATAGGTTATCTAAGCCATACTAGGTATAGATATACTATATATCTTATAGTATATATATAGACTCTTAGTATCATAATACCTTAGCCTATTTCCAATACCTTACTATTACCTACTACCTTGACTCATAACTAGGCCACTACCCAATATCCTAGTATCAATACCTTGGTATCATAGGATATCAATACTTAGTATCATAACTCTTACCCTTCTCCCTTGGTATTTGATATCAAGATACCATAACTATACCTATATTCTAGGATACACTAGAGTATCATACACACAACCTTCATATACACTCAATAATACTCATAGGGTATTACACTGAATACCCAACTTGACATTACTCTCAAGTCACCCATGGCACTCACATGTATCTTAATACTAGCCAATACTCAAGTATCTATACTTACATACACCCACCACAACACTTACCTATATATACCAGGATACTACATAGGATGCTTAACCACACATTGATACTTAGACACACACACACACATAAGTGTAGGGACTGCACATGATTTCTACACGGTAGGTTGCTTCCACTACTGCCCTTTTATGCCTGAACACAGGCCCACAACTGCACTGCAAACCTTGCAATTTTATAAAGAAAAGACTCATGTTGCAGGCCCTCATCTCCATGCACACTTGCAGCCTGTAGAGGTAAACATCCCTCCAATCCTGCACACTGCTGATACACAGCTTGTTGTTGTTGCAACTACCATGATCTGCTATTTCAATTCTTCCATTCTCGGATACACACATGTTTATATCACAACAAACTCTCACTAGAATACATCTACAGACCCCCGATTACTGCAGTGCACTGTTGTTGTGCTCCCAGCCCTCCTCACTATCCCTCATGGCTGCACTTTCACACAGCTGAAAACACCAAGCTCTATAGTTAGGATATGAATACACAACAAAGTTCAAGTTGCTACATGCAGCTACAAGGTCACAACAGTTGAAGTCTGCACAATAAGCAGTTGTAGATACTGCTATGTTCTCCCTGGAACCTAGGTCCTCCCCCCTACCTACTGTCAACACACACACTCTTAAATACATACTCTCCTCAACAACACATGACACACTACACACAAGCACTAATGTATACTAAAAATACCAAGTGTACACCCACAAGCACACTCTTCACCACACTCATCAAAAATATCACAACACACATTCATACACCAAGTATCCATGATACTCTTATGAGTATCACAACACCAATACACCCATGATACACAAGTATCTCCTCATACTAGACCAAAGGAACACCAATTATATATATAATATGACATAAACATATATAAAATAATATGTCTATGCATTTAAATAAAGAATTACTACTAAGGATACCAATAAATAGAAATCTCCAATCCTAATCATGCGTATCATGGTGTACCATGACACGGACCCTACGTATCCAATTTTGGACATAAGAACTCAAACACAACACTAAAAGACACCAAATTCCTCATTGAGGGTACAACACAAATACTTAGTGGACACAATTCGCAATTCCACCAAATAAAGCCTAAAAAATATCATTCCAACCTAAAAAACCTAGATCTAATGGATTTGAGTCCTCTAACACCTAGGTCTACCATTAGAAGGTTATTTCCACCTATGGAAGGGTTTCTATTAGTTCTATTTGGGTTTCTACCATAGAAATTAGGGGAAGTGGATTTACCTATTGGGAGTTGGATCCCAATGAATCTTTACGAATTTGGACACGAAGAGGGTGAGTTGGACACGGTCCTCCTAGCTTGGGCTCCTCTCTAAGATTTTTTTGCTCCAAACTCCTAGATCTCCATTGGAATGAATGTTGCAAGGGAACTTGGGTTGATTTGAGGGTGGATTTGGTGGAAAAATTGGAAGTGGCTTGAGGAAGAAGAAGAATTGGGAAAAATAAAATGAAATGGGAGGAGAGAAAGTAGACCATATATATAGTGGGTGTGGTTGAGGGAATCATAAGTTGTCATTCCACCCCCTAATTGGAATTTAGATCTAAATGAATAGAATCTTATTAGTAATAGAAAGGTATCTATCTAATCAAATAGGGAATATTTTATCCATGCACTAACTTAATTGGTTCTAAATAACTAAGTCATTAACTACATTGAGGCTTCTACATCAAGGAACCACAAGAAGGAAGCAAGGAGCAAAGAGGAGGAGGCTAAGATCTACAAGGAGATGAGCTACTTGGCATTTGGGGGCTTTTCATTAGAAATCCATCTCCCAATCTGTACATTTTAGTTTTTTTCCTTCTAATAGACTCTAGATATGAGATTTAACCATGAGAAACCAACCCACATGTATGGGCTACCCATAGAAATTAGTTTTAGGTTCATCGGAGACCTACGGTGGAAGTTATGTCCAATTTGGTGTCAATTTTAGGAGAATTTCGAGATTGGCACGTGTAGTGGCTGTCATTGGGTCTAATAAATCTCATTGACATTTGATTGCTTGTTTGTAGTCGTATCCACAATTGGGTATGTGTAGGCCGTATCTCGTCATTTTGATGAAACGGGTTGATTTTGGGGGTTTTCTCTGACACGGGGCCTTGTGCAAATCACATTACGACACGGACACATAGTTATTCTAATTACTATACTTATTATTCATAATTAGTGTATTAGACTTGTTCGTGTCCTCCGAAATACGTTTGGTTGTGTGTTGGGCCGTATCGTACGCGTATCATAAAGCAAGTATGATACGGGTGCGGTACACTCCACGTGTTTGATGTTTTGTCTTCCTTGCTATACGTACATATGTGTATATATATATATATATATGTGTGTGTGTGTGTGTGTGTGTGTGTGTGTCTGTGTGTGTACTTATATATATGTACCTATGTGTTTGATTATATATATATATATAGGTGTTTGTAGTTATGTATATAGAGGGGTGCATATATATATACACAGTGTTGTGTTTGCTTTCTATATGTGTCTGTGAGTAGAGTGTTTTTGTGTTTGAGTGTGTTAGAGGGGTGCTCGTGCAAGTGGCATGGAGCAGTGAGTGAGGAGTTCAGCAGGCCAGTGCAGCTCGGGTTGGGACAGGAACTGCGAGTAGCAGCAGAAGCTCGGGAACTTACAACAGGGAGCAGTCCTTAGCAGCAACAGCAGGGATGAGAAGATCACTACATCAGTCGGGCACCTGCTACTGTGCAGTTCAGAAGCTGTTGTGCAGTTCAACAAATAAAGAGAGAGCAGTATTAGTAGCTCACTGTGCAGTGAGCAAAACAGTGAGTACTCGAGGTAGCTCACTGTGCAGTGAGCACAGCAGTGAGTTCTCAAGGTAGCTCACTATGCAGTAAGCACAACACAGAGTAGATGCTGCAGCCAACACAGTTTACAGTAAGCTCATGTAGTTACAATGTATCAGTTCAGCAAATAAAGAGAGGCTCAGTGCATCAACAACAGCATACTAGCATAACTGTGTTTCAGCAATGAGTATCAACAGGTTTTGGGGTTTCAGTTTCAGTAATGTAGCCATGTCTCTGTGCAGGTATTTCAGTCGTGGGTTGGGTATTCAAGGTTTTGGTTCAATTAGTTTTCAGTAGGATTAGTTTAGTTAGTGTTTCAGTGTAGTGTTAGTTTAGTTGTTAGTTTGATTTATTAAGTTAGCTAGTAGTAGTTAGTATATATATATATATATGTTAGTATAAATACATATATATGTTAGTATACTAGTAAATAGTTAGCTAAATATATATACTTGTATTAGTTGTTATTGTTAGTAGTTAGATGCATTATAGTGTTAGTTTATATAGTTTGTATTAGTTGGATTATATATATATGTATTAGTTATATGTTAGTGTTTGGGTTACCTTGGGATACCAAGGTATTACCAACGTATTGCGCCGATACCCAAGGTATTGAGTTTGGGTATCGAGATAGGTGTGATACGCATTGGTGCAATGCCAAGGTATCCTAAATTCCTTGTTTAGATATAGTATTATAATATTTGACTTGTATATATATCCAAAACACTATTTTCATATAAATGAACTTGCGTATCTTAGGATACGGCTTTTTGAGTGCCTTATCGTATCATAGTTTAGCTAGTATAGAATATATTTATAGTGTATCGACTTAGTGACTTAGTGTTAGACTCTAGCAACCTAGATTTTACCGGTTTGACCTAGAAATAGCGTATTGACCTAGACTGGCATCAACTTAACTTATTTTTATCCTTAAACCTTGTATTGATGTAACATACCATATATAGGTTATATGACACCAGTTGGGCATCGAGAGACACACCTTGCTCAGGACTTCAGGCGAGTACATTTCTCTGATAGTTTTTAATTCATAATATTATATATATGCATGTTCTAGAACTGTATACTTGATCCTGATACAGTGATTTCACGGACTTGTACTACATGGATCTCGTCAGGAGATGTTATCCCCTACCATGTTCAGCGGATACTCGTGTACATTGTATCTCATCGTATATATTGGGTATTGATGATACTTCATGTTCACACACTGCTCATGTTCAGTGTGCTTATTCGTGTACACCCACCGCTCGTGTTCGGTGGTTATTATATTTATGTACACCTACTGCTCGTGTTCAGTGGTTATATTTCGTGTTCATAGCGTGTCGTGATTGGATCCATTGGTATTAGTTGGGGATGGGAGAGTAGGAGTTGATTATGTGATCAAAGCCCCATTGTTACATCGTGTATATTCTAGTTACATACCTTACTTGTAATCGTCTTACCTGATCATGTTCACCCAAACTGATTATATAATAAGCTTGTATTCTGAGGCACATTAGCTAGTTTAGATTGCAGTTACTTTATCATATTGTTGATATGCATATTATTGTTCTATATTCTCGTACATTACCTGTATATCTATTGTTCATCATTCATATGTTTAATGATCCTGTATTTTATTCTCTATCTGTTTATATGCTCGATTATGTTATTGAAATTGCTTTCAGAAGTATGTACTTTGCTCCAATCCTGACTGAATATATTTTTCCAGATGAATGGCTTATAGAGCAGTATCGCACATTCTACGGGCCGCAGGATGGCGTACCTTTAGAGGATACTCCTATTGACCAGGAGGACTTAGTTGCAGAGCCTGAGGAGGTCTAGATTATATTTGTATTGGATTGTATTAGACTATTATTTTGGTGGATTCACATCTTGTACATTATTTCAGATTGTGGATTGTATTTTTATTCTTTCCTTCACTATTCCATTCGTGCATTATTCTTCCTTAGTTTATTTTGTGATTGAGATTAGTTAATCATGTGAGATACCATATTGCTCCTCCGTTTGGAGTTGAGATGATTGACAGGTACTATATTATATTATTGAGATGTTAGATAGTTAGAAATGACCCAGACAGCGTTCTACCACCGATGTTGCGGCGTAGGCTGGGCGTAACTACGTACTCGTGCCCGAATATCCGGGTGCAGGTCGTGACAATCGGCTTGGGACTAGATCATGCTTGTTATATATGATTGGCTATAATACATGTGAGGTTAGGCTAGCCATCTGGTTAGCTATGATGCGAGCAATAGTTAGGCTAATTATATATAACAGGCTATGAGGCATGTAAATGTGAGATCAGGCTACGTGATATGTGGGGTAAGCTATGATACATATAAAGTGGGGTATGATCACATAATCTTGCTAATATTTCCCCGTCCACAGCTAGTACGATGGCTTCCAATCACGACTCCTCATGACAGGTATCTATGATACTAGCATGTGTATCCGCTGTGTCAGAATCAAGTATACACTGCAACTAGAATCATAGTAATAATCAAAATAATAAAAACTGTCAGAGAATGTACTCGCATGTGGTCTTGAGCAAGGAATGAGGATCGATGTCCAAGATAGAAACACAAAGACCTAGATATCAAAATAATAATATTATTTGGTGTTTTAGAAGGACAATATCATCAACTATGTTAAAATACAATTATTAGGCCAAAACTAGGTCTTTAATAGGCTAACTATGTCATTACCTAACTATATTAGTCATACCAAGTTATACTAGCTAATATTAATTAATACTAGCTACTACATTATAATATATACCATATAATGTATACATGGACCCTAATATAACACTAACCAATCACTAACATAAGTAACTAATATTAATTAACATATCCCTATCTATGTTATCTATAATACTAATATTACCTTAGCTAGGTATAAGTAATACTTACCCAATATCTAACTACTACTACCCTAACCAATGCATTATATACTATCTGTCATCCATAAATAACAGTTATCTAACTGTTACAGATATTCTACTAACTTAGTATATATTAGATTATCTCCTCTACAACTTGATACCTCAAGTACTTACTCTATCCATATAGTACCTCACTAATACTCCTCCACTACACTATTGCCCAGGTGATTGATACATAAACACTGCCCTTGTATCAAAGTAAACATACCCGATTACAACTCCTCTGTTAATAGGCCTACTTTGATACTAAGCATATCTAATACATAGTGGTATCAAAAGAGTAGCAATGCACAATGTGCACAGCTTTGTGCACTGCTTGCACACAGGTACCCCCCACCCCAAATTTGAGCCAACTGCTATGCATTTCTGCCCAGTTGCCTGACGGATACACACTGATCACTCTCATCTCTACACCAATATTCACACTATGATCATAGTTATGCATCAGTGGCACTGATGCTCTTCCTACTGGTTCCACACTGCACCTACCATGCCTAGAATACAAAGCACAAATCGGGTACTACACTGCTAACTAGACACTACACACACACGCGCATAATCATCACAACACTCATTGTGGACTGATACTCTAGTGTATCAGTAACCAATATTTCCCTTGATTACATACTCGATTTCCCCCATTATACTAATTCTCAACCATGGCTTAAACCACAGTATCAGTTACATGTCTGATACTTACGCTAACTGATACATCAATCCTTCTCTTCTTCACTGATCAATCACTCAACTTTATACTTGAATTCAAACTTGTTGTAACTCACTTCCTATCTAATATTCACTGCCAATGCCTTAACCCACTGCATTTGACCCCTTGCAGTCACTTACCCATATCATTTGAAACTCACCCCCAAGTGTACACACACATCAGTCCCCTCAAAGCTGATACTGAACAGTGGTTCCTAATGTAGTGCACCATGTGCACTGCTTGCCACCAGTGGCAGTGCTCGAGCAGTGAAATTACCCCACCTATTGCAGTGTATAACAGGCATCCTAACACTTTATGCCCCAAATACACACTGCCTATATCTGCAACGGATACCCTCTTCGTTTGCACACAGTGTGCATGACTACACATTGCAGTCACCACCACACCCTTTTACTATAGTCACTTATACACTGTCATATGTGCAAAACCTTATATAGCAGTCATATCCACTGATGTGCAGCCCCTTGCTTCTCTTTATCTGACCAGTGTTGCACAAACAACTGCTCACTAAGACACACTAGAACTCCCCCTTATACTAAACACCAACTGACACTGCACTCAGAGTGCAATGGCGACTGATACACTAAATATGAATAATGCACACATGTGCAATGCTCGAGTGATATATTAAGTATGCACACTGCACACATATGCAATGCTCGAGTTTCCTCAGCTGATACCTTGATCCTTGATTGCAGCTACACCACTGCTCAAACTCGAGTCCTAAACACACAAACAAACCAAAACACCCACATATATACATAGACACATACACACTTATATATTTTAACAAACACCTAGTGAGCACTAATCTAGGATACTCATGATACTCAACAAATCTTCATGCAAAAACCCCCAATATACAACTAATAACACATCTACATATCAATATATATATATATATATATATATATATATATATATATATATATATATTAGTTGATACGAAAAATAGGGTAAAATACATCCTTAAAACACAAAACCCAAAATATACATATAAAATCATGAAGAAACACTATGGGAACCAAAGAAACTAATTCCCCCCTATAGTTATTCCTAAACTATGGGTAGTCTCCTAATGGCCAACAAAATAAGTAAAATAGAATTTAAAGAAGAAATTTTAGAATTTTACCTATTGGGAGATGGATTTCCAATGCAAACTTCTTATTCTCCCAAACTTCTTGAACTCTAAGCTTCTAGGCTTCTTAGATGAGAAAAATGAGAGGGATTGGGATTTTAAATTCTAAAATTTGGTGGGGGAGGAAAGGGTTTGGGGAAGAGCTATTTCTAGGGTTTTCCTTCATGAGCTATGATGAATTTGAGGGAGGCTCCCTCTCTCTATATAGGCCGGCCATACCTAGGGCTTAGGGTTTTAAATGCATAAGGTCCTCAATGTCTCTACGGTTAGTCATGAAGAGTCATTTAATTAATGGGGGTCTTCATTCATAATGAGGGACCTAACTAGATTCTAATTTAAAAAGGATGGGGATTATTCTAGTGGGTTCAAATGTCTAGTCTAATATAAAGTCCATGGTCACATCAAGTCTAGTCCACTAACCCATATCATTAATATTAATAATATAATATATTATACATATCAGGTAACCATAAATACAATATATATAGAGATATTAAAATGACAACAATGCCCCTACTCTAGAAATATGGTAGTGACAAGTCTACCCTCCTAAAAAAAATTGTTGAAATTAAACTAAACTAGCACAAGAACATAATCAGAACAATAAGAACTATACCTCAAGGCTCGAAGAGATACGGGTATTGCTCGCGTATTTCATCCTCCCTCTCCCAGGTTGACTCACCTGGAGAGTGATGTCTCCATGCAATACGAACCAAAGGAATAGTCTGGTTCTGCAATACCTTGTTCCTGCTATCCAAAATCTCTATGGGCTGCTCAGGATAACTAAGTGTCGGACCAACCTCGATCTCAGAGTGATCTAGTACGTGACTAGGATTTGTCACGTACCGTCTCAGCTGTGACACGTGGAACACGTCATGTACCCCCTCCAGTACAGGCGGTAAGTCAAGTATGTAGGCCACTCCACCGACCCTCGCAAGAATACCGAAAGGTCCGATGTACCGTGGACTAAGCTTTCCGCCTCCACCAAAGCGAATCGTACCTCGTGTCAGAAAAATCCACAAGAATACCAAATCGCCAACCTAAAATAATACAGTCTTAACACGCAATCTAAAACAAAGCAATCGCAAGCAATCTTAATAAAACCTATACCTCAAACTCCAAGAGTCTACGGTGGTTGTCGGCCCAATGTCGATGTCTGTCCTGCACCACTCAAAGTCTATCTCTGATGAGTTTTACCTTCTTCGCTGCATCCATGACTATCTCTGGTCCCAACAAGGCTCTCTCTCCGATATCATCCCAAGATAAAGGTGTACGACACCTTCGTCCATATAGAGCCTCGAATGGTGACATCTCAATACTGGACTGGTAGTTGTTATTGTAAGCAAACTCTACCAGGTATAGATGATCCTCCCAAGTGGGCTAATTTGGTCAACCTGGTAGAGTACTGTATATCACCCCCCATATAGAGCCTCGATGTACCCACTTTGGATGGTAAGAAGTGGGCTAATTTGGTCAACCTGTCTACGATGACCAAAATTGCGTCTTTTACTTCTGGAGAACGCGGAAGCCCCAAAATAAAATCTATAGTCACATGCTTCCACTTCCACTCTTGGATGGGTAAAGGCTGAAGCAATCCACCTGGCCTTTGTCTATCCGCCTTTACCTGCTGACACACTAAATACCGGGATACAAAGTGTGCTACCTCTCGCTTCATACCATACCACCAAATGTGCTCCCACAAGTCTCGATACATCTTGTTTACACCTGGATGCATCGAGTACTGAGAACGATTGGCCTCCTACAAAACTTCTTCGTACAGCTCCCCGCTCGGCACACATATCCTAGTACCATGCCGCAATGATCTATCATCAGAAATAATAAAATTCTCTGATAATCCTGTCCGAACCTGTGCCCTGATATTCCTCAAAGCCTCATCATCATACTGTATAGCTCTGATTCTTTCTATCAACTCAGACTGTATTTGCAATCCCTATATCTGAATCTCGATACCATGAACTAGCACCTCAATTCCCAAGCTCTCAAGAACGGCCAAGAAGTGTTTGTCTGTCGTCAAGTACATAGCCATCGGATACCTACCCAAGGCTTCGGCGACTACGTTGGCCTTTCCTGGGTGGTACTAAAATAAAATGTTGAAGTCCTTCATCAACTCTAACCACCTCCTCTGCCTCATGTTCAGCTCTTTCTGCGTAAATACGTACTTCAAGCTTTTGTGGTCGGTGAAGATCTCCACACGCTCTCCGTACATATAGTGTTTCCACAGCTTTAGACCAAAAATAATTGCTGCCAACTCCAAATCATAGGTGGGGTAGTTCTTCTTATAAGGATGTAATTTCTTGGAATCATAGGCAATCATCTTTCCGTGTTGCTGAAGAACGCAACCCAAACCCTTCCCTGAAGCATAACTGTAGATAGTAAATCCACCTGTCCTAGATGGCACCGTCAATACTGGAGTTATCGTCAACCTCTTCTTCAGCTCATCAAATACGGCCTGACAATCCTCCGTCTAAACAAAATATATGTCCTTCCTGGTCAGCCTAGTCATCGGCTCTGCAATCCTGGATAAGTCTTGTACAAACCTCCTGTAGTAACCTGCCAGTCTAAAAAAATTCTGATCTCAGCTACTGAACTGGGAGTAGCCCACGACTCCACTGCCATATTCTTCTTCGGGTAAACTAAGATCCTGTCACCCGTAACCACATGCCCAAGGAATTCAACCTTGTCAAGGAAGAACTCGTACTTCGAAAGCTTCCCGTAAAGCTCTTTTTTTCTGAGAGTCTCCAAAACCATCATCGGGTGCTCCTCATGCTCCTTCGGGGTCTTCGAATAAACAAGAATGTCATCGTCGAACACCACCACGAACTTATAAAAGTACTGGTGGAATACCTTATTCATCAGGTTCATGAATATTGTCGGTTCATTAGTCAACCCAAACGGGATCACCATGAACTCAAACTAGCCATATTGAGTCCAAAAAGTTATCTTTGGAATGTCTTCTTTCTTCAATTTCACTTGGTGGTAGCCTGACCTCAAGTCGATCTTTAAGAATACCTTCGCTCTATTCAAATGATCGAAAAGATCATCTATCCTCGGCAGCGAGTATTTGTTCATGATAGTGAGGTTGTTTAGAGCTCTGTAATCGATATAAATGTATACCGACCCATCCTTCTTTGGTACAAACAAAACTGGAGCTCCCCATGGTGATGAACTAGATTTGATAAAGCCCTTGTCCTGTAACTCCTCAACTTGCTTCTTCAACTCTACCAGTTCGCTGTTGTTGACCCTATAGACGTGTTGTGATATTGGCTCTGCGCCTGGCACCAAGTCTATAGGGAACTTGACATCTCTGTCTGTCGGCAAACCTGCCAACTCCTCCAAAAAGACATTCAGGAACTCTGCTATCAAAGGATGCGGCAACTCCTCTTCCTCCATCTTGGCTCTATAAAAGGTGCCCCTTCTCTGCTCCGCTGCTCCTCTGGCGACCTCAAACTGTGGCTCTCCTGGCGGTCAAAATATCACTCTGCCTCCATGATAATCTATAGTAGCATGGTGCCTACTCAACCAATCCATTCCGAGTATAATATCGTAACCTGTAAATGGTATTACGAGTAAGCACATACTCAACTCTCGGCCTCCCAATAAATCTCTCCGGTCCTTGCAAAAATTAGTGACTAGGATAATGCCTCCGCCAATCGTGATCTTGCAAGTCCTATCTAAGGGTTCTGCCTATAAATAATGCTTAAGAGCATAAGATACAGATACAAAACTATAGGAAGTACCAGAATCGAATAATGCAAGTGCTAGAATGGAATCGAGAAGAACTGAACCTGATATCACGTCTCCTGCTGGCTCGGCCTCCTTGACCGTTATGGCATATGCTCGTCCCTGGGGTGAACCTCTCTTCTGCTGCTGGTGCTGGACAAACCACTATTGTTGTGGTGGAAATGATGGTCCCCTCTGCTGACCTCCTGGTGCAGTAGGTGCTCTGGAAGGTCCCCTCTGAGTGGCTGCTCCACCCTGACCTAAACGAGTCTGAATAGACGGGCAGTCTCTCAACTGGTGCACTGACGATCCATAAGACAAACATGTACCCAGCCTCTTTCTGCAGATGTCTCTCATGTGTCCCGCCTTCCCACAGTACGCACACTGGACAGCGGGCTGGGTCTGCTCTTCGGCTGCTGCTAGATATGTCCTCGAACTGGTGCCTGGTGCTGTTGGTGCTAACACGTCCTCTATTGTTGCTGAAAGTGGGGATGCTTGGTCGGTCCTGCGCTACCACTCGCTCCTCCAGAAATGTCGCGTCCTCTCTTGGGCCTGAGGTCCAAATTGTCCTCAGTAATCTGGGTATCCATCAGAATGCCTTCAAAGGTAGCAGTGCAACGTCAAGAAGTACGAGGCTTGATCTCTCTCATCAGTCCCTTTCTGAACTTTCAGGCTTGGTCTCCTAGGTCCCGAATCATTGATGGTGCAAAATGACTCAAGCGGCAAAACTCTATGGCGTACTTGTCGACCGACATATTCCCTTGGACCAAGTCATGGAACTGACTCTCCAAGGCTCCCAGGGCCACGTCGGGAAAGAACTTCTCCTTGAAAAGCTTCTTGAAAGCCTCCCATGTAAGTCCTCTAGCAGTAAGTCTCGGCTCCGTATGATACCAAGTCAACGCGATATCGAACTTCTGGCTGTCGGCGGCCTCGATCTGCAGACTCTCTAGAATCTGAGCCAAGCGAAAGTTTCTCTCTATGTCCTCCAGCCAGTCGTCAACGTAGAGTATTCCCTCAATGCCCTTGAACTCCTGAGGCATCATCCTCTTGAAGTCCACTATAGTGCCTAGCCTCTATTGTAGTTGCTGCTGCTGGTCAGGATGCTGCTGTTGCTGTACGACTCTCTCCACTACCTGGAGAGTCACCTGATGATCATTCTCCATGCTCTCCATCATCAGCTCAGTCTGTGCTTGGTGCACCTCTGTCTGCACCCTTTGTGCCTCAGCCTAAACTCGTCGAGCCTCTATCGACGTCCTCTGAGCATCCACTATATCCTGGATCAATGCGAACATCTGTGCTCTGTCAGCGGGCACACCTCCCGGAAATAGAATCTGTGGTAGTGGAATATCCTCCGTAATAGCCGGGATAACCCACTGGACATGTGGGGGAGGACGACCCCCAAAAATTGTGAAAACTCCTACACGAATAGGTGAAGTAGGAGGAGCAACTCCAGCTGTCTGGGTGGCAGGTCGAGAGGTGGCAGACCTCTCGAAAGTTGTGGGTCCCAATCTCAGCGACCTAGTTTTCAGTGGCATCCTAAAAATAGACCGAAAGAAGAAATCAATTAAGGCAAAAGATACGATATCATCTAGGAGGACAGTAAAATTTTAAAAGAAGCAGTTATTCAGAATAGCAAAATAGAATTAAAAAATTTCTAGTTGTGATTGAGCATACTCTCATCTATATCCTATCTCATGCTCGTAATAGTACTCTAAGTCTGAGCACTACTACGATACTGCACTAGTTGCGACCTAATCTTACTGTCCGAGAGTCTAGACTCGACACTCGACCTGCATGGGCCACCACAAAATGTGTCATAACCTGAACCCAAAATTTAGGAATGAGCCGTGGGTACGTCCAATCTACGTTGCAGCATCGGCGGTAGAAGGCTGTCTAGGTCTCAAAACTACTAATCACAACTCACAAAATAACCTGTCAATGATCTCACTCCATAAGGAGGACAATGAATATGCATCTGATCATCAATTCATAAGATACTCAATCACAATAACTATAAGAAAGTAAATTGCACGATAAGATAAAAAAGATATAAGGAAGTCCTCACATAAGTCTAGAACACAACTAAAATACAATAATAAGTCTAGAGTCTAACTAACACAACATAAATAAGTCTCAACATAATACACCCAAGTCTTACAGTTTAGAACAATCTAGTATATAATAAACTAGGCTAAAAGCTGTCTAAACGACTGTGGGTGGTGTCTCTTTTAAGGAGAGTGGCTCATCTGGAATCTCCGGGATATAATCTCTACCTATTCCTGGACCATAGTAAGTAGGGCTAAAATTCTCGAGATCCTCTAAAAATGTTATCCAGTCAGGATTGGAGCGAAGTACAAACACTAACAGCAATTTTAGTTATATTGACAAAAACTATAAAACAGTGCAAAAAAATACATGATAAAGAAATACTGAAAAATAAGGAATACTGGAGAGACATGTAATCAGTATATAGAACTAACTAGCAATGAACCGATATATGGAAAAGCTAGAAATAAGTGTACTGAAATAAAAGAACAAAAATTATAGCTAAGTGTTGTGAAATATCAGTTTGCTATGTGATCGGCTTGGGACTATATTAGGCTTATTATATATGATTGGCTATGATACATGTGAGGTCATGCTAACCATCTAGTTAGCTGTGATACGAGCAATAGTAAGTCTAATCATATATAACAGACTATGAGGCATGTAAATGGTCAGGCTAGACCCTACGTGATATGTGGGATAAGCTACGATCCATGTAAAGTGGGGTATGATCACATAATCTTGCTAATATTTTTTCGTCCCCAACTAGTACGATGGATTCCAATCATGACTCCTTATGATAGGTATCTATGATACTAGCCCGTATATCCACTGTATCGGAATCAAGTATACACTACAACTAGAATCATAATAATAATCAAAATAATAAAAACTGTCAGAGAATGTACTCGCCTGTGGTCCTGAGCAAGGAATGAGGATCGATGTCCAAGATGAAAACACAAAGACCTAGATATCAAAATAATAATATTATTTAGTATTTTAGAAGGACAATATCATCAACTATGTTAAAATACAATTATTAGGCCAAAATTAGGTCTTTAATAGGCTAACTATGTCATTACCTAACTATACTAGTCATACCAAGTTATACTAGCTAATATTAATTAATACTAGCTACTACACTATACTATATACCATATAATGTATACATAGACCCTAATATAACACTAACCAATCTCTAACATATACAAGTAACTAATATTAATTAACATATCCCTATCTATGTTATCTATAATACTAATATTACCTTAGCTAGGTATAAGTAATACTTAACCAATATCTAACTACTACTACCCTAACCAATGCACTATATACTAACTGTCATCCATAAATAAAAGTTATCTAACTTTTACAGATACTCTACTAACTTAGAATATATTAGAGTATCTCCTCTACAACTTAATACTCAAGTATTTACTCTATCCACATAGTACCTCACTGATACTCCCCCACTGCACTATTGCCCAGGTGATTGATACATAAATACTGCCCTTGTATCAAAGTAAATACCCCCTATTACTACTTCTCTATTAATGGGCCTACATTGATACTAAGCATATATAATACATAGTGGTATCAAAAGAGTAGCAATGCACAATATGCACTGCTTTGTACACTACTTGTACACAGGTACCCCCCCTCCCCCAAACTCAAGCCCACTGCTATGCATTTCTGCCCAGTTACCTGACTAATACACACTAATCACTCTCATCTCTACACCAATATTCACACTGTGTTTACAATTATGCATCAGTGGCACTGATGCTCTCCCTACTGGTTCCACACTACACCTACCATGCCTAAAAGACACAGTGCAGACCGGGTACTACACTGCTAACTGGATACTACATATACACACGCATAATCATCACAACACTTGTTGTGGACTGATACACTCTAGTGTATCAGTAACCAATATTTCCCTTGATTACATACCCGATCTCCCCCATTATACTAATTCTCAACCATGGCTTAGACCACAGTATCAGTTACATGTCTGATACTCATGCTAACTAATACATCAATCCTCCTCTTCTTCACTGATCAATCACTCAACTTCATACTTGAATTCAAACTTGCTGCAACTCACTTCCTATCTAATATTCACTGCCAATGCCTTAACCCGCTACATTTGACCCCTTGCAGTCACTTACCCATATTATTTGATACTCACCCCCAAGTGTACACACACGCATCAGTCCCCTCAAAATTAATACTGAACAGTGGTTCCTAATGCAGTGCACCATGTGCACTACTTGCCACCAGTGGCAGTGCTCGAGCAGTAAAATCACCCCACATATTCTAGTATATAATAGGCATCCTAACACTCTGTTCCCCAAATACACACTACCTATCTTTGCAACGGATACCCTCTTCATTTGCACACAGTGTGCATAACTATATATTGCAGTCACCACCACACCCTTTCTCTACAGTCACTTATACACTGTCACATATGTAAAACCCCACACAGCAATCATATGCACTATTTTGTAGCCCCTTGCTTCTCTTTATCTGACCAGTGTTGCACAAACAACTGCTCACCAAGACACACAAGTCCTTCCCCTTATACTAAACACCAACTGGCACTACACTCAGAGTGCAATGGCGACTGATACACTAAATATGCACACATGTGCAATGCTCGAGTGATACACTAAGTATGCACACTGCACACATATGCAATGCTCGAGTTTTCTCAGCTGATACCTCGATCCCTGGTTGCAGCTACACCACTGCTCAAACCCGAGCCCTAAACACACACACAAACCAAAACACCCACATATATACATAGACACATACACACTTATACATTTTAACAAACACGTAGTGAGAATTAATCTAGGATACTCATGATACTCAACATATCTTCATACAAAAACCCCCAATATACAACTAATAACACATCTACATATCAAATAGATATATGTATATATAGTATGATTACTTGATATAAAAAATAGGGGAAAATACACCCTTAAAACGGAAAACCCTAAATATACATATAACATCATAAAAAAACACTATAGGAACAAAAGGAAACTAATCCCCCCTATAGCTATTCCTAAACCATGTGTGGGCTCCTAATGGCCAACAAAATAAGTAAAACAGAATTTAAAGGAGATATTTCAGATTTTTACCTATTGGGAGATGGATTCCCAATTCAAACTTCTTTTTCTCCCAAGCTTCTTGAACTCTAAGCTTCTAGGCTTCTTAGATGAGGGAAATGAGAGGGATTGGGGTTTTAAATTCTAAAATTTGGTGGAGGGAAAAGGGTTTGGGGAAGAGTTATTTCTAGGGTTTTCCTTCATGAGCTATGATGAATTGGAGGGAGGCTCCCTCTCTCTATATAGGTCGGCCACACCTAGGGCTTAGAGTTTTAAATGCATAAGTTCCTCAATGTCCCTATGGTTAGTCATGAAGAGTCATTTAATTAATGGGGGTCTTCATTCTTAGTGAGGGGCCTAACTATATTCTAATTTAAAAAGGATGGGGATTATTCTAGTGGGTTCAAATGTCTAGTCTAATGTAAAGTCCATGGTCACATCATTAATATTAATACTATAATATATTATATATATTAGGTAACCATAAACACAATATATAGAGAGATATTAAAATGACAACAATGCCCCTACTCTAGAAATGTGGTAGTGACACAAACTCAGGAAAAATTGACCATTAGATTGATTGTGAGATCGATATTAGCCTAGATAGTATTATTAACAGTGTTGTATCTATTAGATATATATTCACCCTTAGGAACGCATACTTGTATATTCATAATGCCACGTACTATATCAGAATTATTATCGGTATGATACGGACGTATATAATATATTGTTAGTTACTTGTTATAGTTGATCTCTTGATTCATCATGTGACTAGACTTGTGGATTACTGGTGTACTCTTGGTCGATAGTTGATCGTTGATTCTGATTGGACTAATAGACTTGACTTGCATAGTATCATTAGATGGGAAGGATATTGACTAGGCGCCCGAGCTACTTGTACACTATTTGTATTACTTGATGAGAGGTATCTCGAGATGAGAACCTCCAGATGTTGAGAGGTATCTCGATATAAGCAACCCTAGATTCTGAGAGGTGTCTCATGATAAAAATACCCATATTCTTCAATAGCATTTTACGAGCGTACTTAAGTATCCTTAGCTAAAGAGTCCGCGCATGCGAACACTGTCCTCAAAATTGTATTTTACATAGATTGGTTAGTCATAGTTATACCTTGGTCTTAAGTTGATTATGATATTATTATTTTATATGGCATGTTTTTATGTATCATGTTATGAGGTCCTGGTTCCTTTCCATTTTAGATGAGCAGGTTATTTAGATCTTACCCCTGAGGAATATTGATGGTTTCTAAAATTTGTTGGGAATCGGACATGCCCTGCAAGCGTTTTGACACCGTATCTGAAAGTGCCGGCAGCAAAAACTTTAGGCCAACCCACCTGAGATAACCAATCCCTGTCTAACGAACACCAATCACAGATAAAGAAAAGTATATACAACCCCCTCACCACACTCAAGAAGAAAAAAAAGAGATTATAATTGAAATCACTCACCAACCCGTAGCAATCTCCCTGAGCGAAGGTGATGACTCCTCGATCAGATCTCTTTCTTCCTTCTGTCTTGGATGGCGAAGTCTTAAGAGAAAAGCACAAACTTTCTCTTATATTTTCTGTGTACGAGCACCCTGAATCTCTAACTTATGCTATATTTTGTGCCTCCACATTCCTCCTATATTTATAGGATAAGAAATTATATTTTAGGTCATAATAGGATTTTTTTTTTAAATAGAAAACCTTAAATTAAGAATTATATTCCACTTAAAATAGCCCAATGTCAATTATGAACGTCCAAATATGGTCATATTAAATATTTGATATAAATTTGAAATCTAATAAAATCTTACATTTAACGTAGATTTTTTAATTATATCAAATCAAATCTTTGACCATATTTGGGCTCCAAAATTTATTAAATCCGGACTGGACCCGAACAATATCTTCCTCTAATCTGATAAGAGGGTGTTGACCCTATGGCTTCTCAACTGGACTCCATGAATGTCGTCCTATAACAGAGTTCATGCTCTCCCATGCCACCGATCTTTGATCCCCCGAGTTGCTTTGCATCTTCCTTCATCTCCAGCTCCTCGACCGTTATGACAACGCTAGCTACCATGCATAGCACCTTCTGTACCACTGGGATCCTACCAACATCAATGATATGGCTGAGACCAAAGTCCCTGACTATCAGACTCACATTGAGTCTTGGCCGCCTGTCCCCGTCTTCTGTCTTCCATCGAAACATGTTAACGTTTCGACGAACTTCTTCACCCTTGGCTGGCCAACCAAGCGGACGGTATGATTCTCCCGAGATTTGAACTCCTGAATTTGTCTACCTTCGTGTCCAAACTTGAAGCTCCCCATACGCATGCGTCCTCGAGAAGAACATCACGCACTGTGCATGTCGTCGATGACCCACAGCTCCTCCAAAATTATAGGAATGGTGACGCTCCCATCTCAAATTGAGTTTGCTGCAAACCTTGATCTCCTCCCTGGCCTCGAACTGCTAAAATCAATGTCGCTTCGTGAAGCTTTGGCAAACCATCCATCGCCAAAATCGGATCCATAAAGCAACACCCACCTCGAGACCGACCAGCTGTCATAGGACCGACATACTGACCATCAATCTTTGGCTCATCACCATTCGTCGCTTTGTCTCAATGAACTGAATACTCCGTAATCATCAAAGTATCTCGAAGCCCCTCATGAACAAGTTTCCGACGATCCGACTCCTTTCGAATACCCCTCGAGACTCCATCTATTGTCTGTGATCTGCCTGTACAACTCAGCGGCTTGGTCAGGATTTTATGCTATTATAAAAAATTAGATAAGCAAGATAGATAAAAAAATTAATATGTTGCAAGCAAAAGATGAATTGAGATTGTTCCTTGGGAATCAAATGAAGATAAATTTATACTTGGTCAAAATTGAATGATGTTACCAAGATTGGGATTATGGTTGGAAGAGTATGATAAAGGTATGCATAGTAAGAAATTCGAATTTTGGTTGGTTGTTTCTTGGACTAAGAAGTTTTCAAGAGATAAAATGTGGATCGATTAAATGGTTTACTTAGGAGATAGTAGGATGTTTGCTATAATTGAGTATTAAGGTACATTTTTGATTTGGACTTTGATGTAATCAGGTTTAGAAGATTGATAGGAATTTAAACTTTATGTTTTAAGAATTGCTTGGATTAGTTGAGGTGCAACACTTGGCTTCGATTGGGATATATTAATTGATTGGCTTGTCTATGTTTCCTTGGACTCAGAGTAGATTTGGAGTATAGTGCTCGGTAGGATTTTCTAATCCTAATTTGGTCCCTTAATATTATGAGCGTTAGTTGTTGTATAAATTCGAGCAATGTGGTTCTGCGCGATGTGCATTATTGATGGAGTCAAAGGATTGTTGGTTAAGTTTATATATAGTTGGATTGAGTTTGGTGGGATAAGATATTTTATGGATTTGGCTAAAGGCATGGGGACCTTGCATTGATTGAGGAATGATAAAAGTTGTGCTTGAGTGATCCTTGAAGATATGCAAGGTATATTCAAGTTGGATATGAAGGAAGAAGCTTAGCGGGTTCAGTGAGTTCTCTCATATTAGGTATTATGGGTGTAGCTATAGGTTTGAAAAGATTTCATGCAGAGATATGTTGGCTTATACAAGATGGATTTACTCAGTGTTGGTCAGATTTAGAGGGTGTTTCATGAATGCTTGGGTTTTGGCCTACATGTTCTGCCATGAGTCGGAATCAGAGATTGAGTAGCAGTTTCTTTATTAGTCAAGTGATTTAATTGGAGGAAGGACATAAAATTTCTAAATGGTATATTATGTAATGCTCCACTCTGCTTGGTGCCTACCTTGATCTGGTTATTGGCGAAGGGTCATTTGTCTTGGGCTTCAAAGGAGTATTCAGAGTTCTGCTCGATTGAGGCAGAGTCCTTCATCAAGTGAGTGGTTTCAATGATCCCTTCTTTGATTTACCTTCACACTTAATAACTGATGTTGCTAGTTATGTTTCAATGCCAATAGTAATGCTAAGTAAAAGAACCTACATAGATAAGAGAGTTATCTTACTATGTATCATGTTGCTATAGAACATGGAATTATTAATTTGATTGTTATAAACTTGTGTAAGGTAGAAATTCTTGATCTTATCACTTAGACTATCTCACTTGCTACTATAAAAGTAGATTATTTTATAATGCTTTATTGCTTAGAAAAGGAAGATTATAGTAATGGTGTTTCAGAGAAGTAACATAAAAATGTTTGGAACTGTTGGGTCTCCAAGGCAGTATCCCTGTACTGAGAGCTCCATAGATAAATCCATTGAGTGGGAAGAGTTATGCAAACAATGGTTCGAGGAAGGGAAATGCTGAGTAGAGATATGTTGGGTGCTCATTTTAGATTTGTACCATGCATTTGCGTCAGAGTATAGATGTCCACGTATTTGTATGATCATGGACAACTTGTGCATAAAGTTTATGTTCCTCGAACGATCATCGGGTACTGGGATTGATTCGGCCTAGGAGGAACAGTGTCGATGTATTGGCACGGGTAGTGGAGCTAGATTAAGTACTAGCACTGGTGATTCAGGAAATTTCAGTGAGCATCGCTATCTTACACTGAAAGGATCACCGTCTAACCAAGCTATAGTACAAGATGGCTTGTGGTGCCAATGCCCTTCATATAGTTAGACAGCATGCAACGTCAAGTTGCTTACAGGGCTATAAGAACAATTGCAGAGACAAGTGTAATACACACTATATTTATGAGCCTAACTATTGTCTTATGCAGGAACACACTCATGGCACATTTGAGTATTTATATACATAGATTTTGATTTATATCATTGTAAGCAAGGAAGAACATGATGGTAAGTATTGGGTATATTAAATTCAATTGAATGACACTTATACGTTGGCAACACAACTATTCTTTATAATTTTATGCCATGTAATTGATCCTAAGGCATGATTAGAAAGACCACATATAATTGCTTGCATTCACATAATGAACGTATTGGCTCTATTGAGTGGATGAGAGGCCACTCACCAATGGATTTCCATGTACTGACACCCCACCAGAACCTCGTAAGTGCGGAGTTCGCTTGAGGGGCGCTGATGCATTGGGACTCGGTTGATGCTGGGAGCTTGGTAAGTGACACGAAGCTTTAAACGGGAGATATTGCTTTCATTGTTTATAAAGGACATAATGTATAGAACATCGTCAATTGTATAGTTCTTGTGTTGTAAGCCTTATGGCATTATCCAATGTATTGAAAGAGAGAGAGAGAGAGAGAGAGAGAGAGAGAGAGAGAGAGAGAGTAATTTGTAATCAAGTTGTTCTTGGCTTCGAGCTATTGTAATTTTGCCGCATAATCAATAAAAAGAAACAATCCTTGTTTATCTTGTGTCGATTCAACTTTTCTTCTTAGTATCTCTGCAGTGATGACTTTGTATCTTAAATGTTCAATCGGTCATTTTGATGCTTGCCTTGTACAAGTACAATTTAGACTTGTATGGCATCACACCCAGTAGCAATATTTGGTTCTGTGGATCTGAGGCATGATAAAAATAACTCTTTTTTGGCCGTTGTAGCGACCTTGAATGACCTATCTTCTAACTCATGACTCTGATTCAATTTTATTTTTTAGTACTGTATCGAGGTAAGGTTTCCAGATCTATAATAGGTATAGATTTAAGAGTACTAGTCATCCAAAAAATAAACCTATCTCGTTGTTTTCAAGACTCTGGGCGATCCAAAGCTTGTTTTGATGATCCATTTATATTTTTGGAAACATAACGTGAAGAACTACAACATATTAAAATTTTAGATTTTCTATCTGATGTTTGTTAGGCTAAAAAATTATTAGAATTATAGATGACTAGATGATTTACAAAAAACCTAAAAATCTGATATGTGGATTGTAAAGGCCATAACTCCTCATTGAATCAATATTTATATAAATTATTGAATCCATCGCTCTCATAACGGTAAAATATTTAAGACCATATACACAAATTATACTTTTCTTGTTTAGATTCTATTTTCATGTCATTTAGTTCATGTCATACCTTTGTTCATGTTCCTATATATATACACTATTTAGTTCATATTACATTTCTTTCATGACATGATCATTCCATGATATGCTTCTTTCCATGGTTATCGTATTGATTCATAGATGGTACTTTTGTGTTATACTATTACTTGCATGTGTAGTTAAAGTTATTTATTTTTGTTGGCTTTGAGTACTTGCTCCCATCCTGACCAGATATATTGACAAATTTAGGTGACTCGATACCCTACACTATGGACCCTATAGTGGACATGTGGATGCTTTTAAATATTAGATAATTTTGTAGAACTTTATTGAATATTCAGTAGGTTTGTTCCCAAATTTTGAGTTAACTGTAATATTGGATTTTTGTAATGTTGTTATGGCTGTGAATGAGCAATATATAGTATTTTATAATTTACAATATTGAATATTTAGATGAAAATTGTAATTGAGGCATAGACAACGTACTACCATCGATACTGCAGTGTAGGCTGGACTTGGCAATGTACTCGTATCCCAAAAATCAAAAGCATGTCGTGACAAAAGCTAACTATACAAATGAAAATCTAGAACAGTACCAAGTCATACATAATCACATTATCTGTTATAGTCTAATGTATATACAATCATGTTGCCAAAATGGCTGGGGAACAGGCTCCTAGAATACACGGGCTAAATAGGTATAGGATAGTTAAACGCCTCAAAAGAATCAAAATAATAACAAGAGTCATAGAGAAGAAACCCACTCAAGCCCCTCGACAATCATCGTCCTAGTACGCGTTATCAAACTAGAGAGATAGTAGATCCTTAGGTTGTGCTACTAAATCTAGCTAAACAAAATTAGAGATGCCAACCCCTAATAGCAAGTACTATAAAAAGTACGAGTAAATAAATATATAAACCCTAAATCAATAAACAACACATAGGAACATGTGTCATAGCCTAGATCCGTAGTTTATCGTTGAGGCGATACTCTATACCTACACCAAATAAGGAAAAATGTGAGCTACTACACTAAGATAACGTACGTCAATAAGACTACTAGAAGTTAATATAATATACAATCAATGGTTTAAATTATTTGTCAATCAGTTCCTACGACTTGCTATGTTAGTATCTGGGTTATCCCCGATAAGATGCAATAAGGATTTGTCACTTCCTAAGGAGGTTTGGAAAAGCCTCAAATAATAATACTCAGTAACATCCCTTAGTACCCCGCATAAGGCAGTCATCGGGTCGGTGTTATGGATATAATATAACAGGTCCAGTGCTCATTTAGGGCAAACATTTGCTCGGTACTATGAATATATCAAATACTAATACTCCAAAAATATAATGATATGCTACAATATCTGGGGGTTGGTGTAAATCTCCTCGACCAAAATTAGGCCTATTTGGCTTAGATAGAGAGACTAGGGTTAGTTTAAATCCAATTAGCAAATAGAACACTGTGTTTTAGATGATTATACAATAATTATATCACTTAGTGCACCTTATCGTTGCTTCGATAATTGGAGCACTACACTAGTCATTGCCTTCCTACAAATTTCACACTCTTGTCCTAGACGTGCCAGTCATCTATTCGGACCTTTGTGTAACTTATAATTATGCTCTATTGTGTTATATTTTAGTCGTACAATATTCTTCGCAGACATTTATATTAAATTTTAAATAAATCCAACTTTGTATCCTTGTATGTTCCAATCGAAATTAGAGACACAATCTTGACCCATTTTGTGCAACCCAAATTATGATAATATTCTATTTTGAGTCCTCTACGTCCATGATACTTGTGTCCCACCTAATTTTAACCCATGTACTTCTAATTAATTTTAGAACACCAATTGTATTAATTTTAATTAAATTAACCCAAAACCTCACTTTGTGTAATTTCCTAATTGTTGGGCACTTTTATGCAAAAGTGCATTGAGGTATCCACACTCCATTGGACCAAACACATGTAGAAACCCCATTTTCCTTTATTTGATTGGTCATATGATTTTTTCTCACTAGTTTTTGGACTGTGTAGCACTCAACACCAACCCACATTAACATTGGCCCTCCATTTTGAAACCATGCAATCTTAGCCCTCCAAACATCTACATAGAAAAGTCAAACCCATCCCAAGGAGTGGTTGACCGGCCCAACCCCTAGGTCATCAACAAACCCTACTTTTCTACACATATATATATAACTTTTCCCCTTATTTTCACCATCACCACCACAAAAACTTATTCCCAGCCGACTACATAACCCCCCTACTGTTCACCCTTATCACACCCGACCGCCTCCCATCAACCACCATCTCCGTCGGAGCCTTCAACCCCGACCTGCCTACCGCAACCTTCCTCTCCTTCTCCTCGCCAGAACCGCCTCCACTCCGGTCAACACCACGCCGCCGGAGCAGCTCCCAACCGCCGTCTCCCTCGATCTTCACCATCATCACCTACATCTACACCACCAATCCCCACCGAAACATCGCCGGAGCCCAGGCCCAACTCCGTCGACCTCATCCCATCACCATCGATGACTTCCATCGACGGCAGTCTTCCCTCGCCCGCACGACTCCATCAACGCCTGATCCTCCGCCGAGCACGACCGTGACAACAGCCGCTGACGGCCCCACTTCGACGACTGTTGAACCCGACTTTGCCTGAACCGCCATCCCCCTGCGCCATGGAGCACCACCACTTGGACATCACCATCATCCCCGCCATCCTCCGTCATCTTCCCCGGCCAACTCCGGCCAGACCAGCCCCGCTCTCCTCCACAACCCGCCGAGTCTCCGTCGACCCCAGCGTCCCTGCAGAGCCTCCCCTCGCCTCTGCAACTGCTGTGCACCCACGACACCCTCTTCTCCTCCTCCGTCATCATCTCCGTCGACCTCCCCGCAGAGCACCACCACCTCTCCTCCCTTCTCTCTTCTCTACCTCGCCTGAGCTCCGACTCCGGAAGCCTTGGCATCAATATCATCATCACTATTATCATCCTCATCATCACTATCATCATCCCCTTCATCATCATCACTAGTATCATCCTCATCATCATCCCTATCATCATCCCCAATCATCATCATATCATCATCATCATCATCATTATCATCACCATCATCACCAATCATCATCATCACCATCATCATCATTATCATCAACATCGTCAATATCGTCATCATCGTCGTCACCCTCGCCGAAGATGACCTGCAGCAGTCACCCTCGATTCTCGTGCCCATGCACGCTAACCCCAAGGTTCGGACCTGTCCCTCTCCTCTCATTTTATGTGTGCTTGTGATTAGTATTACTTCATGGTTCAGTTTAGCTGTATGAGTTAAGACCGTGTCGGTTGACCTATAGACTAGTGTGCGTGTGTGTAGGATATTTAATTGGTACATATATATTATGTGGTAATTAATGCTAGTACTAGCTATGACTATATTATAGATGTTGAGTGACCATAAGTGTTAGTAGTAGATACACTGTATTTACATATGACCGTATGACCCATATGCTATATGTACGCGTATATATATAATATTCAGATTGGTATATATATATATATATATATATGTATTGTATAAGTAATTAAATGATAATGCTATGAATGACTATATATGTATTTATATTGTACGACCCTAGGACACTGTGGATTTTCTCGCATAATTACCTTGACCATGTGACCCCGATATTAGAGAATTATCTGCCTTATGTATACCGACGTACTGGCTAGACAGGTGTTAGTTGACTGTCTGATTTTGATACAGCATTTGAAGACGTGACACCCCCGTAGTTAGACGCACAATTTACCCTGCTAGTTGACCAGTATCACCCCTAGCGTACCCTCTGAGTCCAGTGTAATTATGGTTGTGTATGTGCTAGTGTAATGGCTGATGTTGTATTGTATTATATTATATGTATATAGGACCCTTGGATTATTCTGTGAGACTTCAGGAGCAGGTTATTGGCACTACGCAGCTTTCTTGCCAGGCAAGTATACCTTGCCATTGTACAGAGATTTATATTCCATATGATGCATGCATTTTATTTCTGTCATTTAGTTCATATATTTTAACTGCTATATAAACTGCACGTCCAAGGAAACTTGGGTGCAACGACGGTATTGCCGTATTCTATTTTTATTATGTATATGCATGTTGACCTAGTTTATGAGACCACCCCATTATCATGAGGTATTCTTAGGTTTCATTGGCCGTGACACAGCTATTACACGAGTGTGAGTCTCATGTAGGACACGGACTTACGTGACAGGTTTGGCCTTCTGTACGTATGGGACGTGCGTTAGGGATAACTGCTGATAGAATTTGTATGCTAGGAGACTTGACAGTTATTAGAGGTATTATCGTATCATGGATATGACATGCTTAGAGCATGGGGTGGGGAGAACAACAAGTAAGGCATTTAGGCTCCTTTGTACTTTCCTTTTTATAACCCGTACGCTCTGCCGGAGATACGCGGCGGTGATGACCCCTATATATTTCTGGCGGCCTCTGGCGTTCAAAAGACGATATGCTTTGTAGGCCCCTGATTCTCCGAGAGAATCATGCCAATCCCATTTATGGCCAGATAGCCTACTTGTTGGAAAGTTTTTCTCAAAATGCATTCACATAGACGGTTAGGCGACCCATTGGATGTTTATTTCAGTACTTTATTGGCATACTTTTATGTATCTTGTTATGTCCCTCTGAGGACCTGGTCCTTTTCTAGGTGTAGGCGATCATGATTATTCGCAGGAGCGCGGATCAGGACTTGCTACTTAAATTTCGAGGAGGTCTTCTCTTCGAGCCTCGTGATTATTAGTTGATGTATTTGTTTTGTTTATTTTATATTCTAGTTTGGCGGTGGATTTTTTTCCATCCGACTATTATCCTTTGATACTTCATATTGAGATTTAGTTACATAGTTATTGGTTATTTATTTATTTATGATTTTTGTGGATAAAATTTAGTATGCCCTGTGACTTATGATAGATATATACCACTTATGAATTATTGTTCATAATACAGCGTACGTATGTGTTATGATTTCCATATATTGGAGTTGTCATATACATGCGGCTGGCATGCTTACATATTCCTAGTCCTACGTATTTTGGGACTGGGGCGTGACATGTTTTTAGTGGTGGCCCATGCAGGTCGAGAGTATATTGTCTCGGTTACGTTACTGTACCGAGCAAGCTTGCAAATTGGATTAGAGTATAGGATCTCATCCACATTTGACTATGACTCACCTTCCTTCCAATCCGTTCTATTTAAATAATTGCATCTTGCTTGATTCATGTACTTTCCTAATAGTTCCTTGAGTATAGCCTTCTGCTAGAATATAGAAATTATTGTTGTTGGGATGATAATTAGGATAACATTCCTACTAAGAATACAACTAGAATATTGACACATCACTAATTTTAGAATACCTAATGAACCCTAGCATCCCTTACCTGTAGATTGGTTTACCATTATCCCTTGATATGTTTATGAATGATTTGAGAGTAGCATAGACACTACTAGAGTTAGTTAAAAATTTGACCATATTGTTTGACCCTAGTATTGAGGAACCAATAAAAATCCAAGGTGGAAAATTAGGAGTTAACCCAACTTTCATAGTGAGATAGTATTAGAGAACTATAAATTTAGATTCTTGTCTTGATATTAACAGACAGTACCTTAGGAAACCAAGAGGAATGAATAGAATATTTTTCTTGATCATATCTCAAACACAGAGATTAGCATACCACTTTTCCTTAGAAAATCATGATATTAGCAAGAGTCTCTCTATTTTAAATCTTGTTCCTCTGAAACCTTAACGCTCGCTATTTTTATGACGACTAATTATGTTTTTCTTTTCTTCATCTTTCAATTCATACTACCTAACCCTTCTGATTGTAGGCCAAATGATTTTCTTTTATGTTAGGATATAGTTTGCTAGAATTATAGTTGTACTCTTGAATTTTGAATTTCTGTGCTTGGTAGTTAGAACTTGATAGTTTGAGTTATTCTTTTAGATTATGAATTGATGATTATTCTTTAGTTTTAAATCACATAATTTGTACCCACACCGCAATACAAGTTATATCCTCTTTCACTTGAGAGCCAGTAACTTCTCCATTCTTAATATTAACCCTTTTGTTCTATGAACACTATGATTAAGACTTAAGATGACCATTACCATTATAATGCAATAGGATACCCTAATAAGTACCAAGATTTTTTCTTATGTACCCCAACAAGAGTTCTACTTTATTTACAAGGACAAGGTTATTTTGTAGAATTTCCTTAAGGCAGTTACAATATTAGTAAATTATTTTAAGTTGGGTAGTATGCCTCATAACCTAGTATCACATAGTCCTTTTGACCCATTAATGAAGTGTAATTGAATGACATCCACTATAGACTTGCATAAGACGATAGTGTTTATCCAGATTGTAGAACTTAGAGGCCCATACCCCATTTGGTCAACTAGAGACTTAGACAAGGAGTTAGTATGACAACTGTAGAGGCACAATACCGGACGAGTCTTATCTTCTTTGTGAACTTGAATTATTTTGTACCTTCTTTTATCATAATCCAGCGTACTTATATTTTCTGAACTACCTCGACCTATGCTGCTATTATAGCCTAGTTTTGCAAGCTTATTCTTTATCGAGCTTGTTCATGACATATGTGTTATTGGGGTCTGATCAACCATACTAATAAGTTGTCTAATCATAATCAGTGTATTACGATCTGATCAACCTTAGTGCATTGGTTCGCTCTTCGTATGACTACTTTACGTGAATTGAAATATATAGTTGACTAGTAGACGAATATATTTGCCCTCAGACATCTCCGAGCATATCATATCAGTTACATAATTGTACTAATATGAGCATGTGAATAGGAATTTACCAAAATAGGATTCAACCCACAACTGCCTTGACAACTCCTATTTTGAATTCTTTAATCACTTTGAACCCCGTACTTGTATTCTATCACTTCCTCCTTGAATCCCATATTGTTGTTTTTGTCTTTCCCTATTTCGAAAAAGACAAACGCTTGTGCTTGGTATAAGTTTGATACACAGAGAGTGCTAGATATACCCCATAGGCTAATCACATTACCTTGTGACTATCTTTTATAATTAAGGGCATATCATATATGATATATTGGTGTTAAAAAAAATTTGAGGATTGAATAACACGACTAAGTAAATTGAGGAATAATTTTCTTAAATGTATAAGCCTTATATGATAGATAGGTAAATTCTAAGTTGGGTAAAAATTGCATTGTTAACTTGAAGTGAATTTTTTTTAGATTGTGATCAGGTAAGATTAGATACAGAGAATCATGCCTTATTTTTAATTTCGAGGACGAAATTATTTTAAGTTGGGTAGATTGTAAACTCCCTCGACCAAAATTAGGCCTACTTGGCATACTAGGGCTAGTTTAAATCCAATTAGCAAATAGAACACTGTGTTTTAGATGATTATAAAATAATTATATCACTTAGTGCACCTTACCGTTGCTTCGATAATTGGAGCACTACACTAGCCATTGCCTTCCTACAAATTTTATACCCTTGTCCTAGACGTGCCAGTCATCTATTTGGACCTTTATGTAACTTATAATTATGCTCTTTTGTGCTACATTTTAGTCGCACAATATTCGTCGCAGACGTTTATATTTAATTTTAAATAAATCCAACTTTGTATCCTTGTGCGTTCCAATCGAAATTGGAGACACAATCTTAACCCATTTTGTGCAACCCAAATTATAATAATATTCTATTCTGAGTCATCTACGTCCATGATACTTGTGTCCCACCTAATTTTAATCCCATGTACTTCTAATTAATTTTAGAACACCAATTGTATTAATTTTAATTAAATTAACCCAAAACCTCACTTTGTGTAATTTCCCAATTGTTGGCCACTTTTATACAAAAGTGCATTGAGGTGTCCACAACCCATTGGACCAAACACATGTAGAAACTCCATTTTCCTTTATTTGATTGGTTATCTAATTTGTTCTCCCTAATTTTTGGAGTGTGTAGCACTCAACACCAACCCACATCAACATTGGCCCACCATTTTGAAACCATGCAATCTTAGCCCACCAAACATCTACATGGAAAAGTCAAGCCCATCCAAAGGAGTGGTTGACCGGCCCAACTCCCTAGGTCATCAATAAACCCTACTTTTCTACACATATATATATAACTTTTCCCCTTATTTTCACCATCACCACCACAAAAACCTATTCCCAGCCGACTACATAACCCCCCTACTGTTCAACCTCATCACACCCGACCGTCTCCCATCAACCACCATCTATGTCGGAGCCTTCAACCTTGACCTGCCCACCGCAACCTTCCTCTCCTTCTCCTCGCCTGAACCGCCTCCACTCCGGTCAACACCACGCCGTCGGAGTAGCTGCCAACCGATGTCTCCTTCGATCTTCACCATCATCACCTACATCTACACCACCACTCCCGACCGAGACATCGCCGGAGCCCAGGCCCGACTCCGTCGACCTCATCCTATCACCATCGACGACTTCCATCGAAGGCAGTCTTCCCTCGCCCGCACGAATCCATCAACGCATGATCCTCCGCCGAGCACGACCGTGACAGCATCCGCTGACGGCCCCACTTCGACGACTGCTGAACCCGACTTCGCCTGAACCGCCATCCCCCTGCGCCGTGGAGCACCACCACCTGGACATCACCATCATCCCTGCCATCCTCCATCATCTTCCCCGACCAACTCCGGCCAGACCAGCCCCGCTCTCCTCTACAACCCGTCGAGTCTCCGTCGACCCCAGCGTCCCCGCAAAGCCTCCCCTCGCCTCTGCAACCGCTGTGCACCTACGACACCCTCTTCTCCTCCTTCATCATCATCTCCGTCGACCTCCCCGTAGAGCACCATGACCTCTCCTCCCTGCTATTTTCTCCTCCTCGCCTGAGCTCCGACTCCGGCAACCTCGGCATCAACATCATCATCACCATTATCATCATCATCATCACCATCATCATCCCCTTCATCATCAACATCATCATCATCATCATCATCACCAGTATCATCCTCATCATCATCCCCATCATCATCACCAATATCATCATCATTATCATCATCATCATTATCATCATCATCACAATCATCACTATCACCATCACCATCATCATCATCAACATCATCATCATCGTCATCATCGTCGTCACCCTCACCGAAGATGACCTGCAGCAGTCACCCTCGATTCTCGTGCCCGTGCACGCTAACCCCAAGGTTCGGACCTGTCCCTCTCCTCCCATTTTATGTGTGCTTGTGATTAGTATTACTTCATGGTTCAGTTTATCTGTATGAGTTAAGACCGTGTCGGTTGACCTACAGACTAGTGTGCGTGTGTGTAGGATATTTAATTGGTATATATACATTATGTGGTAATTAATGCTAGTACTAGCTATGACTATATTATAGATGTTGAGTGACCATAAGTGTTAGTAGTAGATACCCTGTATTTATATATGACCGTATGACCCGTATGCGTACAAGTACGCGTATATATATATAATATTTAGATTGGTATATATATATGTATTGTATAAGTAATTAAATGATAATGCTAAGAATGACTATATATGTATTTATCTTGTACAACCCTAGGACACTGTGGATTTTCCCGCATAATTACCTTGACCATGTGACCCTGATATTAAAGAATTATCTGCCTTGTGTACACCGACGTACTAGCTAGACAGGTGTTAGTTGACTGTCTGATTTTGATACAGCATTTGAAGACGTGACACCCGCATAGTTAGACGCACAATTTACCCTGCTAGTTGACCAGTATCACCCCTAGCGTACCCTCTGAGTCCAGTGTAATTATGGTTGTGTATGTGCTAGTGTAATGGCTGATGTTGTATTGTATTATATTATATGTATATAGGACCCTTGGATTATTTTGCGAGACTTCAGGAGCAGGTTATTGGCACTATGCAGCTTTCTTGCCAGGCAAGTATACCTTGCCATTGTACTGAGATTTATATTCCATATGATGAATGCATTTTATTTCTGTCATTTAGTTCATATATTTTAACTGCTATATAAACTGCGCGTCCAAGGAAACTTGGGTGCAACGACGGTGTCGTCGTATTCTATTTTTATTATGTATATGCATGTTGACCTAGTTTATGAGACCACCCCATTATCATAAGGCATTCTTAGGTTTCATTGGCCGTGACACAGCTGTTATACGAGTGTGAGTCTCATGTAGGACACGGACTTGCGTGACGGGTTTGGCCTCCTGTACGTATAGGACGTGCGTTAGGGATAACTGCTGATAGAATTTACATGCTAGAAGACTTGGCAGTTATTAGAGGTATTATCGTGTCATGGATATGACATGCTTAGAGCATGAGGTGGGGAGAACAACAAGTAAGGCATTTGGGCTCCTTTGCACTTTCCTTTTTGTAACCCGTAAGCTCCGCCGGAGATACGCGGCGGTGATGACCCCTATATATTATTGGCGGCCTTTGGTGTTCAAAAGACGACATGCTTTGTAGGCCCCTGATTCTCCGAGAGAATCATGCCAATCCCATTTATGGCCAGATAGCCCACTTGTTGGAAAGTTGTTCTCAAAATATATTCACATAGACGGTTAGGCGACCCATTGGATATTTATTTCAGTACTTTATTGGCATGCTTTTATGTTATGTCCCTCTGAGGACCTGGTCCCTTTCCAGGTGTAGGCGATCATGATTATTCGCAGGAGCGCGGATCAGGACTTGCTACTTAAATTTTGAGGAGGTCTTCTCTTCGAGCCTCGTGATTATTAGTTGATGTATTTATTTTGTTTATTTTATATTCTAGTTTGGTAGTGGATTTGTTTCCATCCGACTATCATCCTTTGATACTTCATATTGAGATTTAGTTACATAGTTATTGGTTATTTATTTATTTATGATTTCTGTAGATGAGATTTAGTTATGCCCTGTGACTTGTGATAGATATATACCACTTGTGAATTATTGTTCATAATACAGCGTACGTATGTGTTATAGTTTTTATATATTGGAGTTACCATATACATGCGGCTGGCATGCTTACGTATTCCTAGTCCTACATATTTTGGGACTGGGGCGTGACAGTTGGCCCGTAAGGAAAGAACAAAATTTAGATCATTTCCCTCCCAATGATCTATGTGTTTTAGTTCTAGTTAATTAATCCTATCAATTTTTCGAGAAATATATTTTGTGGACAAATATCTATCCTAGATGTCGTACCATAGTACGAGTATGCTGGGTATAGATCTGGATTGGTTCCCAAGGGTTTCAACATAGATTCATCATGAGCGTAGATGCAACAATTAATCCACAATTCTACTCCTGATCCGCGCTACAATTGCTGACTCACTACAGGAGTATCCGCATAAAAAAAATACTATAATATAACTAGGATGTAATATAACATCTTATTATACAAGTAACATGAGGACCTCGGTACAAAAACTGGAGTAGTACCTCAAATGGTACATTGGTAATTGATAGCATAGATACAATGTAGCTAGGTCAGAAACAACGATAATCAAGTAATCAATCAGATTTATTATCATAAATATTTTCTCAAACCACTGCATGATCACAAATATCCAAATTTAGGATAAGACCGCTAGAAACTATAGCAATCCCTAACATAGATTTTCTAGGGCATACTAGATCACATAAAATTTAATTTGCATGTTCAAGCAATCAAATAATCTTTATCATCCTACGTTTAGTTTCGGGGGTTTCGGGGGACGAGGTTGAGGGGACAGGACCCTCGTAGGGGTTCGAGGGTAAAACCCCTGAATGCTAAACAACTTTTAGATATCGAGGCTACGGGACAATAGGTAGGCACTAGAAAATATTTTAGGGGAGGCTAAATGCCCACAAGATGAAACGACACATAGACCAAGATCAATTCATGAAAAATCATGAAGGTAGCATTATACTGTCAGTATACTATTCTGCCTCGCAGAACAACTCAATGGACTTGCTGGGAAATAAAATGTTCCCACAGTATATTGTCAGAGTACTGACAGTATACTATCAAAATACTAATAACATGTTGGCTGCATCAATACTATCTAGACAACAATCCAGACTAGGTATTTTGGGGTCCAAAGCATAACCAAAATCTCACCGAATGATTCTATTAATCAAGGGCAGCTAGCATGGGTTTCTACATCATATAGAAACCTAGGGTTGGAATCAAATTCCAAATTTCAAAATTTGCTGACATGGCAGTACTGCCAGGTCATTAAAGACATCGCTGTTACGTCGCTATATAAGTCGCTAATTAGCGACGTTTAGCGACATTTAATTACGTCGCTAATTAGTGACTCAGAGTCGCTAAACGTCGCTAAGTTAGCGACACGTCTAAGTCGCTAAAAAACGTCGGTATAGCGATGTTTAGTGACGTTTTTTTCTTTCAGCGACGTAATTATTACCGACTTCTGTAAAACGTCGCTAATTACGTCACTAAACGTGATTAGCGACGTTTTTTTGTCATTTAGCGACGTTTTTGGTCGTCGCTAATTTAACTTTTTCTGGTAGTGTTCATCCTCAAATCCAAAGTTATGACCTAGTAGCCTAGGATGTATCCTAAAACTAAAATCCTGGTCAAGGCCATACCAACCCATCACATTTACACTACATTTCATCAAGAAGTTTAGAGAAAATTAAAATAAAAGATTTAAATTTAACCAACAACAATTCATAAAGAATTAAATCAATAAAACATAATTTATCCAAAGTACAAAATATACTTGTCTATTATCCAATGCTCCTAGCTCTAGGTATTCAAGTCACCCTCCTACGTGGGTCTAGATACCTCAACCTTGGTCTCAGGACCAGCTCCTAGCTCAGGTTCTACTACTAGGGTTGGCTCAAGGAGGTGGGGAATGAAGTAGAGAAGAGAGTGTAAAAAAGAGTACATGAATAAGAAGGGTTTATAGGAGAAGAGAGAGTGTGTAGGCTGGTGTGGGGGAGCCATTGGATGCTTGCCAAGTCAGCAACCCAATCCCGCCCACCCAATCACAACCCCTCCTAGGAAACCCCCATGCCCAATGGGCAAGTGAGTAGTCCAATCAGCACTGCTAATTGGCTAAATAGCCTGTAGATATTATACTGTCAAAATTTTGACAAAATACTATCAATATTCTATCTTCTCGTAAAAGTTAATATTTTGGAGCTTTTTGGTATGCTAGTCTGTGTACGAAGCCTAGCATGGGTCCATGGCAATGTCTATGATCTATCTAGAGATCTAGGGTAGTCTATCATATAATTATATTGTCGAAAACCAAAATCCAAATCAGGTTACATAAGTTAGTTAATCAATTTTATACATCGGAAGATCTGTCAGTGTAACTCTTGAGACTCTCACAGAATACCAATAACAGGATACAAGATCTAGTATCAGGTATAGGTACTCGCAATACAAGTATAAGATATCATATTGGTACTAGATACATGATAAATACAAAGATACATGATACGAAATAAAATATCCATATAAATAGGAAAAACTTGAACGATAAGTGACAAGAACAGAGTATAAGTAACATTCTCGCGAGGTGGCTAATTGAACAACAAACCAAGGTGTAGATTGTTTTATATTGGTCATGTTCAACTACAAAATGCTATGATCATCGTCTGATAAATAAAGAAGCTCGTGAGGAACCGAAGCAACCTATCAGAGGTCAGAAACAACCAAGGGTATTAAGGAGGCATACCATCAGCATACCAGAAAGTGTGTTTTCCTTCTAGCAAGTTTGGGCACAAGTTTTGTGCTCACTAAGAATAGCGGCGGCATAACGATGGTATACCGTTGACTCGGGTTCAGGCTGAAATGAAGAAAGCTTTAGATTCAAGATGCAATATTCGACGGTCTAAATTACTTTCGGCTTTGGGGTTTAGGGGAAATTCTTTATAAGGCTCTCCTTATGTCCTAATTCAATTGGCTTGATGTTTAAGAAGAGCTCACAAGAGAGTCCTTGAGTGACCATTAAGAAAATATAGAGAAAGAGGTTGAAGGAAAACTCATTGGAGATCTCGTAAGGAGAGAATTTTTGTATTACGATTTTTGTGTATAATACTTGTAAGATTTGCTCTTTTGTTGATACAACAAAATTATTTATTCTCTTTCCCCATGGAGTAGGTCGAACTTGACTAAATCACGTTATTTATTGTGCTTGCTTATGTGTTCTTGGTTGTTATTGTTTGTCCGATCATGCCGTGTTCATGAATACAACATTGAAGATGGGATCTAGAATTTGGTAGGCTTCAAAAGGATGCACAAAAGCAAAGGAATGCAAACAGGAATGTGAAGGAACGTAATCTCATTTATATAGGATCCCATCTCCATTTCATATCATTCCATTTCCTTACTTTATTTGCCTACTTTGATACTCCCAGCGTTGTTCTCTAGACAATTGGTCCTCACTAATTTAGAGTTGATGATTATAAACATATTAGTAATTTATGAGTAGTATGTCATCATTAAACTAGACGATTGTTATCTAAATTCACCGTGTAGATTGCATTCCGCACGGGAAAAGGTAAGTTCTTTAGTTTTGACATTTGAACGTTACCCAGATGAAACCTATCTCTGATTCACTAAATCAGTAAAGAGGGTCTGATGGTCCCCTCTACTGGCCAGAGGTGCAGTCAGAGGCCTGAGGACTAGAACAGAAATCTGAATCCATGATGAAGTGGGACTCTACTTTGCCACTACAAACAATCTATACAGTTGGTAGTCACATGACAGGTAGTCACATGACAAATAATATCCCTTCTATTTTGGCAAAAACTATGATAGCACACAGACATTCAGAGGTAACTAGTCTACCTTCATTATCTCTTGTGACATTTGAGCAATAAGGATGCAGTTACAGTATAAATGGATCGCTAATAAGGTTTTTGAGAAATATCAATGAGTGAAAGATGCAGAGACTGATGACCAGCAAATGTCATGAATCAAATGAAGATGATAGGAGAGAACATCCAAAACAAAATAACATCTGGCATCTACTTTGAGTGACAAAAAAAAAAATCCTTCAAATCTCATATACAGGTTTTCATGGAACATACAGTACAATAATACTGTCACTGGTGATAACTGGGGAATAATAGGCCCAAAAGATTGCTAACATGGATTTACAATCTAGCATCAGACCATATGAAATTCAGGACTCGGATATTGAAAGGTAAAGATGATTTTGAGGACAAGAAGTGTTTTAACACTTTCAGAACAGTACAATTATCAACATTATTGTCATCAGAGCGTAATCCCATTAAAATGGGGTCTAGTTTAATGGGGTCTAGACTTAAGTTATGGAGCAGGAAAGTTCCCCAAAAGAACTAACAAAGTTCTACGACGGGCTATCAGTTAAAAGATGATATGACCAAATTAACGGAAAGGAAGCATGTAATAGCCATGACCTATTACATCCTAGTCACAATGAGCTAGCCCCATCACAACCCCAGATGGGCAACTTAGCAAAAGAGACTGCAAAGAAAGCCAACATACAAAACCAGAATAAGAACACAGCTAATAAGCTGGACTACGCAGGACATAGACAAGTCAGGCAAGGGACAGGCTAGAAAGATTTGGAGACGAAAAAAGAATCCCCAAGTTGTGGGGACTAGAACATGAGAGACTAGTCAGGCAAGTGACAGGCCCGCCGTTGAACCAAAACCACAATGAAGTATCATTTGGACCAGGCATGGAAGAACACTTGACAATGTCAAACCTCTTATTAACCAAGAACAAACTCAGGATATTAGAAATAACCAAAAGACTAACATGATTACCAAATAACGTAAAGAAAAATGAATGGCGCCTTAAGATCTGTGTATATCATTGAAAAATAAGAGTGATCATCCAAGCAGCTCAAGGAGTTACTAGGTCCCATGAACCACATCCGAATAAAAAAATCCGAAATATGTTCCCTTTTTTTCTCCATAAAAGTAAAGTAATAACATGCATTGCATCATGTCAAACCATTCAATGTCATAAGCTCTTCAAATCCCATGATTATCACAATCATCATTCCTGACTTCTCCCACCAGAATAGGACAGTCTTTGAGCACAAGAAGCTCCACAAAAGAAATGACAGATTTTATGACCAACAATTTGCTAACAGCAAGAAGGGGCCTTGCTACAAAACCTAGAAGATAAGTTGAGACATGTATGTAGACATACACTTTTTGTAATGTAGTTTAGGTCTGCAACCAAGGAGCACATAGCCTCATTACATATCAATTTTCTCGTTCAAACTTACCGCCTTTTCATGATACCACATCCAACTCCGCTACATCATATGCAAGTACAAGTGAAGAATTTTAAATCTATCAACAGTATTGATTGTCTATACAACAAACCACATTCCAAAAACAATTCCTCGCTCATACATGATTGTACTAACAGGTTTTGTTAGTAGATGCCAAAGACATGCCATGATTCTACAAAGATCTTTTACTAGGGGCCTACTGACATGGGACAGTAAACATAAGGATAAACCAACATCAAGCAGAATTTACCTCCACCCAACTTGAATGACTCACGAATAGTTCTCTTCCTCAAAAAATAACCTTTTAACTGAATCAGACTCTTGCAGTCTCCCCCCCTGAAATGGACACTCTTGTGAAATGCCCTTGCACAGTCTTCCTCCCTGAAAGAGGACCAAAACAAAGGATATAGTCACCGTTATGCTATTGCTATCCACCATAAAGATGAACAATTCTACTCTAGTATTCAACTAATATTACGAGTTTAATATGATCCAAGTTCATTTCCAGTGATGGAAGAATATTTACCACCATGGCATCCTGTCATCCCGCTCTAGTTTTTACAATGGTAGACACCCACAATTAGACAACTGAGTAAAGCATTGATATACAAGCATCTCTTCTGCAACCATGTTCATGTCACCTGGAATCTTAGCTTGACAACACTCCATGTTAACACATCATGTTTCCTAACAAGCCACTGAACAAAGTAGTATAGGCAAAGGCACACGGAACCAAAAAATTTAAAAAACAAATCAAAATTCAGGATATCAATCCCACGACATGAAAATATAGCAAACACATAATACCATCAGGTTGTGAAACAAATATGCAAATTGTTAACGAAGGAGGTTCCATAAAAGTTGTATCTTATCATAGACTTGAAGAGTGCAAGTTCAATTAGAATGTCAGCTGATTTCCATCACTCCAACAAGCTATAGCTGTTATCACAACCAATATATTTTGCACCATCACAGAAAATAAACAAGGTTTCTTGCATGTTAAAACTATTGATTTAGGGGACAAAAATAGAAGTACGACCCTTGATTCAACAAAAATACCCTTGTGAGTAAAGATTTTACAGGTCGCTACATTTCCTTCAAAAAATCAAACTAGTTCCTGTGGTGATTACAGAAAAACTGTGATAATATTCACAAGCTAAATTTTGGCAGACAAAAACATCAAACTTCTTTTCATGGAGCAAATTTGATTTGTATTGACTAAATTTCAAGGCATAGAATCAATGTTCTAAATTTTGCTAGATGGATTTGGTGCGGCTAAGGGCCGCCTAGTGCCTAGGCAGCTAGGCGCCGCCTACAGTGTTCTAAATGGCAGCCACCTCGAAAGCCTAGGCGGTATCTTTCCGCACCGCTTTTCGGTAGGCGATGGAGTAGGCGGCTAACAGAGTTTTGACGGCATAAGTGGGAGCCTATGCTAAGCAATACCTAACAAGATCTTTTTGCCAAACGATTTTGCAAGCATTATGGGTCTATGGTTCATTTTTACAAGACTAAAAGTTAATAAATCTTTATTCTACAACATAGTTATGCATGAAACATCCTTAAAATATGTATATAATACAAAAAATTGTGGTAAAATAGTAAAAAAATGTCCAAAATGTAACCGTCTAGGCGGCGCCTAGACGTTAGGCCGACCTTTTCCGCCACGCACCCACTTACCATTGTTTAGAACCTTAGCTGCCTAGACGGCCAAACTTTTTTTTTTGAAATTTGAAATCCAAACATATTCTAACTTCTAAATCCATAATACAATTGATAAAAAAATATTTATATTTTATTTTTTAAATTTTTTAAATTTAAAATTTAAAATTTCAATGTTCTAAAATCCAATCCTAAAATCCAAACAATATATCAACAATACAACTAAGCATAAAAAATTCAAAAATCGAACAGCTGCACAAGACCGCACAGGGCCGAACAGTTCCGAATAGGGCCGCCGAATATGGGATTTTCGGTGTTACGGGCGGCCACCTCCGTCTACAGGAGTTTTCAGTGCGGCAGACGGCCGTCTAGAGCCTAAACGACGCCTAGGCTAATTTTTAGAACACTAGCATAGATTTTATATTTGATCGTCATTAATGAAACCAAGTAAAGATAAAATAAGAGCAACAAGGACAAGAATTATAGCAAAGTCAACACTACTAACAACAAGCCTTCGCAAATCCTTCAAAGGTCAATTACATGAATTAGTTTCCTCGATAATGAGTTTAAAATGTTTTCATCCAAAAGCTAATAGTCATTTCCTTCAAAATAAATGTCCTATCAAATATTAAGTCGTAAAGGGCCTTGCCACAAAAGTAATAAGACACATGAGAAGCGAAACCCAAACTAGCACGTTGACATATCAAGTAGAAATTTCATCCTACTTAATCTACACACGCACACCAAGGTTCGTAGTATCAAAATCGGTATCAAACCCTTCCTATGAGTATCGGGATCGACAGTTTCGGATCGGAGTATCGTATTTTTTGGTATCGAAAAGAAAATAATTTTAAAATTTTAGAAAAATATTTTATACATTTAGGCATAACTTTAAGTTTTTTCTATATTTTTTCTTAGTAGTTTTGAAATTGAATGAAATAGTTATCCTTGTCGATTGATTTACCTGCGATAGGTAAGTTTTCTTTTACATGTTTTTACAACCTTAATATGCTTTTACACCCTTGTTGACTGGTCCTTTTCGTTCAATTTTCTTTGCTGAATTGACTAAAAAGAGACCCGCAATGTAGGTATCGGTCAGTATCGGATCGGGACATGCCAAATCGTATCGGTATCGGACGTATCGGATCGGTACCAGCCGATACCGCAACAATGGTGTGGACACACATATGTTCGATTATGAACCGGTCTGTACTTAAAGTAAATGTGGACCGTGCCTTCTATCCTATAAAGATTCAAGTCGTGCATTGTGATAATCGTCAAATCTAACCCATCGATCTAACGGTCTCATTTTTCTATTGTTCATGGGACTCAGTTGATCAATGGTTAAAGAAATTGAGTGAAATTTAAACCATACATGCTCTAGAACATGGATATTATGGCGCACTGTATAGATTTCATTTTGATGCAAGTTAAACAGTGGAAGGTAGGGATCACATTTTCTTAGTGTGCAGACCAGTCAGGAAACTAACGAACCTATCTACATCTATGTATCAATCAATTAGTCTACACACACACACACACACACACACACACACATACACACACAAGTTGTATCTGTATCCTAACTTTCTACAGAATCCCATATTCCAAATCTGTATTATCCTTATTTGAATATTTGTCCATATCTACGCAACCTAGATGGTAGTTCACATACAAAGATAACTATCCTGAAGGCATCCCTCACTAGTAGAAGAATCGCAATACAGTTAACCCACTCCCAAAGACGAAAAGACCAGGTGTGATATGGAAGACATATCCCATACAACGTGCTCCTCGAGCCCAGTACCTATATTCACCCAAAATCTCCTTATAATCATATTTTTATCAAGGTTCAAAGTATCGGTATCGGAATCGGTATCGGACTATTCCAATGAGTACCGGGATCGGCGGTATCGGTAGTATCGGCGGTTTCGGATCGGAGTATCGGATTTTTTGGTATCGGAAAGCAAACAACTATTAGTAAATTATTAACATTTTAGAAAATATATTTTATACATTTATGCATAATTTAAAGTATTTTTAGTGTTGTTTCTTAGTATTTTTGAAATTGAATGAAATAGTAGTCACTATTGTCGATTGATTTATATGCGATAGATAAGTTTTCCTCATTTATATGCTTTTACAACCTTACTATGCTTTTACGCCCTTGCTAATTGGTCTTTTTAATTCAATTTTCTTTGCCGAATTGACCGGAAAAGAGACCTCTAATGTCGGTATCGGTCAGTATCGGGTATCGGTCGGTATCGGATCGGGACATGCCAAACTATATCGGTATCGGCCGTATCGGATCGGTATCGGCCGATACTTCAAACTATGATTTTTATCCCATAAAGCAAGAGACAGATTGTGGATATGATCTATACTAGCCAATTAAAACAGTCAGATGACACACAAAGAAACTAACTTCTATCATAAGAGTGCACAAAAATCAGTTGACATGAAATCACATGAGAAGCGAGAACATAATTCAAATGAAATGACTGCAAAGAAGAATGTCACGAAGATATGATGTGTGAAGTTATCATATCAATTTAAAGCAATCTAGGGTACTGGAAAGATGAAATTGTAGACATATCATAAATGCAGAAGTAATCTATCAATTTCATTCTAATACAGCAACCAAACAAAGAGATTTCAGCATATGTTTGACCAAATTCAGGCCAAAATAAAGGAAGAAAATATATTCAGTTTCTACACCAAAAAATCAAGTTCCATTAAAGAGGATTGCAACATGGAGCAATTCGTACGAGATGAAATATATGTTTGGATGGATTGGAACAATGAGATGAAAGACAAGTACCATGGGGTTGGCCTTAAAGTATCAAAGATGGGATCGGACTTGGGTGACTAAAGCAGGATTCAAACACATCTCCCATCAAGCAAGCAGCAGATTCAACATCTTCACATCAACATGGAAAGCACCTTGGCTGTGCTGCTTTCCAGGAAGCACTCACTGCCACTCTTAAGGAAAGAAACTCAAGCAAGGGTTACAGGGTCTAACAGACTCAATAAAAGGCGTGAGAAAGTGAAAAGAGAGGATTCACTGAACCGTACTTGGGGACATACCCCCCTCACATACCAGTGAGGTGTAGATGCTGAAAAACGATTCAGTGAATCCTCTCTGGTGATGGCAGTACGGGTCTTCTGGTACTGTTAGTTTCTGTCATTACAGGCAGTAAGGTTTGTTGCAATGGGCACTACAGTAGGGATATAAGGTGACCCAGTATATAAGGTGATCCAGTAGTGTACAGAAGTACATTAAAACTTATCCTCATCAAGACCTATCAAAATTTTGATTCTAATAGAATATAACTGAAAAAGGTACAGTTCAAGCAAATAATTCATGTACAAAGACAAAGTGGAAAAAAGATTGAACGGTCAAATTTGATATAATCAATATGTGGAGAGTCAAGAAGATCAAAGAAACAAAGACATTATCCCAAGTTTTTGGGTGGGTTGTTTGAATCCTTTCCACTCGATCTGTTAAGAGCCAAGACCTTTGTAACACTAACAAAAACCATATCATTCTTTACAGCTCCAATCCATGTTTGTTTAGGACGATTCATAGTCATAGCGGTTCCTTCAACTACTATCTAATCGATCCTTTCCCACGCATCTAGTGGTCTACATTGAACATGTCCAACCACTTAAAAACAATTCTCTCATCTTGTCCTCAGGAGGAAATTTGGTGCTCTATCTCCAACTTCCCACAAACATACTCATTTCATATCGTATCTTTTAATGTATTGCAAATCATCCATATTAGCCTTCTAATTTCAACTATGCTAAACTTTTGGAAATGTTATTTCTTGCACATAGTAAAGAAGATTGATTTTGTAATAAAATATTGGTATGACTGAGGATGACAATAAAACAGAAACATCGAGTGAGAGATTATGAAGGCTGGAGGAGGAAGTGTGTAGTAGAGGAAGGGAGTCACTCTTTTGACGTTGGCACACACCCAAGTTTTCTCAAGAAACCCTTAACCCCTTGTGACACCTTCTAGAGAGTTCCTAATGAGTTTAATCACAGTATGCATTGTATGGAGTCAATCTATTCAAACAGAACCAACATGCAAACTGTAACCACCACTTTCCACCGTAGAGGTATTTTGGTAATTTTGCATGTTGCTAAATTTTTATTATTATTTTATATTAGTAGTTAGTCTAGAATTAATTAGTGTTGTCTAGTACTAATTAGTTTTGGTTAGAAATGAATAGTGTTAGTTATTAATGCTAGCTAGTTAGAATTTATTTGTGTTAGTCATGCATGAATGAATAGAATATTCTATTTAGATTCTTCCCATAACTAATTAGATTCCACTCATGACCAAAAGATTCATTTTCCATTAGATTTGAATTTCAAATTAGAAGGGAAGAGTGGCAAAATAGTCATTTAACCCTCAAACCAACAAACCAATAGGGGCCGAACACATGGAGAGGAATTCCCAATTCAAATTTTCCTCCATTTTTTCTTTACTTCTTCTCCAAGACACTTCACATTAATTCATTTCATTTTTCATCAATTTCTAGATCTATAATTTGAATTCCAAATCCAATTTCCTACCAAAACCACTCATTCTTCTTCCATTTGAGAGCAATGAGCTTGGAGCACAAGAAGAAGCTTGAAGAGGAGTCCAAGCATGGGGGGTCGTGTCCGATTCGTCTTCCTCGTGTCCAAGTTCGGAGTTCTTCAAGAAGGCCACTCAAAACCTAGATAATTTTCTATTTTTCACCAATTTCATGGTTAGAAACTCCAATTTGACCTATAGGAACCCTCTCATAGGTGAATTTTTTTTTTATTGCTAGATCTAGGTGTTAGAAGCTTTCATTTTCCTATATCTAGATTTTTCTCTTGTGGAATGATAGTTTGTGCCTAAAATTGGAAAATTTGTAATTTGGGCCACCAAGTGCTTGTGTGGTGTACCTTTGTTATGTCTAATTGAGTTTGTGGTTGTGTCCTTATGTCCAAAATTGGATCCGTAGAAACCGTATCATGATACGCCATGATACGTGTAGATAATTTTGGTAATTTTGGGAGTTTTGGATCAATTAGTGTTAATTCATATTAATTGTATTATAATTAGCTATCCTAGTTATTTATATGCCATAATTTATATATTATATTGTGTTCAATGTGATTTGGGGGTAGGTATCTTGATGTTGTGGAAGTTGGAGGAGAGTATCATGAGTATCAAAGTGTGATACATGTGGGTATAAAGGGTGCACATCAAGTGTTTGATATTTGGATTAGTGTGTTGGTTGTGTTGTGTGTGGTGAGGTGAGACTCTGTCAGGGGTCGAGATTTCAATATCATTATGGCGCCTATTACAAAGTGCATGAAGAAAAAATATTTAATTGGGGAAAGGAGGCATCAACAAGTTTTTCGGTGATCAAGAAAAAGCTTTGCATTATGTCAGTTTTGGTTCTTTCCAAATTTGACAAGTTCTACGAGGTCGAGTGCGACTTTGGCGTCGGTAAGGTCTTGTCGCAATAGAAACGTTTTGTGGCATTCTTTAGTGCGAAGACAAGTCATGCCCGAAGGAAGTAGAGCCAACATATGACAGAGTTTTATACGGTAGTGCGAACGCTCAAGCCTTGAAGCATTAGTTGATTGCTAAGGAATTTGTGTTATATTCTGACTATGATTCTCTTAAATATTTAAATAGCTAGAAGTATATCAGCATCAACATGCATGCGAGGTGGTGTAATTTCCTACAAAGAATTTCGTACAAGCTTGTGCATAAATCTAGAGCTTCCAACCGAGTGGCCAACACGCTTAGTATGAGGGCCTTATTGTTGACTACACTTAGTCAACGGGCTCGGGTTGGAGTACATAAGGGGCTTTATATGGAAGATTAAGACTTCGTGGAGATATGGAAGAAGCTTCGTCAAAAGCAAGTCATCATCGACTTTAAATACATGAGTTTTTAAAGAAGGAAGATCTGTTTTGCGTCCCTCATACATCTTTGAGGGTAAAGTCTCCATTTGATATTTGTTTATTTCAAATCACCTAATAATGTTCGAGATTTGCATGTGTTGCCAAAGAGAGGAAAAGAGTACAGTAGCAAAGAATTTGGTGAATCAAATCCAAGAAGTTCGTGAAGATATTCGGGAACAACGGTAGAAGGCTACTGCAAGATACAAATCAATGGCGGACAAGCACCAGAAGCACAAGGTTTTCAATGTTGGTGATGACGTCTTGGTATAACTTCGAAAGGAGGGAGTGTTCAGATGGGCAATATACAAGCTCCAACCGAAGAAATAACTGAAAAAATTTGGACATTTAAAAGTATTGCAAAAGATTAATGACAATACCTACATCGTAGACTAATCAAGAATTTCATCAACATCCAACGTGGCGGACGTATACAATCATCATGCAGACTACGAGGTACTTTATCCAATGCATGGGCAATGAAAAACTCAGGCCGTGTTCTCGACAAGAGAGGGGGTCTCACGCGGATGTTAAAATTAGGGCAAACACAATTTTTGGCCTCTGAATAACATGTCGTTAATATGGAGTCGGCATACAACCGTCATGCTTGTGATGGATTTTTGGGTAAAAAGTTGCTAGAATGAATTGCGGTTTGGAGCATACCGACAGCATACAGCCAATGAGTTCGTTCAAGGCGGTTGACCTATTTTGAGATGTATTTTGGACAAAATTTTGGTGTATTTTTGGTATTTCTCTACCCAGATTTGTTTAGGAGTCTTTCTTAGGACTTAAGTTATGTTTTCTTATCAATAGAACCTTCTAAAATAGTAGAGACAAGTTCACTGTTATAATTTTAATTAATATTGGGAGTTTTATAGTGATTCTTGTGTAAGAGATTTGAAGTTTTAGTTCGCATTATCTTAGGCTGTTGCCTGTTGTGTCACAGGGCGTCGCTAGGCTTGCTTCTGATGGATTAGACCATCCATGTACCAACCAATACCATTCAAGATATTAATAAGATTTGACTAAATATCCCGACTATTGTAGAAATACTTGTTGTGACTAACTTATTCTGCAAAACTAAATATTCCCTGACAACTGATATAAACATATATGCAGTGAGGCTGAAATGTTATACGACAACTATAATGTGTGAAGAATATTTTAGTCCAAATTCAGCACCTTAGATGCAAACACTGTTCTAAAAATCGGTATAGATGGCACCTAGGTGCTAGACGGCTGGTGCCTCCCCGTTGCCCGCTTAGGCCCCGACGTCCGACTACACATGTTTTGGGATTTTATGGACTTTTGAGTTTATTTTGTATTTTTTTAGTAACCGTCTAGAACTAGGCAACTGCATAGGCAGACTAGACGCCCGGTGTCCGTCTGACTAGCGTCTACCACTTTTTACAACCTTGGACCAAGGTAGTCAAAGGCGCAAGGCGCACTCGAGACGCAAAGGGTCCAAATCGCCCGAGGCGCAAAAATTATATATATATATATATATATATATATATATATATATATATATATATATATAGGATTTCTACATTCATAAACATGTGTGCTTCAAATTCTCCTATGTCTAGGTTGCAATCACTTTGAATTGAGTGAGTGAGAGAGAAAACAGTAAAAAAAAAGTACATCAGTTCAAAAAATAGTCTAAAAACAGTACAACAGTTAAAAAAATAGTCTAAACATGTTATTTTTTTCACAAGATTTTCAAGGCGCACCTTAACTATTTCAAGGCGCTCGGAAAAGGCGCACCTAGGCGCGCCTCAGTTGCGCCTTAAGAATTGCGTCCCGCCTGGAGTGCCCTGAGACGCTGCCCCTGCGCCTAGGAGCAAGGCGCGCCTTTGAATACACTGCCTTGGACGCAAATCAAGTTGCCCAAGGATTTTATCAGGTATGAAAATTTATGCAATACTGCTGAACACTATGTTTAACTATAAATGGTTATTTCAAATGAATGCTTCTTGCTTATTAGTAGCCCGTATGCAAAGACATTAACTTGCAAAGATCTAGATGACCTTCAAGTTCAACTAGGAAGAGAAATATATTTTAGGGGTAAAATAACGCAGCACTTCATTCCAAAATAAATATCAGCCTTGATGTCCAAGATCATCAAACTAAGGATAGAGTAAGAGTTCAATTCAAGCTCTTTATACCTCTCTCTCTCTCTCTCTCTCTCTCTCTCTCTGAAGAAAGAAATCAAGTGGGTGTGACTTCGACATCATCCTCCTCTCCGCCCATATCCAGTCCGACCATCTTCAGCAACTCCAACCACCCCCCGGTGAAATCATCCCCGAACTTGTGCCTCAGACCGGTAACCACCCTTTTTGCTGCCCTCCCCTTCTTTTTGTTCACCAGCCCCTGCACCAGCATCCGCACCGTCCCGAGATCCGGAACCCTTTTCCTCTTCATGCTGTCCTCCATAACCTCGATCGCGCGGTCCCACTGCCCCTTCTTGCACAACACTGTTACGTAGCTCCTGAACGTATTGTAGCTCGGTTCGCAGCCTTTCTCCTCCATTTCGTCATACACCTTCTTTGCGAGATCCATCTTCCCGTTCCTGCAGTAGCAGACGATCAGGTAGTTGAACGTGATGGTGTCGGGCTTCAGCCCCTTCTCCTCCATCTCAGCGATCAAGGTCAAGACGTCGTCGGGCTTCCCGGTGAGCGCCTTGTGCATGATCCTGACGTTGTAGGCGGGGGCGTCGGGGGAGAGGCCCTTCTGGAGCATCTCGTTCCATATGTCCCCGGCCTTGGCGGGCTTGTCCTCCTTGTAGAAGGAGTCCATGATTGTGGTGTAGGTGATGACGTTGGGCGGGATGTTGTTGGTCTCCATGTCCTTGAGGATCTGTAGGGACTTGCTGGCCTTCCGGGAGCGGCAGAGGGACTTGATGAGGATGGAGTAGGAGAAGCCGTCGGGGGCGATTGAGTGGGCGGCGGTGAGGTGGGAGAAGAGGTCGGGGACTCGGAGGAAGAGCTTGGGGTGGTGGTTGCAGGAGGAGAGGAGGGAGTTGAGGGAGGAGGGGGAGGGGGAGGAGGAGAGGGAGGCGAGGGCTTGGTCGAGCATGCCGGCGGAGACGTAGTTGGTGATGGAGGACTCCACGGGGAGGGAGCTGGAGCGGATGGCAGACTCGATGGCGGAGAAGTCTCCAGCGCGGGCCAGGCGGCGGATGGACGGGTCGAAGGCGTGGCCGGCGGTGTTGGCAGCGGCGGCAATGGAGAGGGAACGGATGAGGCGGCGGGAGGAGGTCACGAAAGCCATTTTTGTTGGGGAGTATGAATGACAGAATGAGAATGGGGGAGAGTAGGTTTAGGGTTCTAAGGTGTATTTTTATATGGAATATGGGTTTTCTTTTTCTAAGCCCAAAACCTAAGAAAAAATGCTTTCTTTTTCTCAGATAAAAAAAATATTGCAATATCTTTAGGAAATCTATATTCTAATAAATTTAGAGGAATAAAATTTATGATTAAAAATGATTTCGCATGTTTCAACAACTGAAGTAAGATTATTTATTAGACTATTGTATCATACATTTTGTCATTATGGTTAAGAATTCTTTGGCATGTTTTATATATATATATATATATATATATATATATATATATATATATATATATATATATATATACCAAAAGTAGAAACCAGGAAGCGGGCTCTTGTAAAGAGCATGAGAAAGAGAGTATTTTATGTGGAATTGTAAACTTTTATTAATCAGTAGTAAAACTAGTACAGGAGAAAATAGCACACAAACACACAAAGCTTCCAAAAACAAGTAAAAACTCGCCTACATATGCAGAGGTATGAACCTCTATTTATATTACAATCATCCTATAGTGATAGGCAGATCAACCGGCAGCTGCAGGTGAGAAGAACTGACAGAAGCAGGTTAAAGATTCCTTCTTATCCACGTCGAGGTGAGTGCACGTCAATGTCGTCTTTTACTTTATTCCTTTAAATCATATATTTTACACGTTGCGAAGGCATTTGTACCAAAAGTAACGTGGGCTCCTCCATAAAGAAATTCTTTTGGAAAGGGATTCCTTTTGCGCCGAAAGTGATTGTCGTGGGGTCCACCATTGTCAGCCACGGAAATAAAGAGATTCTTCCTTTTATAAAGTAAAGTGAATAGTTGCCACATGTATTTTGGCAACAGTATGATGCAATCATTGCATGTCCACGTCATCGTCTTCGTCCGATGATTGAGTAGTGACTCTGTAATGCATCCTCTTGAAGAAGTTTTCTGACTCTTCTTCAATATTGTCTTCGGCCATTTTATCCGATTTAGTAGAGTTAACAGATATACTATCTGTCTCGAAAATTGATTCAAATTGAGTCTGTATGTATTAAAAATATTTCTTCTTTAGTTCTTCCTCAGTAATTCGAGGATTCCTCCGTCTCAAAGACTCTTTTAATTTTTTCAATGGACTGTCTTCTATTATTTTCGTCTTGAGTTTAGCTTCCACAAGGATTTTATTTTCCTTAATGGATTTCTGTACGGTTTGCACTTTTTTCTTTTCATCAATTTTGTTCCACCATTTTATTAGAAATTTTCTGGCTAAAATAAAAAAATTGAGATGATTAAATTCACATTTAATTATCCATTTTAAAATATATAAAATTTTAAAATGGATAAAGAAATACATAGTACTCTCCTCCTCCAAGAGTTGGTCAGCATTCTGACAGAGAGGATAGGATTGTGCCCAGGCTGCAAATAATTTTTGCAGGGATGGTGGTAGAATTTCCAAGGTAGCATCAATTTGTAACCACCAACGGATGAACCACGCAAGAATGTCCTATTTGAGAATTTCAGGACAAATTCGAACAAACCAAGAGTGCTTTTGTTTGCTATTGTCAAAATAAAACACCTTGGTGAAAGCCTCAATATAATCCCAGTAGGAATAAGGCATATTGATATTTTTATCCCTATGAACTAGTAATTTAGTTCTATTGGGATGAAGTCCCCATGATTGAGGAGTAATAATGTGACGTATAATGATTTTGCTGTAATTTACGTCACTTCGAATATCATTGGTCTTCTGATAAAAATGTTCTATCTCAACCTATTTGGTTGTTAACAAGATACCTTCATAGACATTCGGTCTTTGTCACTACCACATTCTAAAAATAGGGATATTTTTGACTTTTTATATATTATTAATATTGTGTGTAGTTATTTTAAATAATTGCATGAGATGTGTATATATATATATTATATATAGTGTTCTCTAATGTTTGAGTTAGTAGACTAGACCTAGAAGCCCACTAGATGGACCCCTGGCCGAAATATAGGGTAATGAATTTAATTTGTATTATTTTAGGATTAATTTATTTGAGGTTGTAATTAATTACTATAATTTTTTTATTGTTGCGCCTTATCGTTGCTTCGATATTTGGAGCGCTACCCTATCTTTTGCCTTCCAACAAATTTTACAACCTTGTCCTAGACATGCCAGGCTACTATTCTGACCTTTGTGTAACTCATAATTATGCTCTCTTGTGCTTCATTTTAGTCACACAATATTCATCGCAAACGTTATTATTTTAATTTCAATAAATCCAACTTTGTATCCTTGTGCGTTCCAATCGAAATTGGAGACACAATCTCGATCCATTTTGTGCAACCCAAATTAGGATAAAATTCTATTCTGAGTCTTCTTCATTCATGACACTTCTGTCCCACCTAATTTTAGCTCCATGTACTTTCAATTAATTTTAGAACACCACTTACATTTATTCTTTAATTAAATTGGGATACCAACTTTGACTAATCCCATTTTAACCCAATTTTAATCCAAATACCCCATTAATTAAGCCCATGCAAAACACACAACACCCCCTCACCCTACAAAATACCAAACACCAAATCGCCCACCATTTTTTTATCATTTCATGTGTTTGTGCAAATACCCAAATTTAAGGGGCTTATTTGCAAATGTTACACTAGGTGTCATCACCCCATTGGCTCAAACCAAATGGAGAAGCCCTCCATTCTTTGACTAGTCCACCCCACCCCTCTCTCTTGTATGAAAAATCCTCCATGTAAAATCCTAACCATCCATTGTTTAAACCCTCATCCTCACCACACACTCACCATCACACATCTCTATAAAGTGTCTCCTCACACTCTTCCCAAGAGCAGGCCCTAATCCCCAAACCTAGAAAACCCCACCCCCTCTCTTTCTCCTCCCTCCTCACAAACCCACAACCGTAGGTTTTTCCCATTCTCTTCTTCTTCTCTTCTTCTTCTTCTTCCTCTTCACTTCTCCTTCCTTGAGAACCCGATCCCGGACTTCCCTCCTCCGGCCAAGCTCCTCCGGCCACCCGCTCAACACAACCCCCCGGCCACTCCTCCTTCTCCGACTGCAATCACCCGCTGCCTCCACCGCCATCATAGATGTCGACCCTCCTCCGGCCAGAGACGGCCACCCCGCCACATTCTCCATCTACATCACCACCATCACTCCCATCCACCTCGACCAGCCATCTTCATCATCACCATCATCTCCTTCACCACCGCTTCTTCTTCCTGCCCCGACTCCACTACGACAACCCCGACGACCAACCCTTCACCAGCCTACACCACCAACACGACCGAGCCTCCTCCAGTCTCCAGTCGACCCGCTCCTCCTCCAGTCGACCACCACCCCGCTTCCCTGCATCTCTACGGCCGAGCCTCCCCTGCCAGTCTCCCCCTCGACCTCGCCTGAATTCCTCAACCACCCCGTACCACCAACACCACCACCCCACACCACCAGCACCACCACCCCACACCACCACCCCACACCACCAGCACCACCACTCTTCACCATCATCATCGTCATCGTCGTCATCATCGTCATCGTCATCATCGTCACCTTCGTCGTCATCAACATCGTGGACATCGTCGTCATCGTCGATCTCGTGCACGCCCACAGGTTCGAGTTCTTCCCCTTGCGTATTTTGATGGGTGTATGTACATATGGTATGTAGATACTACTTATTAGTATATGTTTAGTATATACGTATTTGATATATATATATATATATATATATATATATATATATATATATATATATATATATGTGTGTGTGTGTGTGTGTGTGTGTGTGTGTGTGTGTGTGTGTATATATATATATATATATATCAAATACATATATATATATATATATATATATATATATATATGTAGCATATGTATTCAATAGTATATGTTAGTATGTATATATATATATATATATATATATATATATATATATATACATGGCTGAACGCTTCAAAGGAATTTTTATTGATAGTAAAATATATTACAGAGTACACTCAAAGCAAACTAAACAAAAGGGCAGAGTAACAATACTTTTTTTTTCCAAAACATACATTACTAAGAGGAATATTGAAACAGTTAAACTCAAACACCAATAAAGAAGAACTTGTGAGATATCATTCAGGGAAATGGAATGATACTCAAATTAAATACTCAACTATTAAGAAAGAAATTTTTTCTATTATTCAATGTATACATAAATTTCAAGATGATTTACTTAATAAGAAATTCTTATTAAAGATTGATTGTAGCTCTGCTAAAACTATTTTAGAAAAAGATGTTAAAAATTTAGCATCAAAACAAATATTTGCCCGATGGCAATCTGAATTAGCAATATTTGATTTTGATATTGAATATATTAAAGGAACTGACAATTCACTTCCTGACTTTTTGACTCGTAAATTTTTGCAGGACAATGAGTCTACATCGAATGATGATGTATTCTAATGTAGCAAAAGCTACTGGGAATAGCGATAAGGAAATCGCACAGTTCATAACTTGTGGTTTTACTGGCACTTTAAGGGGTTGGTGGAACAACTGTTTAACCGACTCACAAAGACAAGAAATTTTAAGTGCAGTAAAAACTGAAACTAGTTCTGAGAATAATATTCAGACAACTAAACCTGATGCGGTTTATACTCTTATCATTACCATCCTGGAACACTTTACAGGAGGTATATCTGATCATGGAGAAAGAGTGAGAACTCTTCTTCAAAATTTAAGATGTCCAACACTTACTCACTTTAGATGGTATAAGGATACTTTTCTAAGTAGAGTAATGTACCAATTTTGGTCGGTGTTCGAGGTAAGTTTTCTCGTTCAAGATTATCCAGTCTTTTCTGGATATACTGATCTTGAGATTTTAAATTCTTAATCTCTATTTTCAAGGTTTTTATTTCAGACCGAAGTTCCTGCATAGTAACAGGTTTAACTTGTCTGCCTCTATATCGAGATATTACTTCAGCCATATTATAGGCTTCAGGAGGAGTAGTCTGAATAGGACCGTTATCCTTATTCAATTCTTCTTCAATTATCTCTATCATTTTATTCTTTATTTTTGTACTAATATTATCAATACACAAGGCTTCAATAATTTCTTTTTTCTCATTAAGAGTCAAGGTATTTATGGATAACCCATTCATTTCTACTATAGATTTATAGTAGTTAATGTCTTTGTCTGTAACACATTCGTTACATTGGCAATGCTCACCACATTCATTGTCTGTTAGACTATTAGTCTCATCATTTGATTCATCATTAGATGAACTATCTTCATAATCAGAATTAATCATTAATTTATAAAGAGTTTTTCTAGTGATTATGTGACGTATAATTATCTTGCTGTAATTTACATCACTTCTGAAGTCATTGGCCTTCTGATAGAAATGCTCTATTTCAACAGATTTTGTTGTAAGCAGAATTCCTTCATAAATATTTCTATCTTTTCCCTGAACTGGAAACATATTATTTTCCAAGTATTTTTCTTTTATTCTCCAGGGATCATCCATCATTGGGATGTCAGTTTTCTCCAGTTGAAGTATTTCTTCTGTGTGATTATTCTGAGTGAAAATTGTTTCAACTTCAACTGCTTGCTTATAAGAAGAAACATTGGTTTCTTCGAAGTCTTGAACTTCTTTATTTGAAGGTTTTCCTTTTCCAAGAACAATTTTCTTGGACTTTTGGTATCTCGACTCATTGAAACTCGAGGCCACGGGCCTGGGAACCCATGGTTGTTTTCCCTTACTTTTTTGACTCATTGTCCTGCAAAAATTCACGAGTCAAAAAGTCAGGAAGTGAATTGTCAGTTCCTTTAATATATTCAATATCAAAATCAAATATTGCTAATTCAGATTGCCATCGGGCAAATATTTGTTTTGATGCTAAATTTTTAACATCTTTTTCTAAAACAGTTTTAGCAGAGCTACAATCAATTTTTAATAAGAATTTCTTATTAAGTAAATCATCTTGAAATTTATGTATACATTGAATAATAGAAAGAATTTCTTTCTTAATAGTTGAGTATTTAATTTGAGTATCATTCCATTTTCCTGGATGATATCTCACAAGTTCTTCTTTATTGGTGTTATATATATATATATATATATATATATATATATATATATATATATATATATAGTATATGTATATTATTCACTTGGTATATGTATATATATATTCAGTAGATGTATTCTCTGGTATACATATAATTATTGGTTGTTATATATATACAAATATATGGTATGTATATATATATTATATATTATAAGTAATTAAATATATTGTTAATTATGATTGTAATATGTACATGTTGTATGACCCCTAGGTATAACTGCGGATATCCCGTAGTTGCACATGACCATGTAACCCTGAGTATTAGTGATCAGACTGCCTTATGTACATTGACATACTGGCGAGACCGTATCATTGACTGTCTGTTATGCACAGCAACTACAAACATGACACCCCTAGCGTAGTCTCTGAGTTCATTGTGTTTTGTGTGTGTTAGTGTAATGTCTGATACAATATTGTATTATATGATATGTTTATAGGACTATTGGATCATTCAGACGATACTCTGGAACAGGATATTGGTATTACCAGCTAAGGACCCTAGGCGAGTAAATTATCTGATAATTTTTGTTATTATAATTCTAGTATCTAGAATGTTACATCTGATTCTTGACACTGTGCTACACGGACTAGTATATAGATTGGATCTGCAGTCATGAGATGTTACATTGGTTATCGTATTGACATTGTACACGACATTGATATTAGACATTGTACATGATATATTGGACATTGATCGTGTATCGTGACGTGTCATGATTGGATCCACAGTACTAGTTGGGGGCGAAGAAATTGCTAGTGAGAGATGTGATCAAATACCTATCGTACAAGTATAAAATATTGTTAGTGTTAATCATACATCTCACGTATGATTAGCCAGGCCATATAGCTCTCGTACAAGTTCCCAAGCCGATCATATTTCGAAACTACTATTTCAAACACTTAGAATAGTTACAGTTCTCTATTTTAGTTCATATACTACATCACCCGTATATGATATTGTACCTCATTCTTTTTATTTCATATATGCACTGACTGTACCATATTGCCTATTGCCTGTCTCTTTATATTGTCATTGCATTTATTTATTGCCTTCTCTCAGTATATAGCATCATATATTTATTGTTTTATAGTCCTTATCAATTAATTGGAACTGTTATTTGAGATGTACTTTGCTCTTTCCTGACTGGAAATATTTTTCCAGACTGCGCCTTAGAGGACTGGTGTCCGACATTTTATGGACCACAGGGAGAGTAGCTGTAAACTCCCTCACCAAAAATAGGTATTTTGTGTATATTTTATATTATTATATTTATTATAGATGTTGAATTTATTTAGAGTATTCTCTTAGTTAATTAGAAAATAAATTTTTTAGTATATTTACTTATATAAATATTTATTTAGAATTATTTTTAGGCTATTTTAGATTATTGGAATTTTTTCATAATTTTTAGTTAATTAAAAACTAGTAACACTAATTTTTTAGGACTTTGAAGAATTTATTTTATGTTCAAACTTAAATAAAAATATCCCAAACTTTTATTTTAGGTTCTAAATAATAAACTATATTTTCTAGAATTTTTTGGGAATTTTTTGATTATTTTTAGCATATATTTTGAGTTAATTATGAAAACCTGAATTAAAAACTAATTTCTGAAAAAGAAAACCCAAAAAGTAATTAATTCTGCCCAGTCAGCAAACAGGGGGCCCACCTGTCAGCCTCCCGCAGCGAACAGTGCCGGGCCCGCCTGTCAGTGACCGTGGGGTGAAGCCGAGCCGACCTCGAGCCGAGCCGAGTAAGAGTTCGACTCGGACTTAGCTGAGCCGAGCCGCGTCAGTTTCGGACCGTCCGATTTGGGCGGGGCAGCGTGGATGGCTGCCATGTGGCGCTTTTCGAGCCACGGCTGCACTCTCTCTCCTCTCTATATATATATAATAGTTTAAGTTATTTTCTAGGGTTTTTCTTGAGCCAATTTTTGGAGAATTGCCATCTAGGGTTCCTTCATCTTCCAGAAGCCATTGCGCATAGCTCCGGACTCCAAACGAGGCCTAGTTTTTTTTGTTAGAACGATATTGAGGTTAGCTTTCTGATTATATAAATTTTTTTAAAAATTATTAGTATTAAATTCTGGAAAATTCATAGAGCATAGCATGTCCGAAAATAGATGTGTTTCGATGTTTTCGTAATTTTGGGAGAATCCGAAATCAGAATCACGAACCGTTTAAAGTTTCGGAAAGCTAATATCGAGATCATCGACATAATTTTTTTCAGAATTTAATTCGAAGTATTTATATACTATTAATTCTGTAGAACTTCTAGGTTAGAATTTAACCATCGGTGCACAATACAAAATTTGTATGTGCCATAATTCCCAAACGAATTTGAATTCGGATGAGACATAAATTTTAGTATGTTTTTGAAGCTGAAATCTACAGGAAATCATGTATGAAATTTGAGTTTGTGCCAGTTGACTTTTCGGTCAACAGATCGCCTCGATTTGCGTGCCATGAGTCTCGAGTTGATAAAATTTAGTTTCTTTGGACAAAATTTAGGAATTAACATAAACATTAGAATAATAAGATTAAAATAGGATTTTAGAGTAATTATTCTAGAATTAAATAAATTAAAATAAATTATCTTTTGACGTGATAAATTTATAATACATAGGCTATTTGGACTGTGACTTGGACTCTGATTCATACCAGCAGCAGGACCCCAGGCGAGTACATTCTCTGACAGTGTTCTAGTAGGACGTTAGTATTTAGCCACCACGGTTAGTTTACATCAGACCCTGAGTCGGAGAACCCAACGCGCGTTCGTACATTAACATGTACGCAAATATTATTCAGTTTGGTATATATATTTATGTACGTAATTACTATATGTATTCCAATAATTATGTAAATAAATTGATGGTTATATTATTATATAGTTATATGAATATATATGTAAGTAAATGCTAATTGATAATTATGACTAAATATTCAGACTGTACGACCCTAGGACACCGTGGACTATCCCATACTTACCTTGACCATGTTGACCCTAAGAACTTGTGAATTTGTCCGCCTTGCATACATTAACGTACTAGCATAGACACCTGTCAGTTGACTGACTGATTTCGTACAGTACTTGAAGACGCGACACCCGCATAATTCAACGCGTAATTTACCGTATTAGATGACTAGTATTACCCCTAGTGAACCCCTGAGTCCCGTGTAAATATTGTTGTGTGTGCACTAGTGTAATGACTAATGATTTATTGTATTATATCATATGTACATAGGATATTGGATTTGTTCTGCTCGACTTCTGGAGCAGGTTATTGGTACATTGCAGCTTCCTTGCCAGGCAAGTATACCTTGCCATTGTACTGTTATTCATATTCCATATGTTGCATGCATCTTTATTTTCTGTCTTTAGTTCATATATTTTAACTGTTATATAAAATACGCGCGGCGGTGTCATCGCGATATGTTTTATTTATGTATTTGCATTGACCTTGTTTATGAGACTATCCCATTATCATGTAGCATCATCAGGTTCATTTGACTGTGACACATATTTTTACATGAGTTGTGAGTCTTATATAGATCACGGACGTACGTATTGACTGATCATCGGTACATGTGGACCGTACGTTAGGAATAACTGCCGTTAGAAACTTTGCATGCTAGTAGACTTGACAGTTATTAGAGGTGTTATTGTGTCATGGATGTGACATGCTTAGAGCATGGGGTGGGGAGAACAACAAGTACCGCATTTGAGCTCCTTTGCACTTTTTCTATTGTGCGGCCAGATTCTTTGCTGGAGATACGGGCGGTGATGACCACTATATATTATATTATTATCAGGCGGGCCTCCGGCATTCGAAAGTCGTCGTGCCTTTGTAGGCCCCTGGATCTCCAATAGAGAACCATGTCAAATCCCAGTTTTCAGCCAGATAGCTCACTTGTGGGGAAAGTTGTTCTTAACTACATTCACTAAGATGGTTAGGCGACCCCATTGGATATTTATTTCAGTACTTTATTGGCATGTGTTTAAGTATCTTGTTATGTCCCTCTGAGGACCTGGTCCGCTGCCAGGTGTACCTGTTCTTGAGTATTCGCAGGAGCGCAAATTCGGATGGATACCTATGCTTCGTGGATGTCTTCTCTTCGAGCCGTGGTTGATAGCTGGTATTCTTATATTGTGTTATTGTGTTGTACTCATATTGTATTTACTCTTATATTCGGGTTGGTAGTGGATTTGTTTCCATCCAACTATCCTCCTTAGATACTTCTTATTGAGATCTAGTTCCATAGATACTAGTTATATATTTATATTGATTTTCATGGATGAGATTTAGATTATATCCTGTGACTTGTGACTTATATTATACCACTTGTGGATTTGATATTCATAATACAGCGTACGTATGGATTTGGTTTCCATATATTGGAGTTGCCATATCCATGCGGCTGGCATGCTTACGTGTCCTAGTCCTACGTATTTTTGGGACTGGGGCATGACATATTTTTGTGGTGGCCCATGCAGGTCGAGAGCATATTGTCTCGGTTACATTACTGTACCGAACAAACCTGCACCCAGGACTAGAGTATAGGATCTCATCCACAATTGACTATGATTCATCTTCCTCCTCTCTGTTATATTCGAACAATTGTATCCTGCTTGATTGCTGTACTTCCCTAATAAGTTTCTTGAGTATATATAGCCTTCTGCTAGAATATAGGAACCCATGTTATTAGGATGATAATTTGAGTAGCACACCTATTAAGAATACAACGAGAATATAGACACACCACTAAGTTTAGAATATCTAGTGAACCTAGAATTCCTTATCTTTAGATTGTTATACCATTACCTCTTGATGTATTAAGAAGACTTGAGAGTAGTATAGACACTACTAAAGATAGTTAGAAGTTTTACCATAATATTTGACCCTAGTATTGAGGAACCAATGGAGAACCAATATTGAACATTAGGACTGAACCTAACTTTCATAATTGGATAATATTGGAGAACTATAAAACTTAGATCATTGTCTTATTATTAGTAGACAGCACCTTAGGAAGCCTAGAGGAATATAATTAACACTTTTTCCTTGATCATACCTCAAACATAGCAACTAGCATACCACTCCCCCTTAGAAAACCATGATGCTATCTAGAGCCCCTATTTTAATTTTATATGTTATTCCTCTGCAACCTTAACGCTCGCTAATTGTGCGACGAATAAATTATTCCCTTCATTTCTTCATCTTTCAATTCATGCCAATCTGACGCTTCTGATTATAGACCAAGTGATTGTATTCTATGATAGGACAAATGGTTTGCTAAAGTGATAGTTGCGATCTTGAATTACGTGCCTTGTAGTTAGAACTTGATAGTTGAGTATTCATCTAGATTATAATTTTATGGTTATCCCTTAGTTTTAAATTGCGTAGCATATACCCCACCTCGATACAGGTTAGATCCCTTTCCCCTTAACGGCTAGTAACTCTTCTATTCTCGCTATTGACACATGTTCTATTAGCACTATAATTAAGACTTAAGGTGACCCTTACCTATATAACGCAATAGAAGACCCTAATAAGTACCAAGATCCTTCCTCATATACCCTAATGAGAGTTTCTGTTTTATTTACATGTGCAAGATTATTTTGTAGGATTCTCTTAAGACTGTCACAGTATTAGCTTAATTCTTTTAAGTTGGGTAGTATACCTCACCACCTAGTATCATATAGTCCTTGTGATCCATTGATGAAGTGTAACTGAATGACATTAATTGTATGCTAGCAAAGACGATAGTATTTATTCAGACAATAGAATTTAGAGGTCTTTGCCCCCATTTGGTCGACTAGCGACTTAGACAAGGAGGTTGTATGATAACTGTAGAGATTGTAGAGTCTTTTGTTATTATTGCTTATGTTGTTTTTGTTTTTGCAAACTTGAATTATTTGTAACTTCTCTCATCATAATCCATCGTTATATTTTCTGTGCTATCTCAAATTATGCTGCTATTATAGCCTAGTTTTTGCAAGCTTATTCTTTATCAAGCTTGTTCATGATATATGTATTAATGGATGCATACATCAATACATTTCAGAATCAGTGTATTAAGGTCTAGCTAACCTTAGTGCGCTTGGTTCGCCCTTTGCATAACTACTTTACGTGGATTGAGAAATATAGTGATTAGTAGATGAATGTACTTGCCCTCTAGACACGTCTGACATATCGTATCGATTACATAACTGTACTAATACAAGCATGCGAACGAAGAATTACCAAAATAGAATTTCAATCCACAACTGCTTTGACAATTCCAATTTGACTTCTTTAAACGCCTTGATCCGGATACTTCTATTCTATTACCTCACCCTTGAACCCTTTATTATTGATCTCCGTCTTCCTTTATTTCGGAAAGACGAAACCTCGTGCTTGGTATAAGTTTGATACACAGAGAGTACTAGATATACCCCATAGGCCGATCACATACTTGAGGATTATTCTTTCGTAATTAAGGACATATCATATATGATATAATCGACGTTGAAGTTTTGAGGATTGAATGACATGAGTAAATAAATTAAGGAATATTTTTCTTAAAGTATATAGCCTTCTGTGATAGATGGGTAAATTCTAAGTTGGGTAGCAGTGCATTGACAACTCGAGAGAAATTTTTTTTAGATTGTGATCGAGTAAGATTAGATTGGGAGAGGTTCAAGCCATTTAATTTTGAGAATTTTAGAAGAATGACTAAGATGATGAGGATTAATGAATTTTAAAAATCTTGATATTGAGGACCCAATATTTATACCTTAAGTACATAATTTAAATTTTTGAGTATTGAAGGTAAAATCATCAATTTGAATTTGAAGGATAAATATATAATTTCAGACTTGAACATTGGTGGACTGCATTTAAATTATTTTTTTTCAATTTGATAATTTAAATTAAGAATTAAAATTTGATGGTTGGACTACTTATTTGAAATATTGAGGATGTGAATGGAATTTAAAAAGTTGAAGAATACAAAATTTTATAAGTGAAAATAGGAATAATATTGGACAAGAATTACTTCTAGAGGAGATTATGATAGTTGGAGATCGTGAGGTAAAAATTTGATATGGGTTATTTAAATCTTGAAGATATTATATGGATTCAATTTAAATATGGATATTGATGATTTAGAAAAGTGAGAAGAGATTACAATAGGTTGAATTTTGATTTGAACAATGATTATCTTAATTTTGAAATGATCGCGATAGATTTGAATATATTTTGTTATAGATTTGAATAGATTTTGTTATTTAAATTTTTGGAAGAGATTGCGATTGACGCACCTTATGTACGAATGTGAAGGATTTAACAAATTATGTTTTATTTTAATTTCGAGGACGAAATTGTTTTAAGTTGGGTAGATTGTAAACTCCCTCACCCAAAATAGGTATTTTGTGTATATTTTATATTATTATATTTATTATAGATGTTGAATTTATTTAGAGTATTCTCTTAGTTAATTAGAAAATAATTTTTTTAGTATATTTACTTATATAAATATTTATTTAGAATTATTTTTAGGCTATTTTAGATTATTGGGATTTTTTCATAATTTTTAGTTAATTAAAAACTAGTAACACTAATTTTTCAGGACTTTGAAGAATTTATTTTATGTTCAAACTTAAATAAAAATATCCCAAACTTTTATTTTAGGTTCTAAATAATAAACTATATTTTCTAGAATTTGTTGGGAATTTTCTGATTATTTTTAGCATTTATTTTGAGTTAATTATGAAAACCTGAATTAAAAACTAATTTCTGAAAAAGAAAACCCAAAAAGTAATTAATTCTGCCCAGTCAGCAAACAGGGGGCCCACCTGTCAGCCTCCCGCAGCGAACAGTGCCGGGCCCGCCTGTCAGTGACCGCGGGGTGAAGCCGAGCCGACCTCGAGCCGAGCCGAGTCAGAGTTCGACTCGGACTCAGCTGAGCCGAGCCGCGTCTGTTTCGGACCGTCCGATTTGGGTGGGGCAGCGTGGATGGCTGCCACGTGGCGCTTTTCGAGCCGCGGCTGCACTCTCTCTCCTCTATATATATATAATAGTTTAAGTTATTTTCTAGGGTTTTTCTTGAGCCAATTTTTGGAGAATTGCCATCTAGGGTTCCTTCATCTTCCAGAAGCCATTGCGCATAGCTCCGGACTCCAAACGAGGCCTAGTTTTTTTTGTTAGAACGATATTGAGGTTAGATTTCTGATTATATAAATTGTTTTTCTAAATTATTAGTATTAAATTCTGGAAAATTCGTAGAGCACAGCATGTCCAAAAATAGACGTGTTTCGATGTTTTCGCAATTTCGGGAGAACCCGGAATCAGAATCACGAACCGTTTAAAGTTTCGGAAAGCTAATGTCGAGATCATCGACATAAAGTTTTCCTAGAATTAATCCAAAGTATTTACATACTATTAATTCTGTAGAACTTTTAGGTTAGAATTTAACCATCGGTGCACAATACAAAATTTGTATGTGCCATAATTCCCAAACGAATTTGAATTTGGATGAGACGTAAATTCTAGTATGTTTTTGACGCTGAAATCTATAGAAAATCATGCATGAAATTTGAGTTTGTGTCGGTTGACTTTTCGGTCAACAGATCGCCTCGATTTGCGTGCCATGAGTCTCGAGTTGATAAAATTCAGTTTCTTTGGACAAAATTTAGGAATTAACATAAAAGTCAGAATAATAAGATTAAAATAGGATTTTAGAGTAATTATTCTAGAATTAAATAAATTAAAATAAATTATCTTTTGACGTGATAAATTTATAATACATAGGCTATTTGGACTGTGACTTGGACTCTGATTCATACCAGCAGCAGGACCCCAGGCGAGTACATTCTCTGATAGTGTTCTAGTAGGACATTAGTATTTAGCCGCCACGGTTAGTTTACATCAGACCTTGTGTCGGAGAACCCAACGCGCGTTCGTACATTTACGTGTACGCAAATATTATTCAGTTTGGTATATATATTTATGTACTTAATTACTATATGTATTCCAATAATTATGTAAATAAATTAATGGTTATATTATTATATAGTTATATGAATATATATGTAAGTAAATGCTAATTGATAATTATGACTAAATATTCAGACTGTACGATCCTAGGACACCGTGGACTATCCCATACTTACCTTGACCATGTTGACCCTAAAAACTTGTGAATTTGTCCGCCTTGCGTACATTAACGTACTAGCATAGACACCTGTCAGTTGACTGACTGATTTCGTACAGTACTTGAAGATGCGACACCCGCGTAATTCAACGCGTAATTTACCGTGTTAGATGACTAGTATTACCCCTAGTGAACCCCTGAGTCCCGTGTAAATATTGTTGTGTGTGCACTAGTGTAATGACTAATAATTTATTGTATTATATCATATGTACATAGGATATTGGATTTGTTCTGCGCGACTTCTGGAGCAGGTTATTGGTACATTGCAGCTTCCTTGCCAGGCAATTATACCTTGCCATTGTACTGTTATTCATATTCCATATGTTGCATGCATCTTTATTTTCTGTCTTTAGTTCATATATTTTAACTGTTATATAAAATGCGCGCGGCGGTGTCGTCGCGATATGTTTTATTTATGTATTTGTATTGACCTTGTTTGTGAGACTACCCCATTATCATGTAGCTTCATCAGGTTCATTTGACTGTGACATATATTTTTACCCGAGTTGTGAGTCTCATATAGATCACGGACGTACGTATTGACTGATCATCGGTACGTGTGGACCGTGCGTTAGGAATAACTGCCATTAGAAACTTTGCATGCTAGTAGACTTGGCAGTTATTAGAGGTGTTATTGTGTCATGGATGTGACATGCTTAGAGCATGGGGTGGAGAGAACAACAAGTACCGCATTTGAGCTCCTTTGCACTTTTTCTATTGTGCGGCCGGATTCTCCGCTGGAGATACGGGCGGTGATGACCACTATATATTATATTATTATCAGGCGGGCCTCCGGCATTCGAAAGTCGTCGTGCCTTTGTAGGCCCCTGGATCTCCAATAGAGAACCATGCCAAATCCCAATTTTCAGCCAGATTGCTCACTTGTGGGGAAAGTTGTTCTTAACTGCATTCACTTAGATGGTTAGGCGACCCCATTGGATATTTATTTCAGTACTTTATTGGCATGTGTTTAAGTATCTTGTTATGTCCCTCTGAGGACCTGGTCCGCTGCCAGGTGTACCTATTCTTGAGTATTCACAGGAGCGCAGATTCGGATTGATACCTATGCTTCGTGAATGTCTTCTCTTCGAGCCGTGGTTGATAGCTGGTATTCTTATATTGTGTTATTGTGTTGTACTCATATTGTATTTACTCTTATATTCGGGTTGGTAGTGGATTTGTTTCCATCCAACTATCCTCCTTAGATACTTCTTATAGAGATCTAGTTCCATAGATACTGGTTATATATTTATATTGATTTTCATGGATGAGATTTAGATTATACCCTGTGACTTGTGACTTATATTATACCACTTATGGATTTGATATTCATAATACAGCATACGTATCGATTTGGTTTCCATATATTAGAGTTGCCATATCCATGCGGCTGGCATGCTTACGTGTCCTAGTCCTACGTATTTTTGGGACTGGGGCGTGACAGTAGCTGCAGACTTGGACCTTGTAGCCAGGTGTGATTCCGGGAGGTCTAGTCGGGATCACTAGTTATTTAGTTAATTTCTTTTAGTAGTTTATTGGTACCAGATTTGTTTCCGGCATGCTTTGAGACTTGGATATTATTGTTGAGTTAGATTATTCTATTTTAGACTTGTGTTGCATTTTTATTACTTATTTCTTCGATATCTTATCGTGTTGTAGTTATGTGATTGAGTAAATTGTTCATATTATATTGTGATATCTGTGTCTCCTTATGGAGTAAGATACTCGTGTGAGATTGTTTAGATAGTGTATTGACCTAGACAGCGTTCTACCGCCGATGTTACGGCGTAGGCTGGACGTACCCACGTACTCGTGACCCAAATTTTGGGTGCGGGTCATGACACGTTTTTAGTGGCGGCCCATGCAGGTCAGACTTCGCAAGTTGTACGATGTCGTGATAGTGTGACGTCTTAGTTATACTACTGCGTGTCGCGATAGGATCTAGGATATGGCATACTAGGCTGAGAGCGAATACTCAATCACAATTAGGAACATTTATAATCTATTTATCTTGTTATCCTTATTTTTTTCTTCTGAATGGTGCTTCCTTAGAATTTTACTGTCCTTCCTTGATGATATCGCATCTATTGCCTTTATTTATTCTTTTCGGTCTGCCTTCAGGATGCCGCCAAAGACAAGATCTATGAGAGTGGGAGCATCAGCTTCAGAGAGGACTGCCACCTCTCCACCTGACGGACAGACATCTGGAGTTCCTCCTCTCCCACCTGTTCAGAGGATTGCCCCAAATATGACAGACAACCTTCCTCCTCCACCGACTCCAATTTCCGGAGGTATGCCCATTGACGGGACACAGATGTTTACTTTGATCCAGGGCATGGTAGATGCCTAGAGAGTGACGGCAGACGCTCAGCGAGTTCAAGCTGAGGCTCAGAGGGTGCAAGCTGAGGCACACCAGGCACAGACAGAGCTGATGAGAGAGAGCATGGAGAATGCTTATCAGGTGGCTCTCCAGGTTGTGGAGAGAGTAGCACAACACCAGCAGTTTCCTGGCCAGCAACAACAACATAGATCAGGCACTATAGTGGACTTCAAGAGGATGATGCCTCGAGAGTTCAAGGGTATCGAAGGAATACTCTACGCTTACGACTGGTTAAAGGATATAGAGAGGAACTTGCGTTTGGCACAGATTCTGAAGATTCTTCAGATCGAGGCCGCTGGCAGTCAGATGTTCGATATCACACTCACGTGGTATCATACGGAGCCAAGACTCACTGCACAAGGACTTACTTGGGAGACCTTCAAAGAGTTTTTTAAAGGGAAGTTCTTCCCCGACGTGGCCTTGGGAGCTTTGGAAAGTCAATTTCATGACTTGGTCGAAGGGAACATGTCGGTCGACGAGTACGCCGCAGAATTCTGTCGATTGAGCCATTTTGCATCGTCTATGATTCGGGACCCAGGAGATCGAGCCCGAAAGTTAGAAAGGGGCTGACGAGAGAGATTAGGTCACGCACGTCTGGTCGTCGTACCGCTACCTTTGAGGATATCATGATGGATGCCCAAATTGCAGAAGAGGATCTGGATCTCAAGCCTAAGAGGAGTCACAATATTTCTGGAGATACGAATGGTAGCGTGGGACCGGCCAAGCATCCCCATATTCAGTAACAGCCAAGGACGTTTCAGTATCAACAGCAGTACCAAGCACCAGTTCGTGTTCAGCAGGATTAGCAGCAGCCTCCGAGAGAGACACAGCAGACTTGTCATTTTTGTAAGAAGCCAGGTCACCTTTGGGAGAGCTGTAGAACAAGGCTAGGACTTTGCTTGCACTGTGGCGCTGCGGGACATCGAGTGAGGGATTGTCTTTTAGCTCCTTATCTTCCCGGCCAGCGAGCAGCTCCAAATCATAGAGATCCAGTTAGGCTACCTGTGGAACCGCATATTGCTCAGCACCCGCGAAGGGAGCCACCCCAGCAGGGCGGGGCATTTGTGATGACGATCGAGGAGATCGGTACTGCAGGTGATGTGTTAGCAGGTTCTGTTCTTTTTTCCTTCTGTTCCTTTCTATTTGATTGATTGATTGATTCCTTAGTACCGTAGTTTGTATTCGTAATTTTCTTGTTAGAATGTAGTTAGTAGTACACCCTGACAGAAACTGCAATACAATGACAAAGTGACCATAATTATACATATTTTCCTTAGATTGTATGTTGTATGATTGTAGGTAAGATTTTCTTGGACCTTGATTGTTGGGGGTTTGACCGTAGTGAAGATTAATGAGTAGGTTATGACCGGACAGAGAGAAATAATGTGCCTTAAATTTCGAGAATAAACATTAATTTAAATAAAGAGTTAAGAATTTAATATGGCAGAATTGATAATTTATTAATTTTAGGAAGATTATGATATGATTGAATTTGTCATTAAATTTGGAGAAATTTAAGAAGATCATCATTATATTTTATTTGACTGCAAGATATAAATTTAAGACTTATATTCTAAATGTTGTATTGAAGACTTCGTAACTATTACATTATTTGAGTTTTGTGTGAAAAAAGAAATCAAGGAATAAGAACACAAATGGATTAGTGCTGAATTCAAATTTTGGGATGAGATTCAATTTTATAATATATATTGATTGAATTTAAATTAGAGGATTGGATATTAAATTTTGTATTTAGTTTAACTTAAAATTTTGGAGGAGATTGTGATAAGAATTGAATTTGATTTTAAATTTGTGGATTTTTCAGAAATATGATATTCATAGAATTTTGAGAAATTTTGTGAAATAACAATATGGAATTTACTTTATGATTATAGGTTTGATGAATCTACATTTGATAAAAATAATATATATATTGAATAAATATAACTGTTGAGGATTTTAAATTTTGAGGACAAAATTCTTTTAAGGAGGGTAGACTTGTCACTGCCACATTCTAAAAATAGGGATATTTTTGACTTTTTATATATTATTAATATTGTGTGTAGTTATTTTAAATAATTGCATGAGATGTGTGTGTGTGTGTGTATATATATATATATATATATATATATATATATATATATATATATATATATATATATATATATAGTGTTCTCTAATGTTTGAGTTAGTAGACTAGACCTAGAAGCCCACTAGATGGACCCCTGACCGAAATATAGGGTTATAAATTTAATTTGTAATATTTTAGGATTAATTTATTTGAGGTTGTAATTAATTATCGTAATTTTTTTATTGTTGCACCTTACCGTTGCTTCGATATTTGGAGCGCTACCCTATCTTTTGCCTTCCAACAAATTTCACAACCTTGTCCTAGACATGCCAGCCTACTATTCTGACCTTTGTGTAACTCACAATTATGCTCTCTTGTGCTTTATTTTAGTCGCACAATATTCGTCGCAAACGTTATTATTTTAATTCCAATAAATCTAACTTTGTATCCTTGTGCGTTCCAATCAAAATTGGAGACACAATCTCGATCCATTTTGTGCAACCCAAATTAGGGTAATATTCTGTTCTGAGTCTTCTTCATTCATGACACTTCTGTCCTACCTAATTTTAGCCCCATGTACTTTCAATTAATTTTAGAACACCACTTACATTTATTCTTTAATTAAATTGGGATACCAACTTTGACTAATCCCATTTTAACCCCAATTTAATCCAAATACCCTATTAATTAAGCCTATGCAAAACACACAACATCCCCTGACCCTACAAAACACCAAACACCAAATCGCCCACCAATTTTTTATTATTTCATGTGTTTGTACAAATACCCAAATTTAAGGGGCTTATTTGCAAATGTTGCACTAGGTGTCATCACCCTATTGGCTCAAACCAAATGGAGAAGCCCTCCATTCTTTGACTAGTCTACCCCACCCCTCTCCCTTGTATGAAAAATCCTCCATGTAAAATCCTAACCATCTATTGTTTAAACCCTCATCCTCACCACACACTCACCATCACACATCTCTATAAAGTGTCTCCTCACACTCTTCCCAAGAGCAGGCCCTAATCCCCAAACCTAGAAAACCTTACCCCCTCTCTTTCTCCTCCCTCCTCACAAACCCACAACCGTAGGTTTGTTCCATTCTCTTCTTCTTCTTCTTCTTCTTCTTCTTCTTCTTCCTCTTCACTTCTCCTTCCTTGAGAACCCGATCCCGGACTTCCCTCCTCCGGCCAAGCTCCTCCGGCTACCCGCTCAACACAACCCCCCGCCCACTCCTTCTTCTCCGACTGCAATCACCTGCTGCCTCCACCGCCATCACAGCTGCTGACCCTCCTCCATCCAGAGACGGCTACCCAGCCACGTTCTCCATTTACATCACCACCATCACTCCCATCCACCTCGACCGGCCATCTTCATCATCACCATCATCTCCTTCACCACCGCTTCTTCTTCCTGCCCCAACTCCACCACGACAACCCCGGCGGCCAACCCTTCACCACCCTACACCACCAACACGACCGAGCCTCCTCCAATCTCCAGTCGACCCCGCTCCTCCTCCAGTCAACCACCACCCCGTTTCCCTGCATCTCTACGGTCGAGCCTCCCTGCCAGGCTCCCCCTCGACCTCGCCTGAATTTCTCTACCACCCCGTACCACCAGCACCACCACCCCGTACCACCAGCACCAACACCCCGTATCACCAGCACCACCACCCCACACCACCAGCACCACCACTCTTCACCATCATCGTCGTCATCGTCGTCGTCGTCATCGTCACCTTCGTCGTCATCGTCGTCATCAACATCGTGGACCCCGTCATCATCGTCGATCTCGTGCACGCGCACAGGTTCGAGTTCTTCCCCTTGCGTACACGTACGCGTATACGTATTTTGATGTGTGTATGTATATATGGTATGTAGATACTACTTATTAGTATATGTTTAGTATATATATATATATATATATATATGTAGCATATGTATTCAATAGTATATGTTAGTATGTATGTATTGGTATATATATACATATATACATGTATATAGCATATGTATTCAATTGGTACATATATATATATATATATATATATATATATATATATATATATATATAGTATATGTATATTATTCACTTGGTATATGTATATATATATTCAGTAGATGTATTCTTTGGTATACATATAATTATTGGTTGTTATATATATATACAAATATATGGTATGCATATATATATTATATATTATAAGTAATTAAATATTTTATTAATTATGACTATAATATGTACATGCTGTATGACCCCTAGGTATAGTTGTGGATATCCCGTAGTTGCACATGACCTTGTAACCCTGAGTATTAGTGATCAGACTGCCTTATGTACATTGACGTACTGGCGAGACCGTATCATTGACTATCTGTTATGCACAATAACTACAGACGTGACACCCCTAGCATAGTCTCTGAGTTCATTGTGTTTTGTGTATGTTAGTGTAATGTCTGATGCAATATTGTATTATATGATATATATATATAGGACTGTTGGATCATTCAGACGATACTCTGGAACATGATATTGGTATTACCAGCTAAGGACCCCAGGCGAGTACGTTCTCTGATATTTTCTTTATTTGATAATTTCTATAATTCCAGTATCTAAAAATGTTACATCTGATTCTTGACACTGTGTTACACGGACTAGTATATAGATTGGATCTGCAGTCATGAGATGTTATATTGGTTATCGTATTGACATTGTACACGACATTGATATTAGACATTGTACATGATATATTGGATATTGATCCTGTATCGTGACATGTCATGATTGGATCTACAGTACTAGTTGGGGGCGAAAAAATTACTAGTGAGAGATATGATTAAATACCTATCATACAAGTATAAAATATTGTTAGTGTTAATCATACACCTCACGTATGATTAGCCAGACTATATAGCTCTCGTACAAGTTCCCAAGCCGATCATATTTCGAAACTACTATTTCAAACACTTAGAATAGTTACAGTTCTCTATTTTAGTTCATATACTACATCACCCGTATATGATATTGTACCTCATTCTCTTCATTTCATACATGTACTGACTGTACCATATTGCCTATTGCCTGTCTCTTTATATTGTCATTGCATTTATTTATTGCCTTCTCTCAGTATATAGCATCATCTATTTATTGTTTTATAGTCCTTATCAATTAACTGGAACTATTATTTGAGATGTATTTCGCTCTATCCTGACTGGAAATATTTTTCCAGACTACGCCTTAGAGGACTAGTGTCCGACATTTTATGGACCACAGGGAGAGTAGCTGCAGACTTGGACCTTGTAGCCAGGTGTGATTCCGGGAGGTCTAGCCGGGATCATTAGTTATTTAGTTAGTTTCTTTTAGCAGTTTATTGGTACCAGATTTGTTTTCGGCATGCTTTGAGACTTGGATATTATTTTTGAGTTAGATTATTCTATTTTAGACTTATGTTGCATTTTGATTACTTATTTCTTCGATATCTTATCGTGCTGTAGTTATGTGATTAAGTAAATTATTCATATTATATTGTGATATCTGTGTCTCCTTATGGAGTTGGATACTCGTGTGAGATTATTTAGATAGTGCATTCACCTAGACAACATTCTACCGCCGATGCTGCGGCGTAGGCTGGACGTACCCACGTACTCGTGGCCCAAATTTCGGGTGTGGGTCGTGACAGTCTTTTTTCTGTACCGAAAATATATTATTTTCCAAGTATTTTTCTTTCAACTTCGAATGATCATCCATCATTGGGATATCTGATTTCTCTAATTAAAAATTTTCTTCAAAATAATTATTTTGAGTGAAAATTGTTTCCACTTCAACTGCTTGCTTATATGAAGAAACATTGGCTTCTTCAACATCTTGAATTTGAATGCCTCTATTAGAGGTCTTTCCTTTTCCAAGAACAGTTTTCTTGGAATATTGCCTTGGCTCATTGGAGCCTGAGGTCATGGGTCTATGAACCCATGGTTGCTTCTATTTTTATTGTCGGCTCATAGTTCTGCAAAAATTCACGAGTTAAAAAGTTGGGAAGTGAATTGTCAGTTCCTTTAATATATTCAATATCAAAATCAAATATGGCTAGTTCTGCTTGTCATCGAGCAAATATTTATTTAGATGCTAAATTTTTAACATATTTTTCTAGAACTGTCTTAGCAGAACTACAGTCAATTCTCAATAAGAATTTCTTATTAAGTAAGTCATCCTGAAATTTATGAATGCATTGGATGATAGAAAGAATTTCTTTCTTAATAGTAGAATATTTAATCTGAGTATCATTCTATTTTCCTGAATGATATCTTACTAACACTTCTTTATTCGTGTTAGGGTTTAATTTTTTCAATATACCTTCATAACCAATATCACTAGCATTAGTTTCAATAATTTTAAACCATTCAACATTGGCTAAATGTAAGCAGGGTAAATTCTTTACTTTTTGTTTTATTGTTCTTACTGCTTCAGTATGGGCATTAATCCATGGAGCAGGATTTTTTCGTAGTCTTTGATACAAAAAATTTGTATCAGTAGCGATATTCTTATAGAATTCTGATACATAATTTAATGCACCAAGAAATTGTTGTAACTGTTTGTTATTAGTTATTTCATCAAAAAAATTAGAAGCAAATTTAATACTTCTATCAATTGGAATTATTGTGTTATTCATAATATTATGTCCCAAAAATCTTATCTCTTGCTGAAAGAGTTTTATTTTTGGGGCATAGATTACTAAGCCATTTTTAATGACTAAGTGTTTAAACACATTAAGATGTTTAAAATGTTCTTCTATTGTATTAGAGAAGATCAATATATCATCAATGTAAGATAATATAAAATTAGAGTGTTGAATGAATATTTTATTTATAATATTTTAAAATTCTGAAGGTACATTCTTCAGACGAAATGGCATAGCATTCCATTCATATTGACCAAAAGGAACAGTAAGGTTGTATTTTGTATTAGATTAAGTTCTTAAGGCTGTATTTTGTTCTAGGTTGGAGGTCTGGTGTTTCTGAGGATTTCTCTAACATAAGGCACAATTCGCTTTGGTGGAGGTGGAAAGCTTAGTCCGTGATTCATCGGACCCTTCAGTATTCTTGAGAGGGTCGGTACAGTTTCCTACATGCTAGACTTGCCACCTACATTGGAGGGAGTGCACAATATGTTTTATGTGTCGCAATTGAGATGATACGTGGCAGATTATAGTCATGTATTGGATCACTCGGAGATAGAGTTGGGTCCTACTCTTAGCTATTCATTACAGCCAGTCGAGATTCTGGATCGAAGAAAGAAGGTGTTGAGGAACCAGACCATTCCCTTGGTACACGTTGTCACGACCTGCACCCGATGTAAGGATGCAAGTCGGAAACAACGCCCAGCCTACGTTACAGAATCGGCGGTAGGATGCTGTCTGGGTAATCTATCTAGCAATATAATGAACCACCAACAATAACAATATACTAAATCACAGAACTAAGATGGAAATGAGCACGAATCAGATAAAAGAATAGAAATAGTCACATACAACTCATGAGTCTAAAATAATACATTAATGAGTCTGAAAGAATGCTAACAAATAAGCTGGAGACAAATCCAGTACAAGAAATGCTAAGAAGGTACTAATCCCGGTCATCTGTCTCAATCGGGATAAGTCCCTCCTGAGCCAAGGTCTCTATCTCTAAACCCACAATATCCTAGGGTCCATAATGTGTAGGGTACCACTCTTCAGTGTCATCTGGAAAAAATATATCCAGTCAGGAAAGGAGCAGAGTACATCTCTAACAGCAGTTCTAATCAATGATAAAAACTATATAACAGTAAACAGATGTGAATATACAAGATGCACAATAGATACGAGAGATATACAATAAGAAAATACTAGAATGAATACAGTAATGAATAATATGTCAATGAACAAGAATACTAATGACTAAGTGTGTGAGTAGTAGCTTTAACATATGATCGGCTTGGGAACATGATACAATATATATGTCCTGGCTAATCATACATGCGGTGTATGATTAACACTATTCAATAACAATACTTGATACAATGAGGGTATGATCACATATCTACACTAAAGTACTCCCCACCCTCGACTGGTATAATAGATCCAACCACGATATGCTATGGCACGATATTCCCCAAGAAGATAGCGACTCTTCCCGAGAATCAGTATGTGTACATGTACAAGATAATCAATGATACAATACTTGCACAAGTGTCACTACCCAATTCAAGAAAATAGAGTTTTTTATTATTATTTGGTAAATTGTGTATTGTATATAATTAATTATATTTATATTTAATTAGTGATTGTATTATTTTTATTTGATTGTTTTAGGGTTTTGGCTAGCCTGGACCCATGTCAGACCCTAGTGGACCCATGTCTGACCCAACCCACACCCTTGTGAGACCTATTTTTGGGTTTAGAATATTTATTATATTTTTAGTGGGTTAGTTGGAGAGATTGGGAGTTAGTTTGAGTACTTTTGGAACCCGAAACCCAAAACCCAAGTTAGGAGAGGGCATTTTGGTCATTTGGACATTAGGGAAACCTTATTTCTTGCTTGGGAGACCCGACCACAGCCCCTATCCCACCCGACCAGCAGAACACAGCAGCCCCCCTCTTCATCTTCACTTCTTCTTCTTCTTCTTCTTCTTCTTCTTCTTCTTCTTCTCCATTCTCTATTTCTTCTTCTTTCCTTCTCCCAAGTTCAAGTAAGCACCATATTTCTCCTCTTTCTTCTTCTATTCTTCATGGATGTTAACCCTAACCCTATATTTTCCCCCAACCTAGGTGTTTAGAGCCTAGACTTAGTATGGAGGCTAGATTTGGAGGCTTGGAGCTTGAGGGAGGTGATTTCAAGTGTATTGGAGACTTTGGCCTTGGGATTCCAACTTCTAAGAGGTAAACCCTAACTTTTCTCTTAATAATTACTCTAATGTAGTATAATTAGTGGTTTAGAACCTTCCTAGACCCCAAGCCTACCCGTGGGAGGAAGTTAGAATAAGTTTGGTTGTGTTTGAAGACTTTGACACTAGGTTTTGTGTCAATTTCGGGTGGAATTCAAAATTGGCCCAATTTTGGGTGATGCCCTAGGTTAGACGGACCTAGGTAGACGTTGTCGGGTGTCTAGAGGGTTATTGCGTGTCTCCGTTCGGATACGTGAAGTCGTGTCGCAGAGAAACGGGCGTTTCGGATATTTTTGGGGTTTTCATCGTCGCCGGTTCTAAGTGAGTGCGCGTTTACGCCACGGGCCTAGAATCGACGAGTTTATATTTTTTCTAGGATCTAGACACCGTTTAGAACCCGTGGATAAATTTTGGACCGATTCCGAGTTGGTTTGGTATGCGTTTCAGGAGGTTTTCCGAACCGCACACCGCGTGTTCGTCGAAATGACCGAACGACCATTTCGACTTGGTTTCGTAGTTTCGGGCTTGTGCGTGCGTTGGGTTAGCTTCGGGGAGTGTGTGCTAAAGTTCTCGGGTTATATTATATATATATGTATTTGTGCACGTAGGGGGGTCGTTGGGCGTGAGTGGGGTGTGTTGTGTGCGTTGTGGTTGAGTTGTGTTTATATATGTATATAAGTTTATATATATGTGTATGTGTGTCTATATATGTATATATATTTATATATATGTTTATGTGTTTGTATACCTATATTTGTGTTTGTATGTGTATTAGTGTGAGTGTGTGTGTATATATATATATGTATATGTATGAGTGTGTGTGTATGTATATGTATATGTATATGTATATGTATATGTATATATATATATATATATATATATATATATATATATATATATATATATATATCAATGTGTATGTGTATATATATATATATATGAGTTTGTGTGTATTTATATACATAAGTGTTTGTGAGTGTGTAAGTATATATGTTATCCCCTATGTTCATTGTATCTAGTGTAAATATCCATGCTCCTGACACGATGGTTACACGGATTGGTGTATACGGATCTCGTCATGAGATTTTATTCCTTGTTCATGGTGTAGCTTGTACAAGTCTTGCTTCATTGATATCTTGTACATATACAGACACTGATTTTCGGGAGATTTGCTACCTCCCTAGGGAATCCCGTGCCATAGCATACCATAGTTGGATCTACTATACCAGTCGGGGGTGGAGAGTATTTTAGGGTAGATATGTGATCATACCCAACTTTACATGCATCATAGCTCACCCACGCCTCACGTCGGTGCAGCCTTACCTTTACATGCCTCATTACTGTTACATATGGTTAGCCTGACTATTACTCGCATCATAGCTATCCTTACGGATTAGCCTGACCTCAAGGATGATCGCTAACCAATGTAATAAGTTTACTAGTCCCAAGCCGATCATATGTTAAAGCTAGTACTCATACACTTAGTCATAGGATTCTTGCTCATTGACATATTGTTTTCTTTCCTGCATTTACTTACAGTATTTCTAGTATATTCTTTATTGTATATTTCTCGTACATATACATGCATCTTGTATATTTCCATCTATATACTGCTACATAGTTTATATCATTGATATAGAACTGCTAATTAGAAATGTACTTTGCTCCATCCTGACTGGAAAAATATTTTCCAGACTGTGACCTTAGTGGACTTGTTTCTGACACACTTGGGGATTGGATGTTACTGATTGCAGGTATGACTATTTTGTCGTTAGACTTGTCTTGTATTTCCTTGCTTGCCTTGATATCTCATCGTGCTTTAGTTATGTGATTGAGTATTTCCAGCATTATTTTATGATATCCACGTCTCCTTATGGAGTTGGGTATTCATGTGAGATTGATTAGATAGTTACATGACCTAGACAGCGTTTTACCGCCGTTGCTGCGGCGTAGGCTGGACGTACCCACGCTCTCGTACCCCTATATCGGGTGCGGGTCGTGACAATATATCATCGTGAGATTTGCAAAGTGATTGTCTTGCTTCAATGTTAGAGAGAGAACATAATAGCAGCCTATTGTATGCATGAAAATATAATATCTTGGACGAGGCATCATAATAGAATTAGAGGGAACATCTTTTAATAGAAGTAGCTTCTTTTGGATCTTCTGGGAGGATCCCATAAGCAACATAGTCTATAAAAGGGTTCCTCCAATCTTCATTAATGGAGGTTGACTTTATAACATAGCGTTGTTCAATGTGCAAGTTGTTCTTGACACAGAAAAACTCTAGACTAGTCAATGTGATCAAATATTGTCTTTTCAGCAGAATGGCCAACGATGCTGCTAAACCGGTAAGAGCATCTGCTTCTATATTATGTAATTGAGGTACATTCTCGATGAAAAACTCTTTGAAGGAAGATCTAATTCAATTGCTGCTTGATGATTAGGGATGAGGTCTTCATGCCGAACCTCATACTCTTCTCTAATTTGATTGACTATTAGCTTAGAATCTCCACAAACTTTAAGATACTCTATATTTAATTGTTTGGCTAATTGGAGGCTAATGATTAAAGTATTATATTCTGCCACATTATTGGAATATGGTTCACTGAGAGAATATACGCAATGAATGATTAGTTTGTCAAGAGATACTAGGACTATGCCTACTCCTGCTATGACATTGCCTTTGGGTCCTATTCTTGATGCGCCATCAAAGAACAGTTGCCATGTGTCATCTTCCATCACCATATTAGATTCCAATACTTCGTCAAGAATCTCGTCATACAGTTTGGAGGTCTCTGGTACAGGATGAGCTGCTAGGAAATCGGCTAGTGCTTTACCCTTCACCACTTTTTGTGGGATATATACCATGTCATAAGGTGATAACAACATTTCCCATGTAGCCAGTCGATAATTGAGCGTGCTCGATTTGGTCATCAATACCCGGAGAGGATTCACTATGGATATGACATGAATAGTTTACCCTGTCACATAGTATCATGTATTTTGAATAGCGAACATCAGATCTAGGCATTCTTTTTTCTACAAGATTGTACCTATGCTCGGTGTTGACTATCATACGACTGAGATAGTAGATTTCTTTTTCATGGCCTTCATCACTCTTCTGTGCGAGAAGAGCTCCAAGAGAATGATTTATTGCTCGAACATACAACAAAAATAGTTTTTCTATAATTAAAGGCACTAAAATTGGCGAGTTTGTAAGATATCGTTTGATGTCGTCGAATGCTTACTGACATGCTTTATTCCAGATAAATGATACGTCTTTCTTCATTAATTGAGTGAAGGGTAGGTATCGTCCAGAGAGATTTGAGATGAACCTCCGGATGTATGTCAGACGACCTTGCAGTCCACGAAGTTCTTTGAAATTACATGGAGGACGCATCTCGAGAATGGCTTTGACCTTATCAAGATCAATATGGATGCCTTTGGAAGTTATAACAAGTCTGAGGAATTTGCCACTAGATACTCCTAAAAAAGATTTGGTCAGATTTATTTTGAGTTGGTGTTGGCGCATTAATTCAAACACCATTTTTAGATCTTGAATATGGTCATCTTTAAGTAGGTTCTTAATAGCGATATCATCTACGTAATATTCTACTATTTTTCGTAGATGTTCATGGAAGATAGTACTCATGGTTTATGGATACGTTGCTCCTACATTTTTTAAACCGAAGGGCATGATTGATTAGTAGTATACTCCAAGTGGTGTACGGAAAAAGGTATGCCTTTTGTCCTTGGGACACATCTTGATTTGATTATATCCCGAGATCCATCCATGAAAGACATACGTTCAAAGCCGCATGCATTATCGATCATGACATCGGTGATGGGAAGAGGGAACTCATCTTTTGGACATGATGAGTTTATATCCCGATAGTCTATACAGACATGGACCTTCCTATTTTTCCTTATAACTGGAATGATATTGACAACCCAATCATGATGATGTTCTTCCCGAACAAAGTCGCATGCTATCAACTTTTTGACTTCAACTTCAATTGCGTCTATCATGTCTGGGCAAAACCATTACTATTGTTGTTTTACTGGCTTGTTGGCGTTAAGAAGGATGTTGAGTTTGTGTGTAGATATTTAAGGATCCAGGCCAGCCATATCCTCGTAACTCCAGGCAAAGAAATTAATGTACTCTTTTATTAACTGAACCAAGGCTTGTTTATCTTCTCCAGAGAGGTTCTTGCTAATAAAGATTGGTTTTGGAGAAGACTCGTTTCCTACATTAATTGAAATAACTTCGTCTTCTATAGGTGGTTTGCGTTGCTCGAACCGAATCTCTCATTGAGTATCCATCCGTTGAGCCCAAGGATCATTTTCAAAGGGTTCTAGAATTTGATGGTCTTCTTCTACTGGATCTGCTGACACCATGCTCACCAAAAGGGCATGCTTATGTAGTTTGCCCATGCTTCCATCTGAATCCTAGAATGATGAGTCAGAAGAATGAGAATGGGTCTCTTGTTCTGATCCTGAGCTTTCAAGCATCGTTGGTGGTGTGACATAACCTAAACCATGGTCGATTCGCTGATAATATGTATCAGGTTTATCGTTTGGAGAGAGGTGACGTATAGGGATACGTCTACCTTTTCCGTAATTGAGTCCTCCACTAGACTTTAAGTCATAACCCATCCTCTGGATAATGTTTTTGGTCTTCCGGTTATAGCGGTGGATTTGTATTTTTCTATTGTCATCGTCGGAATCACTGGTCTGTGTGACCTTTTTGTTTCTAGCTTTGCCCAAAAGTATCTGTCGTTGATCATTCTATCTTGTTGGGATTATAAAGCAAGCATCTTTGTGCAAATTGTATGCTACATCGTAATGAAATGGCGACACCACTGGTATGGATAAAGATTCATAAGCATAAAGGGCATATAGTATTCTTGTATTCATAAAATACAAGATTTCTTCCTCCTCCATACAGTCAACAAGAGTTTTTGCTTTAACTGGATATTCGATAAGATCAATGACTAGGGGTTAAATGGCTGATGTTGACTGTTTACTGCGTCACATGTTGATGACTAAAGGAGGCAATCTCTTAGGAAGATTTATAACTAATGGTTCCTCGGCTTTCAATTCACGCATTGGCCTATGGAGGTTAATAGCAAGAGGCTCTGAAGTAGTTGGACGAGTAGTGCATCCTTTAACTCGGATCATGAGAGGTTCCTTACTGGGGATGCTCTCACACTCGCCTTCAGTTTTATTAGCCTCCTCTTTCATTTACTCTGGTATACTGAGTATGGAGTCAGAGTACTAAACTTCAACACCTTTGAACGGATTGATGAAGACAAACTCCGTTTTGACCTCTCCGGACTGTCTACGTACTTAAAGCACTGGTAAAGGATGGAAGGTACAATTTTATGCTAGTGTATACTTGGTCGTCCTAGTAAGACATTATAGGATACATCTGAATCAATCATATAACATGTTACTTCGGTTCGAAGGTCGCCTATCTGAATTTTTAAGCGTATCTTTCCCAGTGGTCGACTTCTTCCAAAATTAAAGCCCAAGATGGTAGTATTGGTAGCTGACAAGTTATGTGTTAGTATTTTCAGAGCTCGCAGTAAGATCTTAGGAATGATGCTAAGTGATGATCCTGGATTAACGTGGATTAGTCCAGCATAGCCAGTATAGTACAAAGGTCTATCATGCCAGTTATCTTTAAGAAGCATATCATCTTGCGTAAAGGTTATGTTAGGAATTTTCTCCATCACACTGTGGCATTGAGGACATGATATAGGTTCTTCGTCAGGGATTTTGAGTTGAGCTAGGAAAGAATCTGCATGTATTAATGCTTATCTCAAAGCTTCGTGAGTTCTCTTTGATAGACGAAGTAACTCAAATATGGAAAGCCGGGCTGGAGTATTGGCCAACTGTGCCAATATATCGAAGTTATACGGCTTTTCAAGTCCTTGAGGTTGGTTCTTCTTTAGAGATTTGTCAAAGCAAACCGATTTTTGTTTTTTTCTCTCAGCTGTTGTGGGTTTTAACGGACCTGGTTCTGCAATGATAGGAGCAATAGGAGTTGAAGAGGTAGGAGTAGCCGGAGCATCTTCTTGGGCAGCCTCATAATTTTTAAGATATTCTTTTCCGGAGCTAGTGCCGGTCATGTCTTCTTCTTCCGTCATTGGAGAGAGAAGAACTATGTGACAGGACCTGACCTTCCTTTTCGTATGTCTTTTATTTTTCTGTCTCTTCTTAGATTTAGAAATGGAAGATACTGCCTCCTGCTCTAGATCTGGTAGTAGGTTTGGATGAACCAACCTAACTTTACCTCGGTATATAGTAATGGGTACCGACCCTTCTATTTAACTTTGAGTTGGTGGGATATTGACTATTTCCATTACTGATCTAGGTATCGGAATGACGCCGTTGGGGACTTCTTGAGCTGTGAAGTCACCAAATTACAAAGATACCAAGTTAGCAGTGACAGTCTTCTCATCGTTATGAAGATTAATTGCTTTGGAGTCTATCAGCTGTAGGATCTTCCTTTTTAGTATGTAACACACCTTCATAGGGTGATGTATATATCGGTGATACAAAAAATATTTTGGATCATCTGTTTTACTAGCCTTAACTAGCCATTTGATATCAAGCAACTGAAGTTTGTTTCTTTTCGTCAAATAATCAAAAATGATGTAGATGTCATCATCGTCAAAGGAATATTCTTCTTTGGGTCTTGGAACTTCAGGAGCTTTCTACTTCGGCAGGGAAGAAACCCGTTTAGAAAGATTCACAACAAGAGCATCATTTCCCTTGTTGTTCTGATTATTATTGTTGCTGTTAAAGAGACGTTTCCCTTTATCTTCGGCACTAGGCAGTTGTAGCCCTAGTTGATGGGCAACTTTCACACTACCTTCAGTAGCTTCAGCTCCTATAATGAATATCGTCCAGTCTTAAATTTGAGTAGGACATGTCCAAAGTGTTACTGTAGTTATCAAACTATTCTTGCAAGTATCAATGAATGCTAAGTCTGGAATACCGGGGGGGCAACTTCAAAGTTGCTTGCTTAAAACGTTCAATGAATTAATGAGCAGATTTTTTCTCCTTTTGCTTGTTGTCAATGAGCGAAGACATAGTCATGTCCATGCCTCCCTCTAAAATCAGAAAAGAAAAAGATATTTGAAGTCATCAAATGAGGCTATGCAGTTATCATGTAGACTACAGTACCAATCATAGGCTATGCCGGCCAAGCACCCTGATAAACTCCCTGGTGAAGAGAGTGTCATCCTTCTGCAAATGCACCGTCATCATATCGAAGTAGTTGATATACTGATTCGGCGATGCTTTCTTGTCAAACAGGACCATCGATTGGAGGGGTGTTTGATGAACGGGTATCACTACCGGAGGAGGTCCACTTCCACCATTGAGGGGATTAAGAGTTGGTGCTGCCAACTTTTGATTGCGAACTACCTCTGGATTTGCGTTACCTAAGAGAAATTTTCACCCCCAAAATAGGTTGTACCGGAACGGATCCTGCCATTTGGACAGGTACCAGAATAGTAGAATATTGGGCCATCATCATCTAATACATATTCTGTGCATCATGGTGTGTACATCTTTGAGTGCAGCCCCTAATGAGTTAAGCCGTTGTTCAGTACTTCCTGACAGGGAAGTGCCTTATTCGTCACTAATAGCTTAGATACTAATCTCTCTGTGTACAACAGAGGAGCTGGTGGAAAGTATTGTGTAGTTGGAGTCTACACTATCGGTTTCAGATTTAGGGGGATGCCAACCCCAGTCTCAGATTTCGAGGAATAAAGATTCTCGCAAATGGAGGACTCCCGTCTTTTGGAACGAATTTTTTGGTATACACCTTCCAAAGAGTCAACAAGTTCTTCAAATCTCCTCTTGAAGATGTCCGTATTGAATGTCAGGGAAGATGTGAGGCCATGTAACTGAGGCAAAAAGTAGTTCATGTTCATGTTCCTGATTGTTAGTTTGCATTGCAGGTCGTTGTTTAGGAGGCATAGTGTAAGTTAGTCTATCAAACACAAACCGTTTTGCTAACGTGCAGCAATAATTAATCATAATCCTTTGGCAATCGCAACGATGCTCACTAGGAAGCATCATTGTGAGGCCGGAGGTTCTCTATCCTTATGCTTTTGTACAATGATTTTACGTAAGTAAGAAGGAGGAAGAGTAGAAGAAGAGGAAGGCAGACTCTGTCTTCTAACATTTGGCATTTTGAACTTTTCACTCATATTTTTTACTTCCTTGCGTATAAAGAAGAGTGCTGACTTGATTGGCGTAAGGCTTTTCATCTCTTGAACTTTTGTATCATCTCTTGAACTTTTGTACTTAATGGAGAGAGGGCGATTATTCTGTACTGTCTTCTTGCATGTGTGCATACAAACCGCATGTCATGGAGGAGTTGGGGCCATCTGGCATATATCTTGTAAAGAAGAAGTAACTTGTGCACTTTTTTGGGCGTTCAGCTTTATAAGCAAGTCTTGTGCTGGCGAACAACCAGTAGCTTCAGAATGAGCAATACATAATTTTCCTTCAGTTGTGCGCATAATCTCCATATTGGAGAGAGGATTCCCCCTGGCAAGCTTCCCGTCTGTACGTGTGCGAATTTTTCCCTTGTGTCGATTTTGAAGAATTCTACCATGATTTTTGGAGTTAGAGCATGTGCCTGGGTACGAACTTGTTTGGACAACAGTGTCTGTGGGCTGCTGGCCTAACACATTAATAGAATTGTGTGAGGATTTGGAAGCTTGAGAGTAAACCATTTCCTTGGCATCGTGATGATTTCCTCTGCCAAGGAACGAATGGTTTACCCTTCAGTTATTGTTGTGCGAGTTGCGCGATTCATTCCCTTTACTCAACCCAATGGCGTGGCTAAGGGTTTTGTCTATCAAGTCACGGACTGGAGACAGACTGACAATTTTGTCAAGAGAATCCTCGTTGGGAGCAGGCAGAATGCTTTTTCCTTTGTTGGGAGCCACTTCATGACAAGTAAGGAGCCACTTCATGACAAGTAACATGAGGCTTGGGTACCCACATCTTACAGACTTTCCTCGATCTAGCCCACTACCCCAAGAGTGAAGCATTTCTTTATAGGTAAGTTGGTCGAACTTCACGGCCAGAATCATTTGTGTTAAGCCGATCAATACAGCGTCATATTGAGCTATCACTTTCTCGTCAGAGGAGAAAGTTATCTCCAACAGAGTCGCCACTTTGTTTGCCATGAACAAAAGTTTATACAAAACTTTGTATTACAAATTAATAAAATAAAAGAGTACAAAAGATCTTAAAAAAGAATCTAAGTACAATTGTTCTAGGGAAGTATAGCTGTAGAGATCTAATCTGTGGTCGATCACTTTACTTCTTGGACCATATGGTGGTGATGAAGAAATACGAGAATGTTACGAACAAATCAGAGAATTGAGCAGCGAAAAAGCCTTGGCAGCAACGACACAACAAGCTTTCGTCTCTCTCCTTCTGTTCTTGAGTGTCAAAAAAAGACCTCCTTAGAGATAGCAACGATCTCATATTTATAATGTTCCCATACTATGAACGGTTACTAGAAAGCCCGCATATAGACTACCAGTATTTACAGTGTTTGTCATCAAACTCATATATTTTGAAGGTTAACCACCTACGTTATGAGTTATGGATGCACACATTACTGATGGCTTGACATGTGCCCCATATGCGAGGAAGACTCGAGTCATAGGATAGTTATTTATCCAACTTTCCCGAAGAACATGGCATGCATGACACATGAACTTAACTTCTCAATGTCAATCATTGGTACAGGTGTAATATATTTAAATAGTAACCATATTGGTGTATGTTTGAAAAAATAGCCATATTGGTGTACTCAGGAAAGATAATTATACTAGCGTACTCAGTTGAGATAACCATACTGGCGTACTCATGTTGAGATAGCCATACTGGCGTACTCAGGTTGAGATAGCCATATTGTCACGACTCGCATCCGATATAAGGACACGAGAATATGGGTACGTCCAGCCTATGCCGCAGCCTCGGTTGTAGAATGTTGTTTGGGTAAACTATACTATCTAACAATAATGATTATCAAGATATATAATGCCACCAATGAAATATAAATACTCAATCATAGAACTATAAGATGGAACAATGCACGAATATGATATAAATAACTGAAGAGTCAAAATATAACTCACAAGACGGAAGATAAAATCCAATGACTCCCAAATAAAAAGAGTACTAACTGACAAAGCTAGAGACAAATCCAGTATAATATAACCTATCTACTGAGCTACAAGTAAAGTATCGTCTGCCTCAACTGGGATCAGTCCCTTCTGAGCCACAGTCTCTATCTCTAAGCCAACTACATCTTGAGGCCCATAGTGAGTGGGATACCACTCAGTGTCATCTGGAAAGATATATCCAATCAGGATTGGAGCAAAGTACACCTCTCACAGTAGTTTCAATGAATGATAAAAACTATATAGAAGTAAATAAAGAGCATATACAAGATGAATAGGTATGGTAGAAATATACATGAATATGGAAATACAGGAAATACATACAAGAGATATAAATATCATATATAGAATCAAGAAATACATCTAAGTCAGTGAGTACTAGTGACAACATGTGATCGGCTTGGGAACTTGCTAGGGAATCATGGCATGTTTAATCATACATGTGTATATGATTAACACTATACAAAAAAAATAAGAACTGCGGGGTATGATCACATATCTGCACTAAATACTCCCAGCCTCCGACTGGTATATTGGATCCAAATATGACACGCTATGACACGAGATTCAATGAGAAGGGAGCTAATCTTCTCATGAATCAGTGTCCATACATGTACAAGAACAACAGGCTCACACAAGAAATACGCCAGGAACAACCAGGAATAACATCTCATGACCGGATTTACGAATACCAATCCGTGAAACAAAGTATAAGAAAAATCAAGGACATCTACACTAAATACAAGAAATATAGAGGATATCATAAACGGGAAACTGTTAAAGAATGTACTCGCTTGGAATCCGGTAAACAATATTAAAGATATCCGGAACGATGTCTCAGAGACCTAAATATGGAATATTATATCAATACAAGATTTTAAAATAAATACAAGTTAAACTAGTCTATTTTTTGGTCATTAGGCCAAGTCTAAGTCAAAATAATAAAACTTGGTCAAGTCTAGGTCAAACTAACTATTTCAAGGTTGTATGAGCCAACATCTAGGTTATTGGGTCCATACCTTACTTATCTTGGTCATACTAGATACATTAGGATACTAATATACCATATATGCTAATATCGAAATACAACATACACTAGTTATTAATACTAGGTAATAGATTACCATATACTAACTATTAAAATATATGACTTATACTAGCTCTTAATACTAAGTATTATGTATATACTTATCTACTAGCTATATTTACCATTAGTACTACCTTAGTACCAATCAACTACCCTCAATATCCCAAAACTAATACCGAATATCATATCTAATACTCTTTACCTTAGTCCAACTCAAACTTAACCCAATATCCTAATATCTTAACTCCTAGCCAGTAATTCAACTTCAAGGTAATATCCAATACTCAATTTCCAAATACCTTGATACTTCACATCTCCTCATATATTATATTAACTCAAATATATAACTAACTAACCAAACTAACTATCTAACTTCAAACTCTAACTGATACTGAAGGTATCAGCGTACCTACTCCTACCCGACTGCAGGGATGGCATCGTAGCTTCCCAAATATACTGATCAGTCCACCTACTGCACAACAGTGTGCAACCTCCTGTGTGTGCACTACACAGCAGTGCAACCCCTCATATGTACTGCACAACAGTGTACAATTCCTTGTGTGTACACTGCACAGCAGTACAACCCCTCGTGTGCACTACACATCAGTGTGCAACCCCTTCCCTTCCTAATTTGCGATGGCACAACACCTATGCATCCTCAAGATAAACTAATGTATAATAATGATACAACTACTAAGGCATTAGACACAACACAAATCACTAAGACACATCACTCACCTATAGACAAAATCTAATCTTTTTAGTCACTGCACAATATACCCCCCATAATCTATACATGAACAAGAACAATGGTACACCACACATACCAAACCTATGATACAAAACCAACTATATGATACCCCCATCTAACATCTAGTGTGTATCACACTATGGTGCACTACAGACCTATGATACTCTCTACTAATATTAATCTAAAATAGATATAAACACCACTAATTAGAGTATTAAATATTTTATCAAACACGTGGAGTGCATCGCACTCGTATCACACTAATTATATGATACACTTACGATATGATTCCAACACATCACCAAACTCTCCCCAAAGACTATGAACAAATCAAATATCATAATTAAGAGCAATACAAAGTGTTAGCTACCTATCTATGTGCTCATGGCAAAGTATGACATGTGTAGCTCCCGTGACGGAGAGAAAACCTTCAAATTAACTCGTATAACTAAATTGCCATGATACGACCTACTCGTATCCAATTATGGATACGACACTAGTCTCGCACACAACCAAACACATGTCAATTTGGTCCATTAGACCTATTAATAAACACATGGTGCACCAATCTCGGATTTCTTCCAAATTGGGCACAAAATACACCATAATATTCATAATATGGGTACCTAGGAGTCAATTCAACTTCCTATATGTAGACCTAACACATGGAAGGATTTCTAATAATTAAACTACAAATTTAGAGTCTAATTAGAAGGAAAATTCTGAATTGTACCTATTGGGAGATAGATTTCTAATGCAAGTCTCCAAGAGCCCTCAACTTGTGCAATCTCCTCCTCCTTGGTTCTCCTTGCCTCCTCCTTGGTTCTAAATCTACTAATGGTGAAGAATGAGAGTAATTGGAAGTGATTTAGTAGGAATTTAGATGAAGGGTTGGTTGAATTAGGGAAGAACACAAAGTGGAAAGCAATTAGAATGGAATGATAGGGAGGAGAGAGAATCTCCCCTTACTATAGGGGCCAGCCACTTACCCCTTCTTCAAGTAATGGTACAAAGACCTAAATACCCATATTGGGTTGTCATAAAGAAAAGGATTAAGGAAGGAAGGTTCTAATCAAAATGGTTTGACTAATCAAATCACTAACTTAATGATTTAGGCTAGTTATTGGGCTCAAGTCTAACTAAAATAAATGTTGGCCCATGAGTCTTGTCTTGTCTAGTTAGTTCCACTAACATAAGTCCAAATTATAATGCAACATCTAACAATAATAAATAATACTATAAATAAATTTACAACATGCACAATTTATGAAATGACCATAATACCCTTTCCTAGAAAATGTGGTAGTGACAAGTCTACCCCCCTTAAAATAATTTTGTCCTTTAAATTCAAAAACTAAACTACCCCAAGAAAAGCAAAACAGAACATGAAAGAATATACCTCAAGGCAAAAACAGATATGGTTACCGTTATCTCATTTTATCCTCCCTCACCCAAGTAGACTCACCCAGAGAGTGATGCCTCCATGCGACACGAACCCAAGGAATGGTCTAATTCCTTAGCACCTTCTCTTTCTGATCCAGAATCTCAACTGGCTGCTCTGGATAACTGAGAGTAGGGCCCAACTCTATCTCCGAGTGATCCAATACGTGATTAGGATCCACCACGTATCGTCTTAACTGCAATACATAAAATACGTTGTCAACTTCCTCCAATGCTGGTGGCAAGTCTAGTCTGTAGGAAACTGCACCGACCTTCTCGAGAATACTGACGGGTCCGATGAATCGCAGACTAAGCTTTCTGCCTCCACCGAAGTGAGTCGTGCCTCATGTTTGAGAAATCCTCAGAAATACCAGACCGCCAACCTAGAATAAAACACAACCTTAAGAACATAATCTATAACAAATAACTAGTATCAACACAAAACAAAACCTATAACTATACCTCAAACTCCAAGAGTCTTCGGTGGCTATTGGCCCAATGTCGTTGTCTATCTTGCGCCACCTGAAGTCTATCTCTAATTCGCTTGACCTTCTCTGCAGCATCCATTAGCATCTCTGGCCCAAGCAAACCTCTCTCTCCAACATCGTCCCAAGATAAGGGAGTTTGACACCTCCGACCGTAAAGAGTCTCAATTGGTGACATCTCTATACTGGCCAGATAGTTGTTGTTGTAAAAAACTCTACCAAATAGAGATGGTCCTCCCAAGATCCCCTAAAATCTAGTACACAGGTGTACAACATATCCTCGAGAGTCTGAATGGTCCTCTCTGAATGCCCATCCGTCTGGGGGTGATATATAATACTGAACTTGAGCTGGGTGTCCAAGCTCGCTTGCAAACTCCTCCAGAAATAAGAAGTGAAATGACTATCCCGATCTAAGACTATGTTGACGGGAACCCCATGTATCCTGACGATCTGCCTTACATACATCTCTGCCAACTTCTCCGTAGACAAACCCACCTTAAAAGGCAAAAAGTAGGCCGACTTTGTCAACCGGTCAACGATGACCCAAATTACGTATTTTTCTCCTGGAGATCGTGGAAGTCCGGACACAAAATCTATAGTAATATGTGTAGCGCCCCGTTCTCCCGGTGCGGAGAGCGCGGCTAAGAAACACAAGACGGTATCGTTTGATCGGGATAGATTGAATTAAGAACTCGTCCTCGTTATGGATTTGTTTCTTCGGAATCGATTCCCATATTCAGTGGACTGCGCCCCAAGGATCGACTTAGCGGCAGAGTCAGGAGGGACCTCTCCGCTGCTATCTTTTATTGCCTCAGTTTTCGATGTCGCTTGTTGCTTTCGTGCTTTGAGTTGGTTTTGGGATTTGCTTGTTTTCCTTGAACGGTTTCGATGGTTTTCATTATTTTCGTTCATTGACTTACACTTCTATTCCGAGATTGGAAAGAGAGGAAGAAGTATTAATCGAGCTGTTCGTGTGCAGGTGAACGAGCAGTAGGCGGCTTGCGAGCGGAGTCGTGAAGCGCCTCTTTCCTTCTCCTTCCATCAATCTAAGTGAGTGGCTACCAACCCGATTAGCTAGCCCTGCTTCCAAGCTTCACTCCTTTGCCCCGATCAAACGATACCAAGTAATAATAAAAGAAACCAAGATAAAAGAGAATAGACTTGGTTATTATGCTTGTTAATATAACGTCATGAACGGATACTAAATTACATGCTTATTCGTTCAGGAATAGATCATGAATGACTGCTTGTCTTGTTCAGTGCTTGTCTTGTACTTGCTTGTCTTGTACTCGTATTGCCTCGGCTGCTTGAATGGTTAACTTAGTAAACATATTGTTCGATCACGGACAACTTGTGCACAAGGGTATAGTTCTGCGGATGGTCGCTAGGGCACTGGCACCGATCCGGTCCGGGCGGAACTCTATTGTATAGTCTATTGTGCTGGACGGGATGGCAGGTAGCGCTCCTTGTTCATTCGCTGCATACCATTCCCGCCAGTGACTATTGTCTATTGTGGCATCACGCCAGTGATCTCTTGTATATTTAAACCTGTTGCATACTAACTTGTGTTTTCGTTTCAGGGAAGGCATGGTAAGTATTGTGCAGGTAATTCAGTCGGCAGGTAAAATCCACCGAACGGTGGCACGTTCATTTCAGTAAATTCTATATGCTGCTTACCTGTAAATGAACTAAGGCAAGATAGAAAACCACAATTATGCATGCTTCATTAAAACAACGTGTTGATTGGTATAGTTCGGCTAGCTCGCCTTCACCAGCATGTTTCGATATGCTGACCCTCGTTGAAACAGGTTCTCCGTACTAAGGCGAACCGAGCGAGGAGCCGAAGTCGTCTACCCGATCCAGTCCAGCTGTTGGCACATCTTCACCGCGCCCCGAAGCATTTTGAAGACAGGAGCTGCAACTCTTCATACACAAATGCAGCTCCGTGGCAAAGCTATCCTCCAGCCTGGAGGTCTTTATCATTTTGAGTTTATAAAGGGATGTAATGTACATGACTGCTATCTCATTTTGAGTCAACACTTTTGTAAGCCGTTCGGCATATTAGCTGACTCGTTCAGGAGTTTGTAATAGATGTTCATTATCAATAAAGAGAACTTTTCCATGTTTCAAATCGGTATTTTAATTTATCTGCGTACTCTGAATATGTGCTTGCTATGCAAATCATTAAAGCCTTGTGCGGGCGCAACCCCAGGCCCACACGGCGGTCACGATTCGGGGGACACCTAAAACGATTCTAAGGAATCGGGTCATGACATAGTGGTATCAAAGCACAGATTCAAGTTCCTTAGACTTCGTGTTGGAAAAGTTCCTTTAACGATCAAATTCCTGTGCGAACTCTTGAACTCGCTAGGCCAAAATGAGATACGTTCATGCAATAAGTCCATAATACATTATGATCCTAATGTAATTTACCTTCTTTTGAAGGAATGGCTCCAGCGCAATCTGCAGCGCAAACACCGGACGAAATGCAAGGCCAAGGAAGTAGTTCGGGTACTTCGGGAAGTTCAGAGAGCCAGCGAGCCATGCCAAGCATCGATTCCGTCCAACGAATGTTGCAGATGTTGGAGGCAAACCAACAAAGGGACGAGGCTCGCTATGAACGGGCCGAGAAGCGGGCAGAAGAGAGTCAGCTCAAGTTTCAAGACAATATAGAAGCACGATTCTCAGTCCAACAGAAGCAGGTAGATATCCTGCAGCAGATCGTTCAGACTTTGGCATCCAACCAGTCCGCGACAACGCCAGCGACTCCGGTGGAACAGCCCGTGCTTGAAGTAGAGACGCCGCAAATTCCAAGGACGAGGGACGTGACTGCCTTCGACTTTGGCCACTTCAAGAAAGTCTGCAACACCCCATTCAACGGGACTGAGGACCCAGTCGTAGCTCTAGATTGGTTGGCCGAACTTGAAGATTACTTCGCTCTGCTAGAGGTCCCCGAAGAAAAGCGCGTCACCTGTGCGCAACTACAGCTCCGCCTCAACGCGCACGATTGGTGGGACGTGCATCGACGATCTCTACAATTTGATCACGGAGAGGAGGCGATCTCGTGGATGACTTTTCGTGCCACGTTCGAAGAGGAGTTTGTACCCCCTCCAGTACAACGTTAAATGGAAAACGAGTTCGTGCAGCTGCGGCAAGGCAGCATGACAGTTAAGGAGTACGCCGCCGAATTCAACCAACTCTCCAAATTCGCTAGGGCCTATTTACCTGATGTAGCGAGTCGAGCTAGAAGGTTTGAAGGTGGACTACGCCCTGTCATCCATTCGCACGTAGCCGTTCCTCAGTATCGTACAATGCGTGAAGTCATGAATCACGCCCTATCGCTCGAACCACACTATCCTCACGTTCCTGCCGGCGCTGTGCATACATTCAGTCATAAACGCCAAAGCAACGACAGAGGAAATACTGCTCCAAAGCGCCGAAACAATGGTGGTCCACAAAGAGGGAAACCAGGGCAACTGTGTTACTTCTATAACAAGCCGGGGCATACGAAGGATAATTGTCGCCTGAAACTTGGTTTATGCCTAGCCTGTGGCGGATCGGACCATTCTGTTCGTGATTGTTCCTTGAGTCATGATCGCCGTCCCGAACGCAATAATCCCTAACGGTAGGTCCTATTCTTAAGTTTCGGGACAAAACTTCCAAATTAGTTGGGTAGGATGTAGCGCCCCGTTCTCCCGGTGCGGAGAGCGCGGCTAAGAAATACAAGACGGTATCGTTCGATCAGGATAGATTGAATTAAGAACTCGTCCTCGTTATGGATTTGTTTCTTCGAAATCGATTCCCATATTCAGTGGACTGCGCCCCAAGGATCGGCTTAGCGGCAGAGTCAGGAGGGACCTCTCCGCTGCTATCTTTTATTGCCTCGGTTTTCGATGTCGCTTGTTGCTTTCGTGCTTTGAGTTGGTTTTGAGATTTGCTTATTTTCCTTGAACGGTTTTGATGGTTTTTATTGTTTTCGTTCATTGACTTGCACTTCTATTCCGAGATTGGAAAGAGAGGAAGAAGTATTAATCGAGCTGTTCGTGTGCAGGTGAACGAGCAGTAGGCGGCTTACGAGCGGAGTCGTGAAGTGCCTCTTTCCTTCTCCTTCCATCAATCTAAGTGAGTGGCTACCAACCCGATTAGCTAGCCCTGCTTCCAAGCTTCACTCCTTTGCCCCGATCAAACGATACCAAGTAATAATAAAAGAAACCAAGATAAAAGAGAATAGACTTGGTTATTATGCTTGTCAATATAACTTCATGAACGGATACTAAATTACATGCTTGTTCGTTCAGGAATAGATCATGAATGACATGCTTGTCTTGTTCAGTGCTTGTCTTGTACTTGCTTGTCTTGTACTCGTGTTGCCTCGGCTGCTTGAATGGTTAACTTAGTAAACATATTGTTCGATCACGGACAACTTGTGCACAAGGGTATAGTTCTACGGACGGTCGCTAGGGCACTAGCACCGATCCGGTCCGGGCGGAGCTCTATTGTATAGTCCATTGTGCTGGACGGGATGGCAGGTAGCGCTCCTTGTTCATTCGCTGCATACCATTCCCGCCAGTGACTATTGTTCATTGTGGCATCACGCCAGTGATCTCTTGTATATTTAAACCTGTTGCATACTAACTTGTGTTTTCGTTTCAGGGAAGGCATGGTAAGTATTGTGTAGGTAATTCAGTCGGCAGGTAAAATCCACCGAACGGTGGCACGTTCATTTCAGTAAATTCTATATGCTGCTTACCTGTAAATGAACTAAGGCAAGATAGAAAATCATAATTATGCATGCTTCATTAAAACAACGTGTTGATTGGTATAGTTCGGCTAGCTCGCCTTCACCAGCATGTTTCGATATGCTGACCCTCGTTGAAACAGGTTCTCCGTACTAAGGCGAACCGAGCGAGGAGCCGAAGTCGTCTACCCGATCCAGTCCAGCTGTTGGCGCATCTTCACCGCGCCCGAAGCATTTTGAAGATAGGAGCTACAACTCTTCATACACAAATGCAGCTCCGTGGCAAAGCTATCCTCCAGCCTGGAGGTCTTTATCATTTTGAGTTTATAAAGGGATGTAATGTACACGACTGCTATCTCATTTTGAGTCAACACTTTTGTAAGCCGTTTGGCATATTAGCTGACTCGTTCAGGAGTTTGTAATAGATGTTCATTATCAATAAAGAGAACTTTTCCTTGTTTTAAATCGGTGTTTCAATTTATCTGCGTACTCTGAATATGTGCTTGCTATGCAAATCATTAAAGCCTTGTGCGGGCGCAACCCCAGGCCCGCATGGCGGCCACGATTCGGGGGATGCCTCAAACGATTCTAAGGAATCGGGTCATGACAATATGCTCCTACTTCTACTCTGAAATGGGTAATGGCTGAAGTAAACCGCCTGGCCTCTGCCTCTCGGCTTTCACCTCCTGGCACACTAAGCATCTGGATATAAACTGTACCACCTCTCTCTTTATGTCATACCACCACATACTCTCTCGTATATCTTGATACATCTTGTTGGCACCTGGATGCATAAAATACTGAGAGCATGCGCTTTCTGCAACACCTTCTCACGTAGCTCTCCATTAGGCACACATAATCTAGCACTGTGCCACAAAAACTATCCTCAGTAATGGTAAAATCATCCTCCTATCCTGCTTTTACCTGAGCTCTGATGCTTCTCAGAGATACATCATCATACTGCGCTACCTTGATTCTGTCCATCAACTCTGAACGTATCTGCAAACCCCATATTTGTATCGCAATCCCAGGAACTATCACCTCAATACCCAAGCTCTCTATATCCTCCAACAAATACCGGTCCTTCGTCAAAAATATAGCTACCGGATATCTGCTAAAGGCAATGGCAACTACATTGGCCTTCCCTGGATGATACTGTAAGGATATATCAAAATCCTTCATCAGTTCCAACTACCGATATTGCCTCATGTTCAACTCCTTCTGAGTGAAACATACTTCAAGCTTTTATGGTTTGTGATGATCTCCACACGATCTCCGTACAAATAGTATTTCCACAACTTCAAAGCAAAGATGACCACTGCCAACTCCAAATCATGGTAGGATATTTATTCTCATGAGAACATAATTGCTTGGATGCATTGGCAATCACCTTCCCATTCTGCTGGAGAACATAATCCAATAATTTTCCAGATGCATCACTATATATAGTGAAACCTCCAGACCCTGATGGCAATATCAAAATAGGAGCGGACGTCAATCTTGTCTTTAATTCCTTAAAAGCAGTCTGACACTCCTCTGTCAAAAAAATTCCGTGTCCTTCTTACTTAGTCTGGTCAGCGGCTCAACAATCCTCAAAAAATTATGCACAAACTTCATGTAGTATCCTGCCAGACCCAAGAAACTCCTGATCTCTGCCACTGAACTCGAGGTCTTCCAAGAATCCACTTTTGTGATCTTCTTCGGGTCTACAAAATCCTATCACTAGTCACAACATGTCCCAAGAAGGACACATGTCCCAAAAAGAACTCTACCTTGGCCAGGAAGAACTCACACTTGGACAGCTTCCCACACTGCTTCTCCTTCCTCAGCACATCCAACACAATTCGTAGATGCTCCTCGTGCTCCTATGGCATCTTCGAGTATATGAGAATGTCATCGATGAACACCAACACAAACTTGTTAAAGTACTGGTGGAACACCTTGTTCATAAAATTCATAAACACCATCAGGGCATTAGTCAACTCGAACGGTATCGCCATAAACTCGTACTGGTCATATCGAATCCTAAAAGCAGTATTCAGAATGTCCTCCGACTTTACTTTCACCTGGTGGTATCATTATCTCAAGTCTATCTTGGAAAATACCTTGGCGCCACTCAACTGATCGAACAGATCATCAATCCGTGGCAACATGTATTTATTTTTGATAGTGAGATTATTCAATGCCATATAATCGATGCACATGCACACCGATCCATTTTTCTTCGGTACAAACAATACCGGGGTTCCCACACAGAAGAACTAGATCTTATAAACCCTTTATCCTATAGTTCATCTACTTACTTCTTCAACTTTACTAGCTTGATGTTGTTCACTCTATAGACATGCTGTAAAATCGGCTCTGCTCCTGGTAATAAGTCTATAGAGAATTTAATATCTCAATCTGGCGATAACCTGGTAATTCCTCAGGAAATACATCAAAGAACTATGCTATCAAGGGATATGACAACTCCTTGTCTTCCCCGTAGCTCCACAGATAACGCCTTCTCCTTGCTCCAAAGATCCTCTAGCAAACTCAAATTTTGGCTCTCTTGACGGGCTAAACAGAACTCTACCTCCTCTGTAATCTATACTAGCATGGTGCCTACTCAACCAATCCATCCTGAGTACAATATCGTAGCTCAAAAATGGCATTTTAAGTCGACACGCACTTAGCTTCCGGCCTCCCAGAGTAACTCTTCGATCCTTGCAAACATCACTAACCAGGATAATGCCTCCCCTGGTCATGATCTTGCAAGTCCTAAGCAAAGACTCAGCTAACAAATGATGCTTCTGAGCAAAAAAAAATGATACAAAACTATGAGAAGTGCCACCATCAAATAATGGTAAAGCTGGAATGGAATCAAGAAGAACCAAACCTGCGATAACACCTTCGGTGGGCTTGACCTCCACGGCCGTCATAGCAAACCCTCATCCCTGAGGTGCACCTCCCTGATGCTAGTGCTGGGCGTAATGCTGCTGCTGGGTTGGAAGCGGCGGTCCCCTCGGCTGCACTGCCGGTGGCCTCGCCTATGCTCCTAAGCTGGAGCTGCTCCCTGAGCTGCACGATGAGGGTAGGAAGAAAAATCTCTCATCTGATGTCCCTTTGTGCCACAATACTGACAAACTCCCAACCTTTTCCTGTAAACTTTTCAGATATAGCCGGACTTCTTACAGTAGTGGCAGAAAGCGTGTTGTGAGTGTCACTGTTATTGATGTGGTGCATGGTGAACTGGCACCCTAGCTAGAGTCTGGTACAACTGTGGCTTCTAAAAAGGCCTAGACTGGAGATGAAGATGCTTAGCAGGCACTACGTTGCTACTAGCCCCCACAAAAGAATCGTGGTCTGTCTTGGGCTTCAAGCTCAACTCTCGTCAACCTTGTGTTTCTCCATAAGTATCTCAGAATACGTCTCATAGAAAGACGGTATGAAGATCTTCACTTTCCAGTTCAGACCATCACGGAAGAGGATAGCCTGAACCTCTGGCTCCCTTACTAAGTACTTTGCAAATTGGCTCAACCTCCTGAACTCTGTGGCGTACTCCTCAGCGGACATGTTCTCCTGAGTAAGGCCCTCAAACTGCCTCCCTGAGTCCAATCTATCCATCCAAGCAAAGAACTTCCTCTTGAAGAGGCCCTTAAATACCTTCCAAGACAGCCCCACATCAGCAAGCAGTGGCTCATTTCTAAATAAAGTACGGGCGATTTCAAACAGCTGAAGTTTTACTACCTCAACCTTCAAATCCTCAACAAGTCGGGACACCCTCATAAGACGCTTGATATCCTCAAGCCAATCATCAGTATAGATGATGCCCTCGATCCCCTTAAAGACCAAAGATTCCAGCTTCTTGAAGTCCTAGATATTATCCAGCCTAAGTTGGGAAACCTGTGGAGCATGTCACGACCCGCACCCGGTATAGGGGCACGAGTGCGTGGGTACGTCCAGCCTACGCCGCAGCATCGGCGGTAGAATGCTGTCTAGGTCTTGACGCTATCTAAACAATCTCACACGAGCATCCGACTCCATGAGGAGACACGGATACCACAATATAATATAAACAATATACTCAATCACAACTACAGCATGATGAGATCTCAAAGAAAATAAGTAAGATGCAACACAAGTCTAAAATAGAAATAGTCTACTCAACAATAATCCAAGTCTCAAATAAGATTGCCGGAGACAAATCCGGTACCAAAATAGACAATTAAGAAACTAACTAGATAACTAGTGATTCCGGCTAAACCTCCCGGAATCACGACGGAACTACTAAGTCCAAGACTGCAGCTACTCACCCTGTAATCCATAAGTGCCAGACACCAGTCCTCTAGGCATAGTCTAGAAAATATTTTCCAATCAGGAAGGAGTAAAGTACATCTCAAATAATATTTCTATTTAATTGATAAGAGCTATAAAATAATAAACAGATAATGCTACATACTGAGAGAAGATAGTGAATAAATACAATGGCAAAATAAAGAGATAGGCAATGTAAAGAGACAGGCAATATAGATAATATGAAACAGTCAGTGCATATATGAAACGAAGAGAACGAGACACAATATCATATACGGGTGATGTAGTATATGATCTAAAATAGGGAACTGTAACTATTCTAAGTGTTTGGAATATCGGTCTATCATGTGATCGGCTTGGGACTGGATTAGGCTGGTTACATATGATTAGCTATGATTCATGTAAGGTCAGGCTAACCATTTGGTTAGCTATGATGCATGTAGAGATCAGGCTAAAAATATATAACAGCTATGAGGCATATAATAGTTAGGCCGCACCCGACGTGAGATGTGGGGTGAGCTATGATGCATATAGAGTTGGGTATGATCACATAATCAACTAATATTTCCCCCGCCCCCAACTAGTACAGTGGATCAATCACGACACGTCACGATACACGAGCAATATCTAATATATCATCAATGTAACATCTCATGCTTTGCAGGTCCAAGCTATATACTAGTCCGTGTAGCACAGTGTCAAGAATCAGATGTAACATTTCTAGATACTGGAATTATAGATTATCAAATAATTGGAAAAATTATCAGAGAATGTACTCGCCTTGGGTCCTTAGCTGGTAACACCAATGTCCTGTTCCAGAGTATCGCCTGGATGATCCAACAGTCCTATAGACATATCATAAAATAATACGACATTGTATCAGACATTACACTAATCACATAATAAAAAATACACTGAACTCGGGACTACGCCAGGTATGATACTGGTCAACTAGGGTCATCTAGTAGAGATACATATATAAATATACATATTATTAATTAGCATTAATACTTACAATATATATATATATACACCAAATTAAATACGCATACAATATATGTATACCAATTAATTACATATCTAATATATACTAGTTGAACAATATATATATATACTCATCATATTGAATAATGTACACATACTAAATATATGTACATTATTACCATACCATTTGAACAATACCCATATACCAATATATAGATATATAGATACATCATATATATGCCAAAAATACATTTTTAAATATATATATTAGTACATATACCAGATAAATACATATACTATACATATGTATATGTATATATATATTATCAATATTAATATTAAAATATACTAATACCAATATACCAATTGAGTTTATACTATATATATGTATACATATACATACCAGATATACTAAATGCATATACAAAAAATATATATATATATATATACCAATTATATTAAATACGTACTAAATACGTACATATATACCAATCATATTAAATACATACATATACATACATATATACCAATTATATTAAATACATACATATATATACCAATTATATTAAATACATACATATACATACATATATACCAATTATATTAAATACATACATATATATATACATTAATTAAATACATACATATACATATACATTAATTAAATACATACGTATACATATTAAACACACTATATTATACATTCCTCAATCAAATGAAGGAGGGAAGAGGGTTGCTCACAGGTGGAGGGTGGTGGTGACAGTGGCCGTCTCAGGCGAGTCGGGGAGGAGCTAAGGCAGGAGGACGGCCGGAGGGGAGTGGCCGGACCGGTCGGGTTACTGCAGTAGCTGCCGGGGGGAGGAAGCTGACGACGACGGTGGTGGAGTTGCTGATGTTGGCTGGAGGAGCTGGTTTGGTTTGGTCGGAGAAGAGGGAGGGGATTGGCGGAGTCGTGGAGGAGATGAAGGAGGAGCGGGGATGTGCAGGGAGTCGGGTGTTGGCCGGCTGTGCAGAGAAGAGCCGGAGTCGGGATCCTGATCGCAGCAGTAGCCGGAGTCGGGCTGTGCAGGTGGAGTGGCTGACCGGAGTAGGGAGTCGAGGGGAGGTTGTAGTGGTCGAGGTCGGAGGAGTTCGTGCGGGGGGAGAAGGATAGGTCGGGTGGAGGTCTTGGCCGGAGCCGAAGTTGTGGGCTCGCGGTGTCTGCCGGAGTTGAGGCCGAGCGGAGCAGCTGTAGCAGTCGGAAAGAGCGGGATGGTCGAACCGGAGAAGAGCTGAGGTGAACTCGGGTTGCCGTCGCCGGGCTCGGGCGGTCGTCTCGTGCAGGGGAGTGGTGCAGTAGTGCAGCCGGGGAAGAGGATGAGGCCGGGTGGAGCTTCGGGTTGAGGAGGAGGCTGGGTGCAGGGTTGGCTCGGCATGGAGGTCTGCTAAGGAGGTCGGGGAAGGAAGCTGTAGCACAACCGGAGCTTGGCCGGGCAGCTGGCCGGAGCACAGGCCGGAGTACAGTGAAGTATCCCCCCTTTTTGAATTCAAAAAAAAGGAGGAGAAGAAGAAGGAAGAAGAAGAAGGAAGAAGAAGAAGAAGAGAAAAGAAAAGGAAAAATGGAAAAATGTAAAGCTACGGTTGGGGGCTTGTGAGGAGGGAGGAGAGAGAAGATGAGGGTGAAGGTTTCAAGGCTCCTTGGAATTAGGGCCTGCACATTAGGAAGAGGGGTGGGAAGAGACACTTTTTAGGAGAGGTGATGGGAGATGTGTGGTGATGATGAGCCCCATTCTGAATGGGTGGCCATGATTCGTCATGGAGAATTCCTTCATGTAAGGATGAGGGTTGGTATTGGTTAGTAAATATTTGGGCTTCTCCATTGGTTTGAACCAATGGGGTGTTGACACCTAATGCAATATTTGTAAATTAGCCCCCTTAAATTTGGGTATTTGCACAGACACATAAATGATAAAAATTTTGCGGGTGATTTGGTGTTTGGTGTTTTGTAGGGTGAGGGAGCGTTATGTGTTTTATATGGGCTTAATTAGTAGGGTACTGGAATTAAATCAGGATTTACGGAATTAGTCAAAATGGTATCCTCAATTTAATTAGAAATAAATACAAGTTGTGTTCTAAAATTAATTAGGAGTACATGGGGCCAAAATTAGGTCAGGTCACAAATATCATTAATGAAGAAGACTCAGAGCAAAATATTACCCTAATTTGGGTTGCACGAAAAATGGGTCAAGATTGCCTCCAATTTCTATTGGAACGCACAGCGATACAAAGTTGGAATTTATTTAGAAATTAAATAAACGTCCGCGACGAATATTGTGCGGCTAAAATGAAGTACCAGAGAGCATAATTATGAGTTGCAAAAAGGTCAAAATGGAAGGTAGGCATGTCCAAGGCAAGGTTGTGAAATTTGTTGGAAGGCAAAAGTCAGGGTAGCGCTCCAAATATCGAAGCAACGACAATGCGCAATAATTAAATAAATTACGGTAATTAATTACTACCTCCAACAATTAAATTCTAAATAAAAAATTAAATACATAATCCTATAATTCGGTCAGGTATTCATCTAGTGGGCTTCTAGGTCAAGTCTACTAGCTCAAACATTAATGAACACTATATATAATAATATATTTAATTACACATCTCATAAAATTATTTAATTTAAATACACCTTATCATGAAATCATTTAATACAACTACCACAATATTAATAATATATAAAAGTAAAAAATAACCCTGTTTTTGGAACGTGGTAGTGACAAGTCTACCCTCCTTAAAAGAATTTCGTCCTCGAAATTCAAGATCCTCAAAAGTAGTATTTACTCGTTATATTACCTTCCATCAAAATTAAAAACCCACATAATCAATCCACATTGTCATTTCAATATTTTCAAAATTCCGTAATTATTGGATTCCTGAAAATCCTCAAATTTAATCATCGAATTCCATTCGTATCATAATCTCCTCAGAATCTGATGTTAGTAATTAAAACTCGAAATTTGATATCTAATCCTCTAATTTAATCCAAATAATGCACATTTTTATAAATTAAGAAATTCTATCTAAAAACACTAATCCATGAATCCAATAAAATTTTTAAAAAATCTCGTCCAAAAGTTTGTGTTTAATCACTAACCCATTTATTATCTTACTCCTCAATTTTGAGCAAATCACTATATACCAATTTTTACTATTCAATCCTTTAATTGAAGTCCAGTCAATGCATGTTTATAGAATTCAAACCCTCATCCCATAATTTAAAATCGAACACTAATCCATTAGTGATCTCAATCCTTGATTTCTTTTCCACACCAAAACAATAATGTAATAGTTATAAAATTTTCAATACTACATTCAATATAAGTTCATGACTTGCAGGCCAATGAACATAATGATAATCTCCTTAATTTCCTCAAGTTTTTAATGATAAATTATATCATAATTAATAAATCAACGATTCTACCATATTAAATTCTTAACCTTTCATTTAAATTAAGATTTATCCTCGAATTTTAAATCATAATTTAATCATATCTCAATCTTGATAAAATCAATGACCCATCAATTCTGCTATATTAAATCCTTAACCCCCCTTTTTTTATCAGTGATTTTCCTCAAAATTTAAGCATCTTGTCTCTCTTGTAAAGTCATAACCTCTTCATAAATCTTTACTAGGGTCAAACCCCAATAATCAAGGTCTGAGAAAATTCTACCTACAGTCATACAACATACAATCTAGAGGAAACATGCTTGGCTATGGTCTGTCTTGTCACGGTGTTGCAGTCTCTGTCAGGGTGTGCTACTAACTACATTCTAACAAAAAAAATCATGAATACAAGCTACGGTACTAGGGAATCAATCAATCAAAAGACGAAAAAAGAAACATGAGAAAAGAAAAGAAGGAACCTGCTAACATATTTCTTGCAGTATCTTCTATCTCTAACATACACTTAACTTTGGCACATTCACTAACTAATTCCTATTCTTGTACACTGATATCCATATCAGCTAATCATTAGTCCATAAGACATCTATGAATACATACTCATTGCATATACCTGTCTATTGATACCTAAATCTGATACCAAGAATCTTTAATATACCCATGGTTTAATAATGCATCCAAGGTTTGATACCTGTATCCCTTTAGTACCATAGTTTCTACTACAAGTACACCTACTGCTAGTTCTCTTACTTACTACAATTGTTCTTACTAGTTGTTCTCATCACTCAAGTACACACCAAGTACAACACATCATACTAAGTACTGTTCTATCTAATACAACTCTAGATGGACACCCAAGTCTGTTTGCAACGCCATCTCAATCATGCCCAAGTCAACAGATCCTTACGTATGCACTTCATCTACTCATATACTAATATACATTTCTTACCCACCGAAAAAATTTTATCCTCAAAATAAGATCATCAAAGTTTAACTTCTCGAACGATTTAAAATAAAAATGCATATACTTCCTCAAAAGTCAAATACTCAATATCGAAATAAAATTTTAATCACTTCTAAAATCTTTATAGCCTTGACCATGTTTATTGAATCAAATTTTGAATCCTCAATATTTTAACAGCATAAAATCTCAACTCCTTAAAATTCTAAAAAATTGCAATTTATTTCCACTCTTCAGTTTTAAATCCACAAGCATACATATAAATACTCACAGTCTCTAATATTTAAGGTGCACTCAATTACATCTATTGTCTACAACTCTCAACTGTGTACTAAAATTTGCACTGCCCGAATCACTTGCACTATTACTCCCACTGATTAAAGTTATCATCACACGTATTTTCTTCCATAATTTTCAATCTATATCAACTGGTATATGATCTAATTATCATCACGCAAAGTGCTTACTGTTATTAGCATCATTCTCGACTAATCCTCGATATAGAATCATTAGTACTCTTGGTATGATAACACTAGCTTTATTATTGGATCATCTCATCAAACTTATTAGAACTCACGATTACTTGCACCTTCTATAACACCCATGTTTCACTTTACTCTCATGGGCAAGTATATGGTTCCTTACCTTGATTGATGCATATGTATTTTCCTTTAATCCTTTACAGCCTGTTAAACTAATCTATGATACACTTTACCACTTTTATTACCAATCCTGATATTTTTTTACTCATGACATCTCATTAAAACCCTTTATGCATATACATTTCTTTATTTTTAACACACCCGGTATCAATCATCAAATTGAACATCATGCTCCATTAATCATTAATATAATTTCTTGATACTTAATTGTTTATATAGATCATCCAATTACATAATTATGATTATCCAGGACGGGTATGCTGGCTCTGATACTAACTCTTGGAACCATTACTGATACTCTTTTCTTCTTCTATCTATAGTTCTAATACTAACTATAACACACCTATCATAGAACTATCGCTACAAGGCACTACGGTATAGGTTAACTCTAGATTAATGCCTACTGTTCACATGTCCAACTAGGAAACACTTACAAACTCACAAGCAGCACTCAGTCAATACTAATACTCAAGATACAGACATAATTACAAGTCACTAATTATCATACTTAACAAGGAATCCTCAAAGAATAGAAGCTCAAAAAGGACTGGATTGAGGACTGAAGGTATTTCTACTGCTAGCAAACAAAAGAACGATAGAATAAAGTCCTGTAATAACCGAAATAGATAAGAGTGTTGAGATGATACTTTAAGAACCAATTTAAGACACAACCTGATAATTATACACGTCTATCCGAAATCATAACACTTAGAATCCTCGCCACGCCAGTAAGCATACGTGCGATAAATGACAGATTCCGTAACTAAGGTATGCAAATCCATAATCATGTCATCTAGAATCTTCGCCATGCCAACCGGTATGGTTATGAGAGACTTAAGTTTCATAACTACAGTATGTACATCCAAGTCAGGTTCCTATGTTCTCGTCACGACAGCTAGTATGGCTGCGATAAACTCTAGGTTCCATAACCAAAGTAGACGTTTTACCTTTCTCACTGTTCTCATCAATATATGTCATCAGATGATACCGTAAATTTTAGCCAGTAAAATTCATCTTGATATAAAATTAACTCAACAACGATACCAAGAATTAAATTTAACAACTGGTCAACAAGAATCAAACTCAATATCAACGAGTGAGGACGGACGAAAACAGGGGCGAAGGATTAAAATTGGAATTCATAATGAGATTCTCAAGGGTAATCCCAGGAATCTCTCAAGAATTTTGTGATTGAGTATCATCTCTCATCCTAGTATCCTATGTCCTATATTCTATAGCAGGCACGCAGTAGTACAACTATAACGTCGCACTACCACGATATCGCACAACTTGCGAAGTCTGACCTGCATGGGCCACCACTAAAAATGTGTCACGACCCGCACCCGGTATAGGGGCACGAGTGCATGGGTACGTCCAGCCTATGCCCAGCATCGGTGGTAGAACGCTGTCTAGGTCTTGACGCTATCTAAACAATCTCACACGAGCATCTGACTCCATGAGGAGATACGGATACCACAATATAATATAAACAACATACTCAATCACAACTACAGCACGATGAGATCTCGAAGAAAACAAGTAAGATGCAACACAAGTCTAAAATGGAAATAGTCTACTCAACAATAATCCAAGTCTCAAATAAGATTGCCGGAGACAAATCCGGTACCAAAATAGACAACTAAGAAACTAACTAGATAACTAGTGATTCCGGCTAAACCTCCCGGAATCACGGCAGAACTATTAAGTCCAAGACTACAGCTACTCACCCTGTAATCCATAAGTGCCGGACACCAGTCCTCTAGGCATAGTCTAAAAAATATTTTTCAGTCAGAAAGGAGCAAAGTACATCTCAAATAACATTTCTATTTAATTGATAAGGGCTATAAAACAATAAACAGATAATGCTATATACTGAGAGAAGATAGTGAATAAATACAATGGCAAAATAAAGAGACAGGCAATGTAAAGAGACATGCAATATAGACAATATGAAACAGTCAGTGCATATATGAAACAAAGAGAACGAGACATAATATTATATACGGGTGATGTAGTATATGATCTAAAATAGGGAACTGTAACTATTCTAAGTGTTTGGAATATCAGTCTATCATGTGATCGGCTTGGGACTAGAACAGACTGGTTACATATGATTAGCTATGATTCATTTAAGGCCAGGCTAACCATTTGGTTAGCTATGATGCATGTAGAGGTCAGGCTAATCATATATAACAACTATGAGGCATGTAATGGTAAGGCCGCACCCGACGTGAGATGTGGGATGAGCTATGATGCATGTAGAGTTGGGTAGGATCACATAATCTACTAATATTTCCCCCGCCCCCAACTAGTACAGTGGATCAATCACGACACATCACGATACACGAGCAATATCCAATATATCATCAATGTAATATCTCATGATTTGCAGGTCCAAGCTATATACTAGTCCATGTAGCACAGTGTCAAGAATCAGATGTAACATTTCTAGATACTGGAATTATAGATTATCAAATAATTGGAAAAATTATCAGAGAATGTACTCGCCTTGGGTCCTTAGCTGGTAACACCAATGTCCTGTTCCAGAGTATCGCCTGGATGATCCAACAGTCCTATAGACATATCATAAAATAATACGACATTGTATCAGACATTACACTAATCACATAATCAAAAATACACTAAACTCGGAACTACGCCAGGTATGATACTGGTCAACTAGGGTCATCTAGTAGAATACATATATAAATATACATATTATTAATTAATATTAATACTTATAATATATATATATACACCAAATTAAATACGTATACAATATATGTATACCAATTAATTATATATCCAATATATACTAGTTGAACAATATATATATACTCATCATATTGAATAATGTACACATACTAAATATATGTACATTATTACCATACCAATTGAACAATACCCATATACCAAAATATAGATATATAGATACATCATATATATGCCAAAAATATAATTTAATATATATATAAATTAGTACATATACCAGATAAATACATATACTATATATATGTATATGTATATATATATATTATCAACATTAATATTAAAATATACTAATACTAATACACCAATTGAGTTTATACTATATATATGTATAAATATACATACCAGATATACTAAATGCATATACAATATATATATATATATATATATATATATATATATATATATATATATATATATATATATATATATATATATATATATATATATATATATATATATATATATATATATATATATATATACCAATTATATTAAATATATACTAAATACGTACATATATACCAATCATATTAAATACATACATATACATACATATATACCAATTATATTAAATACATACATATATACCAATTATATTAAATACATACATATACATACATATATATATATACCAATTATATTAAATACATACATATACATACATATATACCAATTATATTAAATACATACATATACATACATATATACCAATTATATTAAATACATACATATACATACATATATATATACCAAATATATTAAATACATACATATACATACATATATACCAATTATATTAAATACATACATATACATATATATTAATTAAATACATACATATACATATACATTAAATAAATACATACATATACATATTAAACACACTATATTATACATTCCTCAATCAAATAAAGGAGGGAAGAGGGGTGCTCACAGGTGGAGGGTGGTGGTGACAATGGCCGTCTCAGGCGAGTCGGGGAGGAGCTCAGGCAGGAGGACGGCCGGAGGGGAGTGGCCGGACCGGTCGGGTCGCTGCAGTAGCTGCCGGGGGGAGGAAGCTGATGACGATAGTGGTGGAGCTGCTGATATTGGCTGGAGGAGCTGGTTTGGTTTGGCCGAAGAAGAGGGAGGGGATTGGCGGAGTCGTGGAGGAGATGGAGGAGGAGCGGGGATGTGCAGGGAGTCGAGTGTTGGCCGGCTGTGCAGAGAAAAGCCGGAGTCGGGATCCTGATCGCAGCAGTAGCCGGGGTCGGGCTGTGCAGGTGGAGCGGCTGACCGGAGTAGGGAGTCGAAGGGAGGTTGCAGTGGTCGAGGTCGGAGGAGTTCGTGCGGGGGGAGAAGGATAGGTCGGGTGGAGGTCTTGGCCGGAGCCGAAGCTGCGGGCTCGCGGTGTCTGTCGAAGTTGAGGCCGGGCAGAGCAGCTGTAGCAGTCGGAAAGAGCGGGATGGTCAGACCGGGGAAGAGCTGAGGTGAACTCGGGTTGCCATCGCCGGGCTCGGGCGGTCGTCTCGTGCAGGGGAGTGGTGCAGTAGTGCAGCAGGGGAAGAGCTGAGGTGAACTCGGGTTGCCGTCACCGGGCTCGGGCGGTCGTCTCGTGCAGGGGAGTGGGGTAGTAGTGCAGCCAGGGAAGAGGATGAGGCCGGGTGGAGCTTTGGGTTGAGGAGGAGGCTGGGTGCAGGGTTGGCTCGGCGTGGAGGTCTGCTGAAGGAGGTCGGGGAAGGAAGCTGTAGCACAGCCGGAGCTTGGCCGGGGCAGCTGGCCGGAGCACAGGCCGGAGTGCAGTGAAGTATCCCCCCCTTTTTGAATTCAAAAAAAAGAAGGAGGAGAAGAAGAAGGAAGAAGAAGAAGAAAAGAAAAGAAAAGGAAAAATAAAAAAATGTAAGGCTACGGTTGGGGGCTTGTGAGGAGGGAGGAGAGAGAAGATGAGGGTGAAGGTTTCAAGTCTCCTTGGAATTAGGGCCTGCACATTGGGAAGAGGGGTAGGAAGTGACACTTTATAGGAGAGGTGATGGGAGATGTGTGGTGATGATGAGCCCCATTCTGAATGGGTGGCCAGGATTCGTCATGGAGAATTCTTTCATGTAAGGATGAGGGTTGGTATTGGTTAGTCAATATTTGGGCTTCTCCATTGGTTTGAACCAATGGGGTGTTGACACCTAATGCAATATTTGCAAATTAGCCCCCTTAAATTTGGGTATTTGTACAGACACATAAATGATAAAAATTTCGTGGGTGATTTAGTGTTTGGTGTTTTGTAGGGTGAGGGGGCGTTGTGTGTTTTGTATGGGCTTAATTAGTAGGATACTGGAATTAAATCAGGATTTACGGAATTAGTCAAAATGGTATCCTCAATTTAATTTGAAATATATGCAAGTTGTGTTCTAAAATTAATTAGGAGTACATGGGGCCAAAATTAGGTCGAGTCACAAATATCATTAGTGAAGAAGACTCAGAGCAAAATATTATCCTAATTTGGGTTGCACGAAAAATGGGTCAGGATTGCCTCCAATTTCGATTGGAACGCACAACGATACAAAGTTGGAATTTATTTAGAAATTAAATAAACGTCCGCGACGAATATTGTAAGCACTAGAGAGCATAATTATGAGTTGCAAAAAGGTCAGAATGGAAGGCAGGCATGTCCAGGGCAAGGTTGTAAAATTTGTTGGAGGGCAAAAGCCAGGGTAGCACTCCAAATATCGAAGCAACGATAATGCGCAACAATTAAAAAAATTATGATAATTAATTACTACCTCCAACAATTAAATTCTAAATAAAACAATTAAATACATAATCCCATAATTCGGTTAGGTGTTCGTCTAGTGGACTTCTAGGTCAAGTCTACCATCTCAAACATTAATGAATACTGTATATAATAATATATTTAATTACACATCTCACACAATTATTTAATTTAAATACACCTTATCATAAAATTATTTAATACAACTACCACAATATTAATAATATATAAAAGTTAAAAATACTCCTATTTTTGGAACGTGGTAGTGACAGAGCAACCTGCTGCTGGACCGGAGCTCCACTATGAATTGTACTAATTATCAAATATCAAGAAAGAACAGTTGAAATGAGCAATAGAGTTTTTTTTAGTTATGATTGAGTATTCCCAGCCTATAGCCTATATCCTATATCTTAAAACAGGCTCATAATATCACTCAAATTATAGCACCACTAAGAATCGCACTAATTGCGACCTCGAAGTCCTATATGGACCACCACTAAAAACATATAACGACCGACACCCGATTTAAGGGCACGAGAACATGGGTACGTCCAGCCTACACCGTAGCATCGGGGGTAGAATGTTATTTGAGTAAACTATACTATCTAACAATAATGATCATCCAGATATATAATGCTACTAATGAAATATGAATACTCAATCACAGAACTATAAGATGGAACAATGCACAAATATAATATAAAGAACTAAGAAGTCAAAGTATAACTCACAAGACAGAAGATAAAAACTAATGAGTCCCAAATAAAAAGATTACTAACTGACAAAGCTGGAGACAAATCCAGTACAATATAACATTTCTACTAAGCTACAGGTAAAGTGTCGTCTGTCTCAACTGGGATGAGTCCTTCATGAGCCATAGTCTTTAGCTCTAAGCCAACTATATCTTGAGGCCCGTAGTAAGTGAGACACTACTCCTTAGTATCATCTGAAAAAATATATCTAATCAGGATTGGAGCAAAGTACACCTCTCACAGTAGTTCCAATGAATGATAAAAACTATGTACAGAAAATAGAGAGCATATATAAGATGAATTGGCATGGTAAAAAAATACAGGAATAAGAAAATATGGAAAATACATACAATAGATATGAACATCATATATAGAAAAAAGAAACACATCTAAGTGAGTAAGTACTAGCGATAACATGTGATCGGCTTGGAAACTTGCTCGGGAATCATGGCCTGATTAATCATACGTGTGTATGTCAAGGGGGAATGTTTCTTACTATTTCCATTTTTTTAACACTATACAAAGAAAATAAGAACTGTGGGGTATGATCACATATCTGCACTAAATAATCTCTGCCCCCGAATGGTATAGTGGATCTAAACATGACATACTATGACATGGGATTCCATGAGAAGGGAGCTAATCTTCTTATGAATTAGTGTCTATATATATACAAGAAAAAATAGCTCATACAAGAAATTCGCCAGGAACTACCAGGAATAATATCTCATGATGGGATCAAATAATACCAATCGTAAAACTAAGTGTCAGAAAAATCAAGGATATCTACACTAAATACAAGAAACATAGAGGATATCATAAGCGAAAAACTATCAAAGAATGTACTCACCTGAAATCCTGAGAACAGTATCAAAGATGTCTAGAACGGTGCCCAGAGACCTAAATATAGAATATTACATCAATACATGGTTTTGAAATGAATACAAGTTAAACTAGTTCATTTCTATGTCATTAGGATAAGTCTAAACTCTAGGTAAAACTTGGTCAAACTAACTATTTCTAGGTTGTATGAGCTCACCTTTAGGTTATTGGGTCCATACCTTACTTATCTAGGTCATACTAGCTACATTAGGATACTAAAATACCATATAGGCTAATATTAATATACAACATACACTAGTTTTTAATACTAGATAATAGATTACCATATACTAACTATTAAAATATATGACTTATTCTAGCTCTTAATACTAAGTAATATATATATATATATATATATATATATATATATACTCATCTACTAGCTATATTTACCATTAGTACTACCTTAGTACCAATCAACTACCCTCAATATCCCAAAACTAATACCTAATATCATATCTAATACTCTTTACCTTAGTCCAACTCAAACTTAACCCAATATCCTAATATATCAACTCCTAGCCAGTAATTCAACGTCAAGGTAATATCCAATACTCAATTTCCAAATACCTTGATACTTCACATATCCTTATATATTATACTAACTCAAATATATAACTAACTAACCAAATTAACTATATAACTTCAAACTCTAACTGATACTTAAGGTATCAGCGTACCTACTCCTACCTGACTGTAGGAATGGCCTCATAGCTGTCTAAAAACACTAATCAGTCCACCTACTGCACAACAGTGTGCAACCCCATATGTATGCACTTCATACAGTGCAACCCCTCATGTGCACGGCATAGCAGTGTGCAACCTCTTCCTTTCCTAATTTTCTATAGCACAACACCTATGCATCCTCAAGATAAACTAATGTATCATAATGATACAACTACTAAGGCATTAGACATAACACAAATTACTAAGACACATCACTCACCTAAATCTAATCTATATAATCACTACACAATATCCCCACCCCCCCTCCCCCACAATTCATACATGAACAAAAACAATAGTACACCACACATACCAAACCTATGTTACAAAACCAACAATATGAGACCACCATCAAACACCTAGTGTGCATCAAACTATGGTGCACCATAAACCTATGATACTTTCTACTAATATTAATCTAAAATAGATATAAACATAACTAAATAGAGTATTAAATATTTCATCAAACACGTGTAGTGCATCGCACCCGTATCACACTAATTATATGATATACTTACGATACGATTTCAACACATCACCAAACTCTCCCCAAAGACTATGAACAAGTCAAATATCATAATTAAGAGCAATACAAAGTTCTAGCTACCTATCTATGTGCTCATGGCAAAATATGACATGTGTAGTTTCCATGTCGGAGAGAAAACCTCCAAATTAATCTGTATCACTAAATTTCCCTCATACAGCCTACTCGTATCCAATTGTGGACACAAGACACTCAAACAAACAAACACATGTCAATTTGGTTCATTAGACCTATTGATAAACATATGGTGCACCAATCTTGGATTTTTTCTAAATTGGGCACAAAATATACCATAACATTCATAATATGGGTCCCTAGGTGTCAATTCTACAACCTATAGGTAGCCCTAAAATATGGAAGGGTTCCTAATGATTAAACTAAAAATTTAGACTCTAATTAGAAGGGAAATTCTAAATTATACCTATTGGGAGATAGATTTCTAATGCAAGTCTCCAATTGGACACAAAGAGCCCTCAACTTGTGCAATCTCCTCCTCCTTGCTGCTCATTGCCTTCTCCTTGGTTCTCGATCTACTAATGATAAAGAATGAGAGTAATTTGAAGTAATTTGGAGAGAATTTAGTAGAAGGATGGGTTGAATTGGGAAAGAACACCAAGTGAAAAGTAATTGGAATGGAATGAGAGGGAGGAGAGAGAATCTTCCCTCTCTATAGTGGCCGGCCACTTACCCCTTCCCCAAGCAATGGTACAAAGACCCAAATACCCATATTGGGTTATCATGAAGAAAAAGATTAAGGAAGGAAGGTTCTAATCATAATGGTTTGACTAATCAAATTACTAACTTAAGGATTTGGGCTAGTTATTGGGCTCAAGTCTAACTAAAATAAATATTGGCCCATGAGTCAAGTCTTGTCTAGTTAGGTCCACTAACACAAGTCCAAATTATAATGCAATATCTAACAATAATAAATAATACTATAAATAAATATACAACATGCACAATTTATGAAATGACGATAATATCCTTTCCTAGAAAATATGGTAGTGACAAGTCTCACTATTTTCACACTTGCACTTACAACCCACAATCACTTGTGCACTCTTGCCCTTTACCCAGACACATATACCTCATGCACAAACCCAATTGTGCACCACTGCATATCTATGCAGTAGTTTCTTATATGGTACATGTATTGGTCTTCATTACCTCAGCAACTACCCTACTGTTGCACTTACTGCAACGCTATCTACTTCCCTTATCTGCTAAAATTTTGTAATAGATGCTACTAAGAAACAATCTTTCTTGTGTTGCAGCTCTTAGTCCTTCTCTTCTATATATAACAGCAATACCAAGCTACTTCCTCCCTAATCAAGCACTGCCCAGAACCATCATGCAGCAACTCTTACACACACTGCTACATTCATGCTTGCAACAACCTGAAATTTAGGTGCTGCATCAAACTCCGAAGCAACTGAAACACAAATACTCCTTCACTACTACTGTAGTTCCTAGCATACTGCAAGCATGCAGTGCCAGCATAATCCAGATTAGAATACCCTCAACCCGTGCTCAAGCCTTATGCAAGGCTGCACCAAAGCTGATGCAAGAAACAACCATAACCCCTATAAGCTCCCACACACAACTATATTTGTATCTAGACACACACACACAAGTATGCACATAAGCACACTAATCCTCTCAATAAAATTAATACAGACAGTAACAAGACAAAATATCAAATACCTTGAGTGCATCACACTATGACATATAATAATGTTTTGCATTGAATCGAACTTGAGCAATTTTTTTGTATAATAAACAATATAGTACAAAAAATCCTAGACAGAAAATCTTAAGTACAATATTTTTTTGATTCTGGGGAGTGTGATGATGGAGATCGAGTACTACAGTGACTCCTTTCCTACGTTGACGGTCCGACGAGGGAATGTAAATACTTTTTTCTGTTCTCTATCCTGTGTGCGTCACCTTTTGTGGGTATGCAACCCACTATTTATAGTCGTCATGCTGATGGGATGTATGTGTTGCATATACTATTAGCCTCTGTTTGGTAGCCGTATGGTGCCTCCTTTAACAGAATTTGGTTGTAACAATGGCCGTATACCACGGGAAGGCTACCACATGGCCTTGGTTTGGATATGCTGTTGATAAGATCTCAGAGTTATTTTTAACCCATTGTGTGCGTGGCTTAGTCAACTGGGGACGTCGTCAACACTGATTTTGTGAAGATCTTTTCGTTTCTAACGATAAGATCCTATAAGCTGAATGTCGCATAGCTTCATGGTCGCATACGTGCTCTCATCTGGCAGGGTCTGATGGATACTTTGGCTGCATGAGGACAAGGAAGCATAGAGCCATGGCTGCATGTATGCTCCCGTCTGTCTTGGATCTGATGGATACTTTGGCCGCATGTGGATGAACATGCATAGGGCTGCGGCCGCATGCGTGCTCCCATCCGGCCTGGGTCTGATGGACACTTTGGCCCCATATGGATGAGGATACATCAAGCTATGGCCACATACGAGTGAACATGTGGCTCTACACGCCTTTCAAAGTCATTAATGTGCTGACGTGACTTTCAGTCTCTTTGTGTGCCACTTTTTTTACCATTTTTGAAGCGTTCAGTACAATAAATGCCATGTCAAAACTTTATGACAGGGATTAAATGTTGGGTCAGGGGATCTTATGCGGCCCCTAACTTCATAGTTGTTTGGGCCGCATGGATGCTTTTTGTTGGATATGCAGCTTGTCTTCATTTTGAGGGTGCATGGGCTCTATGCGGACTGCCTTCATTTTGCATAGTTTCAGATTTTTTATGCTTCTACAAGACCTTCAAAGATTTTAAACTGATAAGTTTGGAATGCTTTGAACAAGAAGCATGGAAGAGCGACTTGGGCCGCATAAGTGACGTATCGTACGGACATGCTGTCGAATATACAAGTCTACTAGGCTGTCAGATCTTCATTAACTGAGAAAATTTGGCTCAATCTTTTAGGAGATCTCTTGGGATTCTGAGTCAACAGTAGTTTCCAAGGAGATAATTGTCAATCACGAGAATCGAGGCATCACTCCCCAACTGTTTAGAGGCCCATGTTTCGAGGTTCATCGTCATAACTATCTGATTCATTGCCTCGATCTCCTTTCATGATTTTGGGCCTATAAATTGGTCGCTTAAGGGGGAAGAGAGGACTTTTCCTTCTCTACTTTTTCTTCTCTTGGTGTGAATGCCGAAGGTTGTTGTCCCTTTTATAAGGGAGTTCGTCAGAGACATAATTGATCTGTCCCCCTGATGCTGGCATTCCTTTCGGAGGTGGGGGAGTGCTTCGGTCCTTATGTCATGCAGCCAAGGCACACAGATACACAAGTACACAGTCTCGCAATATTAATGAGAAGCCATCTAGAACACGTGCAAATTCTCCAAACAGTTCTGTCGCATGGATAAAAACTCATCTAGAACATGCGTAGACTTTTCACAAATCTCTGTCGCATGGATAAGAACTAATTTAGAACATGCACAAACTCTTCATATAGCTCTGTTGATGGATGAAAAATCATCTACAACATGCACACTGAGCCCTCTTATAGCTTGGCTGCATGGATGAGACATCATCTCGTTCATGCGTGCAGATTTAGCTATCTTGAGACATTCCTCCTTACACGTGGCTGTGACCTGGAGGTGGCATGCGACAGTTGTGCACTTTTTATAATCTTTATTGAGACTGATACGTTTCTTTTTTATGCAGGCTTTACCTTCATTTTTGTTGCCCATGATAGGGCATAGAAGGATATTATAGAACCCGTCATTCGAAAAGAATGCCAACCTTATGCGACAGTTTGCCAAGAACTGATCCAAGAGACGAGGATGAACATCTTACGTTATGCGTGGATATGTCCATGTTTATGCAATATGCTAGCTGCATTTCTTCCCTTTATGTGGCTTGCCACCGGTCGGGAGTCTGCGGTGTTGATTACTGGATTTATATTGATTGCCATTCCTTGCGTCCAGTCTTTTGGTGTTGTTGAAGAGTGCCTGGTCCTTCCCATATTTTCTATCTATCAGTATGGATTCTTTTCCATATACTAAGGTTTACACTATGGAGGGATGACCTAGAGTGCATTGAGTTCTGCTGCTGGCTTCACTTGTGTTAGTAGCAAAAAAAGCACGGAGGGGCGCCTTTAATGGAAAAATTTTGTGTCAGAGGGACTTTATGGAAACCCTTAAAAATAAATTTCCATCATATGTACTCATGATCTTGAATATTAATGAAAAAGTTTCTCATTTTCTAGAACTTCTTCCTGTATTTGTTATGTTATATGTTATGGACTTAGAGATATTTTACTAGAGGTGATATGGACATAGTACAACATCGTAGTTATTAAGGATGTCACACTGGTTGGATTTTTAGTGGACCTTATTACCTTTTGCGCACTTGGGTGCAAGTAATAAGTTCAAAACGAAACCCTATCAGAGGTGATATGTACGCGATGGATTTGGTGGACCTATTACTTTTTGTGCACTTGCGTGCAAGTAATAAGTTTAAAATAAATCTTATCAGAGGTGATATGGATGTGATAGAATTTTTGGATTTAACACCTATGGCATACTTATCGTTAACTACGGATGATAAGTTTGGATGATGGTCGATATCAGAGGTGAGATAGACGTGATAATCGAACGTCAAAATTGGGAGGTTTGCTCAGAGGTAATGTGGACATGGCAAACTCTACTGGAAGAAAATGTTAGGACCATAGTTCAGAGGTGGTATGGACGTGAACTAATGCCCAAAGCAAAATAACTTTTGAGGGGTCTACTTAGGAGTATAGATAGGCTTGAGAGTTGCTCCACTGGAGAGCTTTTGAGGTTCCACTATCTGTTGTGTATTTAGATCTCCTAAATATAGATAATGGCATTTATAATATTTTTTAGGAAAAGGGTACATATTATGAATAGGTACTTGCTGGGGATAAACAAAGACAAATATAAACACCGTTCATCTTAATTGTCCGGCTGGGGATACGAAAAGTACAACTTTAGATTAGATATAGTACTTTTCGAGGAACTTGTCATTGATAGGCATCATGAGCAAGTCCCTAATGGATTTCGCAAGCTGATAGGCACCATTGGAATATACCGATTCCACAATAAAAGGACCTTCCCATTTAGCTTGGAACATCCCGGATGTCTTGTGTGTCATAATCATCGGTCTTCTCATGGCTAGGATGAGGTCCCCTACAAGTAATGTCATTTCCTTGACCCGCTTGTTGAAGGCTTTCGAGAGACGTGCTTGCTATAACTCAATACGTTGTTGAGCTAAGAGACGCTTTTCGTCGAGTGCTTCTAACTCTGGTAGCCGTCGGCGGTAATTGTCATCAACGGTTAGCAGGTTGGAGAGAGCCACTCGGATTGAGAGAATTTGGACCTCAAGGGGAAGGACCGCTTCGCTCCCATAGACCAAGAAAAATGGCATATTGTCGGTTGGGGTCTGACCATTGTGCGATAGGTCCAGAGACTTTCACCCAACTTCTCATTCCAGTCGCGCTTATTAGATGACACGAACTTCTTGAGGAGCTTGATGATTATTTTATTGAATGTTTCTGCCAATCCATTTGCTACTGGATTGTAGACAGTCGAGGCCACATTCTGGATTCAATTTTTATAGCAAAATCGATAAAAAGTGTGACTTACAAATTAGGAACAATTGTCGTAGATGATCTACCATGGCAAGCCAAAGTGATATATGACGTGATGCTTGACGAAGCTAATTAAGTTTGACATCTTTACTTCAGCCAGTGGCACAACTTTCGTCCACTTGGAGAAGTAGTCGGTGATGGCCAAGATAAACCGATGTCCCTTAGACGAAGGTGGACTAATCGGTCCAATGATGTCCATTTCCCATACTTCGAACGACCAAGATGCTACCGTTGGGTGTAGAAATTCTATGGACTGGTTCATAAAGTTTGCATAGATTTGACACATCCGATATTTTCTCGCATAGTTGACGACTTCCGCTACCATTGTTGTCCAATAATAACTCATCCTACGAAGACGATCAAGTAGCTTCGGACCAGGTTGATGTGCGCCACAAACACCATCGTGAGCTGCACGGAGTGCTTACTTCGCCTCTATATTCGATAAGCATCATAGCAGAATCCCATCATAAGAACAACGATATAACATCTTAGTAGTCATATCGTAATAGAACTAGAGGGAGCATATTCGGACAGAAATGGCTTCCTTTTGGTCGTCGGGGAGAATTCCATAAACTGCGTAGTCAATAAATGGAAGTCTCCAGTCTTGGATGCCAGCATCTACCTCTGTTGAGTAGCTTAGACACATGTAGAGGCTATTTTTTGGGCAGACCAGTTCTTTGTCGACAACTGTGATAAGTTGATGAGTTTTGATAGAGACTACCAAGGAAGTTATGAGACCGACGGGAGCATCAGCCTCAATATTTCACAATCGGGGCACATCTTCTACGAAGAACCCGTCAAAGGTAAAGATTATGCTAAGTGCATCTTAGTGGTAGAGAATTAAATCCCCATGCTGGACTTCACACTCACCCCGGACCTGACTGACTATTAGTTTGGAGTCATCTTAGGGCTCTAAGGTAGTCAACTCCTACTTGTTTAGCGAGTTAGAGTCCAATAACGAGAGCATTGTACTCGATCACATTGTTGGAGCATGGCTTTGTGAGAGAGTAAGCACGATGGATGACCAGATTATCGGAGAAAATCAACACTATCTCGACTCCAGCGACGATATCGCCTTTGAGTCCCATTCTTGAAGCACCTTCGAAGAAAATTTGCTAAATAGCCTCTACCTTTGTCATGTTGGAGTCGACTACTTCATTTAGGATCTCGTCATATAGCTTTAATATTTTTGGCATCGGATGGGCACCAGGAAATCAGCCAATGCTTGTCCTTTGATTGCCTTTTGTGGGACGAACACCATGTTGTAAGGTGACATCAGTATAGCCTACGTAGCCAAGCGAGAATTAAGCACCCCTAGCTTGGTCATGAGGACCCTGAGGGGGTTGACTCATGAGATTACATGAATGGTCTACCCTGCCACATAAGTCGAGTATTCTGAATAACAAAGACCAGAGCGAAGCACTCATTCTCAACAAAGTTGTACCAGTGTTCCCCATTGACCATCATTCTGCTGAGGTAGTAGATGGCCTACTCATGACCTGCATCACTTCTCTAGGCTAATAGAGCTTCGAAAGAGTGATCCATCGCACGCACATAAAGCAGGAAGGGTTTCCTTGGGCCACCAACACTGGAGGATTTGTAAGATACTTCTTAATGTCATCGAATACTTGCCATCATTCTTTGGTCCAGACGAAGGAGAGTCCCTTCTTCATAAGTTGGGTGAATGGCTGGCAACGTCAAGAGAGATTAAGATAAATCTTCTGATGTATTGCAATCTTCCTTGAAGACCACAAAGTTCTCTAAGGTTCCTTAGAGGATGCATTTCAAGAATTACTTTGGTCTTGTTAGGGTCTATGTGGATATCCCTCAAAGTTATAATGAAACCCAAGAATTTACCACTGGAGACTCCTAGGAAGTATTTGGTGGGGTTCATCTTGAGCTGGTGCGCTCGCATCAGGTCGAGCACAGTCCTCAAGTCTTGGAGGTAATCATCCTTGTAGCGACTTTTCATAGTGATGTCATCAACATAACACTCGACTGTTTTGCGCAGATGTTTGCGGAAGAGGGTGCTTATAGCTCGTTGGTATATTGCACCTACATTCTTTAAACCAAAGGGCATGGCTTTGTAGCAATATAATCCTATTGGCGTACGGAACAAAGTATGCTTCTCATCGTCTAGAAACATCTTGATTTTGTTATAGCCCTAGAATCCATCTATAGAGAACATACACTCGAAGCCATAGGTATTATCCATCATTATGTCGATGATTTTGAGAGAAAACTTGTCCTTTGGGCATGCAACATTTAGATCATGAAAGTCTACGCATATCTGAATCTTTTTATTCTTTTTGATAACATATACGATGTTGACCACCCATTCTGGATGTTGTTCTTCTTAGATGAAGCCACTGGCAATTAGTTTGTTTACTTCAGCTTCGATGGTATTCATAATATCTGGACGGAACCGCCGTTGCTGCTACTTCGCTGGCTTAGCATCTGGCAGGATATTGAGTTTGTTGATATTGAGTTTGTTGACCGCGATCTGGGGGTCCAATCCTGGCATGTCTTCATAGTACCAGGCAAAGATATCGATATACGAGCTGTAATATCGATTCACGTTCTTCACCGGACAGACTTTTGCTGATTAAGATAGGTTTATGAGCAGATTTATCGCCCAGGTCAACCCGTACGACTTCATCCTTAGTGGGAGGTTATCATTGCCCGAACTGTATCTCCCACTGAGCATCTAGGCGTTGGTCCTATGTCTCGACCTCAAAGGGTTCGGTGGGTCCTCGTCGTCTTCTTCCGGATGAGCGGATGCCATGTTGACAGATAGCATTTTCTTGAGAATTTCTTCAATGCTTGTATCGGAGTCCCAAGATGAGGATTGTGAAGAGGGAGAATATGGTTCGTCCTCTGCTTTCGAGTCTACAGAAGTCTATGGAGGTATAACATACCCCAGACCATGCCGAGTCTTATGGTAGTAATCCTCGAACTTGCCTGCAGTAGTGAGGAGACGTAGAGGCAGCCATCGACCTTTGCCATAATTCAGGCCTTGGCCACTTTTAAGATCATAATCCATGTTTTGGATAATGTGCTTGGTTTCTGAACTATAGCGGTATATATGCATTCTTCTACCTTCAGGTTTCGGTTCTTACTCCTTTGTGATGAAGGACTGAGGGTATTTTCCCTACCGAAGATGATGGGTTTGTCTTCTCTCCTCCTTACTGGAACTTTGAAGTAGGAATTTTGACTAGGGAGAATTCGGTTCACTGCATAGGTGGTAGTCACACGTGTATGCAGTTTTAGGTCTACACCGTCCTCTAAAAAATATAATGCACTTAAATGTGCGATATTAGAATAGTTCATAGATAAACCTTTATTCATGAAGTATTGTATATTTTTTAGGGGTATTATATTATCTAGGGAAGGAACATCAGCATGAGCAGCTACATATTCTTCCAGTTCGTCTTTCTCATGATCGACCTCCAATGCGAGCGATAGCTTTAGAGGTCTCCTGCGAAGCTTTACCACCAATAGTTCTGAAGCAGTAACGGGTACTGGATCCTTTTTAGATGGTTGACTCTGTATTTATAGGTGAACGACGTTAGGTTCTGGTGCCTTCTTGTGAAGTTTTACCACTAGAGGTTTTGGAGCAGTAAGAGGTTCCAGCATTTTCTCGCAAAGTTTTACCATGAGGGAAGGAGCCATGTTAGTAGCCTATACTTTGAGACATACCCTTAAAGGATCATCTGATGTTGCAACAACTTCTGCTTCATCGTCAGCGTCGTTTCTACCTTAATCTCGGTAGACCTGTCGATCCCTTTGAATGGATCAATATCGGCAAACTCCGTCCTGACGATGCCGTGATCATCGACGTAGTTTAGGCACTAATAAAGAGTTGACGGCATGACCATATACTTTTGTATCCATGGACGTCCTAACAAGACGTTGTATAACGTCTATATCTATGACGTAGCAGGTGACCTCTGTTCATAGATCGTCGATATAATATTTTAGGTGAATCTTACCCAGAGGGTAACGCCTTCCTGCGTTAAATCTACTGATGGCAGTGTTGGTTGCTGCCAGCCAATGTATTGGGTGCCCAAGATCTGAAGCAGACTCCATGGGATGATGCTGATAGACGAACCGAGGTCGATGTACATTCGGTCCACCTTGATGGCGCCGATATATCTAGTATTGTACAAAGGGCGATCGTGTCACTTGTTCTTTATAAACATATTATGTTTTCTATGGGTATTATATTATCTTTTCTAGGGGTATTATATTGTATCTTTTCGGACGCAATGCTCTAAGGCTCCAGAGCGAACTCCACGCCTTAGTGCGCACGAAGGTGGCATCCGCACCGAACGAGGTTCTCCCGTACCCTGCAAGCAATCTGGTGGGTTATCAGTACATGAATGCACTGGTAGGGAGGCTTCTCGCCCGCTCGACAAATCCAACACGTTAATATTAGTTTCGTACACCAACTATTAAATGGTCTTGCTATTCTTGCCTTAGGATCAATTTCATGCATAAGATACAAGGCCTATCTCGTGTGGCAGTACGCCATGCGATATACAAGAAACACGGTGATACTTACCAACTTACCATTTGTCCTTCCCTACCCAAGCATAAAACCAAGTTAAACCCAGCACGAATATAGATATATACAATCCCAAGATTGCATAACAAACACATGTATACTACGAGCGTGTTTCAAGACCAAGTGCACGATATACACCATTTACAATACTCTTATTATTTTGTGACTCAGGTTGTGCAAATTACTCGGATGTCCTATACTCATTTTACAGCTGCATGTTATACTTGTACAGGCATATTTGACTCAGACTACTCAAATATGTTTCAAGCTTTATTTGCTTTATATCCATTACTTTCCACAAGATCCTAACGAGCCCATATGCGGGTTACCGCCACGCATGCAATATACTAAAGACAAACTTGGTCTTATGACCTGACGAGCCATCATGGACAAGGTATAGTCTCGGCATAGGAATGGAGTGCAACGCAGGTAGCGAGCCTCGCTACACGCCTTTCCGTCGGAAGTAACAACTATCTGAAATGATCCTGACCGGTTCGGATCGGCTCCGGTGCGACCAAAGTACAGTCCGCAGGAACTTGAAGCCTGTGCACATGTTGTCCATGACCATTGACGATCAACACTAAACTCTTATTATGTGTAACATCTTAAGACCTTAAATGAACATAGCTATTTGACTCATTGATTGTGTACTTCACTCGTTCAAAGATCTCATGATTTAGTATGTTCCATTCCATGCATTATTTCTGCTGCCATCCTACTACTTATTGTAGTTCCCATTTTGGGAGTTGCCTTGGCGATCCAACGGTCCCGAAGACTTTCCATGTTTCTATTGTTTGGCTTGGAACGACTATTTTGATAGTCTTTTGCCACAGGTAAGTTAATTAGAATCTATGTTGTACTTTTGCACCAAGACCATATCTATGTGATGAGCATTTCAAGAACTTATGGAGCAATGAACTTCAAGAACATATAAGGAACAAAAGCATAATTAAGAGCTGAAATTATAAGAACTATAAAGCAAGCCTACCATTCCGTTCAACCGATCTACTTTTATATTCTATACAAAGATACATCAGATGAGATTATTCCCTTAGCTAGATGTATTGAATTCTTTATTAGCATGCAAGGGGTGATTCTTCTAGCGACTAGCAAATATCAACCATATTTTAAGTATGCTGGCTAAGCAAAGACAAGTTCATCGTAGCCACCCACCTTAGCAATGATTCGCCTCAGTCGAGCGATACTCCGAGCGAGCCTCTGAAAGTCTAAGTCTGAACTCTTAAAGGGCCAAGTCTGGCATTTCTTTGCCTCAAGCAAGTCTTCTCGCTGAGCAAAGCAGGTCGGGTCATCGCACTTGTGCCATTTGAATCGGCTATTCGTATAATGCGGAGCGGGTCGTTACATGTATTCCCAGTAATTGGGCATCCTTTATATTTTTTCAGCAGCGACGATACTTATGATAAATGTCGTCCAATCTTTGAATTGATTAGCGCCCGTACAAAGTCTTACTGCCAAAAATAGATTTCTTCGGCACATGTCCATTATTGTAGACTCATGATTACCGGAGGGTAGTTTTAGTGCAGCTTACCTGTATCGTTCTATGTATTCCCATATTGGATCTTTTACTTTCTAAGTGATGTCCGTCAGTATAGACATCGTCATGTCATTCCCTCCGTTATAGAATCTGGCAAGGGAAAGGGACATCATATCCTCAAATAACGAGATGCAATCGTCTAGGAGACTGCAAAACCAGTCAAAGGCCACCCCAGACAATGCTCCGACAAAGAGCTTGGTGAGAAGAGCGATGTTGCGAGGTAGATGCCTATCTACGTCTCAAAATAACTCATGTATTTATGAGGCAATATTTTCCCATCAAATGGGGTTATGGTGAAGGACTTGTACTTGGGCGGGTATGGCACTTTTTTCCATTCACGGAGATATGGTTGTCGTATCTCGAGCTCGCGCAGTGTGTCACGAATGTCCATTGAATCCAGGGGCTTAAAGTTATCATATTTCCCAGATTACTTTGCGGTTCTCATCTACTTTGGAAGGAGGAGACGATCCTAGAAGAGTATGATTACCCTCGGTTGGGGGAATAGTTGCATTTGAATCCGCATTGGTTCCTGGATCCTGTCTTGCTGGACCCGAGGTCCTTGGTAGTTGGGAGGCCATACTTACTTTGATTTCCAGCAGCATCTGGGTCAAAGCCTGCATCGACGGGCTCATAGTCTATATCATGGCCTCGAGGGTCTCAAAACACTATCGATCCCTGGTGCTTTCGTTGTCCTCTCCTTCTATGTATACTGTCCTTATATGGGGAGAGAGGGATGGGATGGTGGACCTCTCACTCTCCTCCTCGGACTCTTGCGTAGAATAGTCCTCAGGGAAAATTGGCAGCACTGCATCTGGTTCCGTCTCGAAGGGAGCACTACCCCTAGATTCGGAAGGCATTTTACTTTGATAGGAGTGACTACCCCCAGATATTTTGGCGTATGTCCTCTGAGAATCATCGTCTTCTCAAAATAATGGATTGTTGTAGAGTTATAGAGGATTAGCATCCCTATCTTGCAGAGTAATTTGGTTTTCGAAGAAGTACTACCCCTTGTTATTTATAGTTTTTCTCTCGAGCGGGTGCCCAGAAAAACTCCTTCTTTAGGCACTACTGCTTGCTCCGGTTCCTCAATACCCTGGTTGAGGGTGGGGGTTGGAGGTGCTAGATTTTTGACCTCCCCATATAGAGGGAGATTTCCTAGTAGAATAATATGAGGAGAATGGCAGCTCCTCCTCTATTATTTGAACCTATTTTTTGGGACACTGTCGGATGGGTGGCCTTGGTTACAGTCGCTGAAATACCGACTATATGTTTGCTGGTACTGCTACTTTAGTACAGAAGCAATTGATGATAATGTTAGTACAATGGTGCTTTGGAGAAGATACCTCGCATAACATAGTTGTTTCCCTTACATTACACTTGTGATTGATTACGTTGCCCAAGTCAAGTGAGGGATGATTCACCTTTACAACCTCCTTATGAGCTTGGATAGACCAAGCACATGGGTGTGTAGGTAATATTTTGGCCCCCTGACCTGGGCTTCGTACAAGAACTTTCTCCAAGTGATAAGTGGAAGACTTTTGAGACTGACCCAGCCCCTGTGTCGCTGCGGGCTAGACACAAGGGTCGATCTTGTACAACATCCCGTTAGGGGCATGCATTACAGTTAGCGGTGCATGCAGACGGTCAGCCTCCTAAGCAATTGCTTAAACTTGGCGACCTCGCACTGCCCTAGACTTCCTTGCCCTATCACGTACTGGTACATAGTACGAAGAGTCCAAAAATGCCCCTTTGTCAGGCTGGCACATAGAATCAGTGTCGCAAGATATTTTGTCGAAGACAGAGTTTTTGTTGCCGTCTGGGGCCTATGCAACTATTTGTCTACGGCTGAAGTTATATGCCGTATGCTTCTTCCTCTGCTCCCTACGATGTGGGCGCATAGACTGTGCGTCAACCCCCAAGCTTCTAGCATCATACTATTTTTTTTGTCAAAGTTTGGGTGTTAAGCACTTTCCTTCTCGGACGAGGTTGTCGCATGATCGGGGACAACCTGCATGGTCGTATGATGCGTGTGATCAACAACAGGTAGAGAGATAAGGAGAGCGTGATCTATAATTCGGTTGGGCGTAGCGGTCTTTGCTGCCCATGTCCAGAGGGCCTTCTTAAGCTTTGCTAGCCTTGGCGAAAGGCTCGTGTCGCCCACGAAAAGCTTTTCCTCGGACGCTTGCTGGTTGAAACGTACAACCAGCATCTTCTGGGTCAAACCCAGCTTTGCTGCATCGGACTGCGTCATGACCTTCTCGTCAGTATGGAAGGATGTCCCTAGCAGAGTCGTACATTGTTTGTCATTGATTCAAACTTGAACAAGTTTTGTTGTATAACAAGCAAAATAGTACAAAAAATTCCTAGACAGAAAATCTAAGTACAATATTTTTTTTATTCTGGAGAGTGTGACGATGGAGATCGAGTACTGCAGCGACTTCTTTACTCTGTTGATGGTCCGACGAGGGAATGGGAATGCTTTTTTCTGTTCTCTCTCTTGTGTGCATCCCCTTTTGTTGGTATGCAACCCCACTATTTATAGTTGTCATGCTGACAGGATGTATGTGCTGCATATACTATGCACCTCTGTTTGGTGGCCGTATGTGGGCTCCTTTAACATAATACGGTTATAACTATGGCCGTATACCATGGGCAGGCTGCCACGTGGCCTTGTTTAGGATATTTTGTTGATAAGATCACAGAGTTATTTTTAACCCATTGTATGCGTGACTTGGTCAAATGGGCACGTCGTCAACACTGATTGTATGAAGATCTTTTCGGTTGTAACGACAAGATCCTGCAAGTTGAGGGTCGAATAGCTTCGTGGACGCGTATGTGCTCTTATCTGGCAGGGTTTGATCGACACTTTGGTCGCATGAGGATGATTATGCATAGAGCTATGGCCGCATGCATTCTTCCGTCTGGCCTGGGTCTGAAAGACACTTTGGCTGCATATGGGATGTGGTCACATGCGTGCTCCCGTCCGGCCTGGGTCTGATGGATACTTTGGACGTATGTGTATGAGGATGCATTGAGCTGTGGCCGCATACGAGTGAACACATGGCTCTACACGCCTATCAAATTTATTAATGTACTGACGTGACTTTCTGTCTCTTTGTATGCCGCCTCTATCACGATTCTTGAAGCGTTCAGTACAATAAATACAATGTTAGAACTTTATGACAGGCATTAAATGCTAGGTTAGGGGATCTTATGCGGCCCCTAACTCCGTAGTTGTTTGGGCCGTATGGATGCTCTTTGCAGGCTATGTGGCTTGTCTTCATTTCAAGGGTGCATGGGCTCTATGCGGCCTGCCTTCATTTTGCATGGCTTAAGATTTTTCATGCTTCTACAAACAACATCCATGATACTCTCATGATACATCCTTACCATATCACCAAACATAACCAAAATATATATATAACACCAATAATATATGAAATATAACTATAATTAAGTAAAATAAGCAATTCTAATGAATCTATATGAAATTGACACCATGGAATACTAATACAAAGAAATTACCAATTTACACCATCCGTATCATGGCATATCATGATACAGACTCAATGTACCTAATTGTGGATACATGAATACAATCACACAACCAAATAAATCCTAATAGTCCTTATGAGGACACAAATAAAATTCTACATGGACACAATTAGAATTTTTCCTAAATTGAGCCCTAAAACTAATATTCTACATGACACAAGCATAGATCTACAAAATTAAAGGCTTCTAGTGCCTAGATCTACCAATTGAGGGTTAATTCCAACCAAGGGAAGGTTCCTATAGGTCCAAGGGGTGTTCCTAAGCATAAATTTGATAAAAATGATGGAATTGACTAGTATTTGTATAGCTCCCTTGAAGAACTCTGAATTGGACACGAAAAAATGAGTCGGACATAATCCACCAAGGATTGGACTCCTTCTTCAAGCTCCTCCTTATGCTCCAAGCTCCTTGCTCTCAAATAGAAGAGGAATGAAAGGTTTTGGTGGGAAAATAGATTTGAAAAGTCAAATTCTAGATCTAGAATTGGAGGAAATTAAAATAAAGGTTACTTGGAAAAGAAGTAGGAAAGAATGGAGAAAAAATTGAATTCAAATCTCTCCATGACATGGTAGGCCAATGCAATGGGCTTGGAATTGGTTCCAATTACTAATTGTGCCACTCTATCATCTAATTTAAATTCAAATTGAAAGAAAAAGGAATCTAATAGGTTAAATAAATGAATCTTTACAACTAAAAGAGAATTTTCTCTTCATGACAACTTAACTAATTAATTCTAATTAACTATCACTAGTTAATTATAGGCAAATCTCAAATAAATTCTAGACCAACTACTAACATAATATAATAAAACAAAAATAGTCACATGCAAAATTATCAAAATATTCCTAGGATAAAAAGTGGTGGTTACAACTTGTCTTATTCTCTGCTTTGCCCAAGCAACCATGTGATTCTATCAATTTCTTCTCTAGCAGTTTCCTAGTTTGCATTAATCTATATTTCCTTAACGAAAAATAGTGAGGGAGAGATGAAACTCATGAGGTTTTATAAGACATGAGGAGGCCTGCTCCATTTTCAAGCACGTACTTTGTATGGTATTGTGCTCGTATGTACATCTGTGGAGCAGTTTACTATGGGCGACAAGATTTGTGAAGTCAACTTGTGGATCGTCGGCTCGATAGGCACGGTTGAAGTCGCATGGGATGCAGCTTCCGTAGTTGAGCTTGACTATATACTGCTTCTGCTGCTCCTTTATTATAGGCGGCGCAACAAGGTTGAGATGAGGTAAGAGCTGCTGCACGGGTCGCCTGACACCATAGTGCTAGTGGGGGACCTCGGTCGGGAGTGTTAGATTTATTGTTAGATTTATCTAAACTATATGATTCAACAAAGCACTCCTTTCTTTTAGTCCCACATAGGAAAGGAGAAGTCATTCTCCTTTCCATATATTGCTTTACCCCTCTTAGTGGGTAAGTGGGCTTTATAGGGGATGGGCTTGATCTTATCCAACCCGCGAGCGGGTGCGCAATTTAATGCGCATTTTTACGCATTTATTATTCGCGCACTTAGCACTTTGTGCTCCGCGGAACGTACACAGGTACAAAGGTAATTTCATAACTTATTTTATTTAATTTTTTATTTCTGTTGATTTGGTCTGGTGGGTTGCTGGTCTTCCGCGGAACTGTTCTCACGTAATCCCGTTACTGAAAAAGTGGAAAAGGTTACGTGAGAGATATATCCAGGACACGATCCTGAGATCTGAAAAAAATAGAATCGGTTTTTTCTTTTCTCTCTCTCTCTCTCGCTCTCTGTTCGGACGGAAGAACAATCTCACAGAGACGAAAAAGAAAAAAAATCACCAGAACCAAAATTTCTCCAAAACTCCTCTGTCTAATTTCTATTTGTCGGGCAAGGTTGTGATCGTTCGTGGGATTCGCCACCGAGTGCACGGTGAAGTGAATCGAAGGATTCGTTGTATCTCGGGGATAGATCGCCAGGAACCCACTGCACTGTTCGTGGGGTAAAATTATATTCTAAGGACAGCGTGTAACGTGCCTCGAATCCTATACTATTTCTTGTTTTGATTTTACATCTTCCTATTTGCATTATTTAGGAATTTAACCAACAATCTTAGAATAGAATTTTTGTAGCTTCTGTCCACTTTCTATTTTCTGGTTAAAAAATTCCTATCTACATGATGAACACCGTAGAAGAAGTGACCACGAACATTCATAACTCCTCCAAACCGGAGAAGTTTGATGGCCTAAATTTTAAGAGATGGCAACGTAGGATGACCTACTAGCTGACTTGCTTGAAACTGGTTAAGGTTCTCAAAGAACCGGAAATCCAACCTGACTTACACGAACCTGCCAGGACCTACGAATTAGAGTCCTACAACGAGACAAACTTTATCTGTCACGGTAAAATTCTCAGTTGTCTTTCTGACACCCTCTATGATATATACTGCACTACCTCTACGTCTAGAGAGCTTTGGGAAGCTCTCGATAAAAAATACTCCAATGAAGGAGCGGGTTCTGAGATTTACATTGTTGACAGATTTTTAGAGTTTAAAATAGTAGATGAGAAGTCTGTTATTGAACAAACTAATACCCTTCAAACAATCATACACGAGATATCTCAGAAAGACATGCCGTTTGCTGATAAGTTTCTAATTGCTGCCTTCATTAATAAACTTCCCCCTTCTTGGAAGGAATTTGGTTTAAAACTAAAACATAATAAGGAACCCATGTCTTTAGATGACCTATTTGTGTCCTTCAGCATTGAGGAAGAAGGTAGAACTAGAGACAAGGAACCTCTTAGTACTGAATTCGAGGCAAAGTTACACATTGTTGAAACCAAGAGAAAGCCTAAGGGCCAACCCTATCAACAGAGGAACAACCCCCAGAACAGAAACCCTGCAAAGAAACAGTTTCTTAAGCCAAGAGCTGCGATTGGAAAAGACAACAGACCTAAGCGGGAATGTTACAACTGTAGTAAGCCTGGTCACTTTGCTAGGCAATGCCGCCACAGGAAGAAGGGTCAGGAATTTCAGAATCCTGATCGTCGAACTCCTGTAGACTCTACTGTTGTTCCACAGGCTCATGTTATCATAGCCGGGACCGAATCTATCGGTACCGATGATCAGAGGTTTGTAACCGTATGTTCTGTTTTTGAGTCATCGTATCAGCCTACTGACTGATGGGTTGATACAGGGGCAAATATCCATGTATGCCCTAATATTGATTTTTTTCCTCCTACCGACAGGTTGAGGAAGGCGAATCAGTAGCTATGGGAAACTCGAGTGCTGCTAGAGTGCATGGAAAGGGAAGAGTGAACCTCAAGTTGTCTTCGGGCAAGATTCTCCCTTTGCATAATGTGCAGCACGTACCGGACGTAAACAAGAACTTAATTTCTAGTTATTTGATAAATAAACATGGTTACAAACTGGTATTTGAGTCTGATCGAGTTGTAATCTCCCTGAATGGTAACTTTATTAGGAAAGGCTATGTATGTGGGGGTCTGTTTAAACTTTCTGTGGACATGTCTTACAGTACATTAAATTCATGTTTAAATAATATTGCATCTACTTCTACTTCTGATTTAAATGCTCTCTTTTATAATACTGATAGTTGTGATGTTTGGCATGGTCATTTGGTACATGTTAATTTTAACTCTTTAAAGAGAATGTCTAAGTTACAATTGATTCCTAAGATTGACATGAGCAGGAATGAAAAATGTGAGATTTGTACACAAGCCAAACAGCCCAGAAAATCCTTTCATTCCGTTGAAAGGAGTTCTCAGCTATTGGAGCTTATTCACAGCGATATCTGTGAATTGAACGGTATTCTCACTCGTGGTGGTAAACGGTATTTTATTACATTTATAGATGATTATTCAAAATACTGCCATGTTTACTTGCTTAGAACTAAAGATGAAGCTTTCAATAAGTTTGTATCTTTTAAAGCTGAAGTTGAAAACCAACTTGAGAAGAAAATTAAAATTCTTAGGTCTGATCGTGGGGGTGAATATACCTCTGCCGAGTTTGACTCCTTTTGTGAATTGCATGGCATTATACATGAGGTAACTGCTCCTTATGCTCCTCAACAGAATGGGGTAGCAGAAAGAAAAAATAGAACATTTCTTGATATGATTAATGCTATGATAGGTAGCTCTGGTTTATCTGATTATTTGTGGGGGGAAGCCCTTCTTTCTGCATGTCATATCTTAAATAAAGTTTCTTTCAAAAAGACTGATAAGACCCCTTATGAACTTTGGAGAGGTAGAAAGCTATCTTTGAAATATTTTAAAGTGTGGGGGTGCCTTGCTAAAGTTTCTGTCCCTCCTACCAAGAAAAGAAAATTGGGACCAAAGACCGTAGACTGTGTATTTTTGGGATATGCCAAAATTAGTACTGCTTATAGATTTCTTGTAATTAAGAGTGAGGTAAATGGTATTGATGCTAACACGGTTATGGAATCTAGGGATGCTACATTTTTTGAAAATGTTTTTCCATTGAAAAATAGAATATCTAGTTCTTCTATTTCTACACAAGTCCCTGTAGTAACCTCTAGTTCACAACCAGAGGAGATTACCCCAGCAGAACCCAGGAGAATTAAAAGAACAAGACGAGAACCAAACCTAGGTGAAGGTTTTTTCACCTACCTCGTTGAAGAGGATCCTATATCTTATCAAGGGGCTATGTCCTCAGTCGATTCCTTATTTTGGAAAGAGGCCATAAATAGTGAAATGGATTCTATTATATCAAATAGAACTTGGGATTTGGTTAACCTTCCTTCAGGTTGCAAACCAATAGGTTGCAAATGGATCTTCAGAAAGAAGTTAAGACCTGATGGGTCTATTGAGAAATTCAAAGCCAGGTTAGTTGCTAAAGGGTTCAAACAAAGAGAATGGGTAGACTTTTTTGACACTTACTCTCCTGTTACAAGAATTGCTATAATTAGAATGTTAATAGCCATTACATCTGTTCATAAACTGTTTATTCATCAAATGGATGTAAAAATAAACTTTCTGAATGGAGATTTACAGGAAGAGATCTATATGGAACAACCTGAAGGGTTTGTTGTTCCAGGTCAAGAACACAAGGTATGCAAATTAATTAAATCTCTCTATGGGCTGAAACAAGCGCCAAAGCAATGGCATGATAAATTTTACAAGGTAATTCTATCATATGGTTTTACTATTAATGATTCTAATAAATGTGTATATAGCAAAACTATTGGTAGCTCTTATGTAATATTATGCCTGTATGTTGATGACATTCTTATTTTTGGTACTGACATGGATATTATTTATGATATCAAATCATTTCTGTCTAAAAATTTTGATATGAAAGATTTAGGACCTACTGATGTAATTCTAGGACTTAAATTAAGTCACACTTCTGAGGGAATTGGTATCTCCCAATCTCACTATATAGAAAAGGTTCTAAAAAGATTTAACTATTTTGATTCTAAACCTGTAAGTACTCCATATGATGCAAGTATCAGGTTGAAGAAGAATAAAGGAGACAGTGTGGCTCAGTTGAAGTATTCTCAGCAAATTGGATGCCTGAACTATATTACTAATCGTACTAGACCTGATATTTCCTACGCAGTAGGAAAGCTTAGTCGGTATACTAACAATCCGAATAGTTCACATTGGAATGCCTTGGAACGGGTAATAAGATACCTAAAGGGCACGATATCCCATGGATTATTCTATGGAGGATACCCATCTGTATTAGAAGGGTATACTGATACGAACTGGATCTCCGATACAGATGAGACCAAAGCCACAAGTGGATATGTATTTACATTGGGTGGAGCTGCTGTTGCGTGGAACTCTACCAGGTAGACCTGTATTTCTAGATCTACTATGGAGGCAGAATTTATAGCTCTTGACCTCACCAGTGAGGAAGCTGACTGGCTTAGGAATCTGGTAACAGATATTCCTCTGTGGAGCAAACCAGTTCATGCTATCCCTATACACTGTGACAGCCAAGATGCAATAGCAAAGGCTCAAAGAAAAAGTTATAATGGAAAATCCAGACATATACGTCTGAGGTACAATCGGGTGAAGCAATTGCGATCCAGTGGAGTAATTGCAATTGACTTCGTCAGATCAAAGAATAATCTAGCAGATCCTCTAACTAAAGGGCTCTCAAGGAGACTTGTGTTGGAGACGATAAGAGGAATGGGGTTAAAGCCCATAGATTGAGTCACCTCAAAGGTAACCCAACCTTTGATTGAAAGCACCAAGAACAGGTTCAATGGGTAACAACAAAATTGATGTGTGACTGGAAACACTATATGATAGTAATTGTAAAGAACCATTCCTCTAATGTATAGTGTTAATCTGCAATAAATAAAAGGGTGATTGTAAAATCTTAATGAATCTGTGGCTTGTAAAGCAGGGTATATAAATTGCAGAATACCTAGAAAGATTCACCTATTTAAGAGTGAAAGTGGGGCCGCTTTCTATGGGAACTCGGGCTGTTCTCTAGAGCTCTTAAGAAAACGAGATAGCACATGGCCGAAAAGTGCACAACTGTTGATACGATCAAATGACTACAATGTGTTTGTGTGTATGTTGAGTCTGTACAAGTAAGATCCTAAGTTCAAGACTTAAGTCACTTTGGGTATGTATAGATGAGATGTATAACACTAAGGGGAGGTTCAAGTCCGGAAGACACCTTCCCCTGATACACAGTGTGATTGCCCATATCTTGTTTTCCTTCATATATGTCCTATCGTGCTATACCTTCCTTTCTTCTTTTGTTGAATCATGTGGGGGATTGTTAGATTTATTGTTAGATTTATCTAAACTATATGATTCAATAAAGCACTCCTTTCTTTTAGTCCCACATGGAAAAGGAGAAGTCATTCTCCTTTCCATATATTGCTTTACCCCTCTTAGTGGGTAAGTGGGCTTTATAGGGGATGGGCTTGATCTCATCCAACCCGCGAGCGGGTACGCAATTTAATGCACGTTTTTATGTGTTTATTATTCGTGCACTTAGCACTTTGCACGCTTGCGCACCGCAGAACGGACACGGGTACAAAGGTAATTTCATAACTTATTTTATTTAATTTTTTATTTCCGTTGATTTGGTCTGGTGGGTTGTTGGTCTTCCGCGGAACTGTTCTCACGTAATCCCGTTACTGAAAAAGTGGGAAAGGTTACGTGAAAGATATATCTAGGACACGATCCTGAGATCTGAAAAAAACAAAAATCAGTTTTTTCTTCTCTCTCTCTCTCGCTCTCTGTTCGGACGGAAGAACAATCTCACAGAGACGAAAAAGAAAAAAAAATACCAGAACCAAAATTCCTCCACAAAACTCCTCTGTCCAATTTTTATTTGTCGGGCAAGGTTGTGATCGTTCATGTGATTCGCCACCGGGTGCACGGTGAAGTGAATCGAAGGATTCGTTGTATCTTGGGGATAGCCAGGAACCCACTGCACTGTTCGTAGGGTGAAATTCTATTCTAACGACAGCGTGTAACGTGCCTCGAATCCTATACTATTTCTTGTTTTGATTTTACATCTTCCTATTTGCATTATTTAGGAATTTAACCAACAATGGGAGAGCACGATACTTTGCTCTATCTTCGAGCGTGGATACGAATACCACATTGGTGCAGCACAGCGACCTGAGATATTGTGACATCCACGATGAGGGGTTGACGATGCTTCTAGATATCTGGAGACGTCGAATGGTGGCCTGGCACGTACAGTTGAAAACCATGTATAAGCACATGGTTTCTGACGTTCAGAGCAAGTCAGGTGCTCATGTGCACTCAAACTTGGATGCTAGGATTGGCCGAATAATGATCCTCTGACTCGTGTACTGGGTGGCCATCTGGTTGGCAGAGCGAAGGAGGTGCAGCTATAGCACCTGCCGGCTTGACAGGATGGTCGTCTGCGTGGGTGAAAATGATAAACGGAGGCACATGACAGTTGATGGATATGGAGGGGTGGCCGAAGTTAAGGGCAGAGTTGGGTGGTGATGGGTGCTGAAGGAGGTGAAGGGGGAGAAGATTTGATCGTGAAGAGGAGGAAAAGAATGAATCAGTAAGAAGCAGTAAAAAAAGGTAAGAAGGAAATGAACAATGCGGCATAATGAGTTTTGCGGCTAGGGTTTAGTTGATGTTGCTAGAGTTCCATTAGGTCATTTATATGGGAAAAATGAGAGAGACAGTTCTAGTTAAATTGGACTGGAGTAGACAAGAGGTTAGAGGCCCAAATACTAAATTAAATAAAAGATGAAGGGGATAATATATATATATATATATATATATATATATATATATATATATATATATATATATATATATATATATATATACTCCTAAGGCAAAAGTCCGACAAATAAATATTATACATATGCTTGAAGGTCCTAAAAGTTGATTTTATATATAAGCATTATCCAGTACATACTATGTCACATCTCGACTTTGCAGAGTCGATAATCGTCTCCCGAACGTGATGTCGTACAAGTCTATATTGCACTTGTATAAGGCAAGACGATAAAATAATGGTTATCTCGAAACGACCATATTGTAGCGAAAGAAATATAGAGTCACTGAAGAAAACAAAGCAGAGTATATAAAACGAAGCTCTTTATTGATAATTGCAGCGGTTACAAAGGCTCTCAATGGCCCCTATGAATTTGCCAATTTGGTTTACAACACTCATAATCTCTCTGCTCACAAAGAATTTTATTGTTCCATACATCATGTCTTCTTATATCCACGCACATATCCTCAGCCGAACATCTTTATGTTGCCAATTCGAGCTTCCAACGTCATGGTACGACCGAGTATAACTTCGTACTTGGAGGGTTGGGTATCAGTACACATCTTGTACTGATGAGTGAGGTAACCCACTCACCTAAACTGACACTAAGTAATCATGTGAGGCATAAATATTATATGGCGATCTTTCTAATTATAACTAAATAAATCTTAGTTCATATTCATGGCATATATCGAAAGCAGGAGAGCATGTATTTAAGCCCCCTCTCCAAAATTTTAGAATTTTCAAATCATATTATTATTTAATTTAAAATAAAAGCTAGCAAATTATTTATTATAATATTATACACATATATTGATTTTAAATGGCTAAGAAAGAATTGAGAAAAATAAAAATAAAATTTAAACAACGACTTAATCTATTCAAATCTTAAATTGATCTGAAATAATTTTGATTCTAAATGTTGTCATAATCTTATTACCACATTTGAATTAAATCTTATATTCATTTAAATAAATCTAGTAATCCTTAGGATTAACAAATTCATAAGTACAATAATCCTAATAGAATCATATTTATAATTGTTTAAACATATCCTTATTTGAACTAAACATACTCCTATCCAAATTAACTATTCCTAATCATATTTTAATTAAGTACCCTCGACCCATTATTTATATCTACTAAAATTATCAAATAAACTCATATTTCTTTTTTTTTCTTCCCCAAAGCTCCTCTCTTTTTTGTCGAAAATAGCCCAAAATTTGCCACAAATCAACCTCTTTTTTTCAGCAACAATAGCGACTTGGAAGGACCATATCTCCTATCTTCGAAGTCCGTTTCCCCTTCAATTTTTTTGTCATAACCGTATCGGTGTATTTCGGTATTTTTATGATTTTGAGAGTTTCGGAACACAAAAATGTGATAAGTTTAGTTTTTCAAAAAGATGATACAAAGACCTAAAACATATTTTTATTTTAGAAAAAATAAATTTATTCAGTATTATTTATAAGTAGAAATGGACTAAATAATATAGGTATAACTACTTCAAAATCCAATTAAAGTTTATTTATAATATTTAAATCAAATAATAAACTTTGTTAGGATCTTGGATTCTCTAGATTTGGGGTAATAGCGGAGTGCTTGGATACTTAATTAGATGTTCAATTACATCCAAAGGCTAAGACAAGTACAACTTTAATTCTTTTGATGCTCGTATTTTATACTATGTATGCTCATGTTATCTTGTTCGTTCTTCGTATCTCTCATATCTTTCTGTCATTGTTCTTGTTAATGCTTCATAATAATGTGTTCACGAGATATTTACTTATTATTGTTACCAAACATGTTCAATTAATATTTTCGTTCAATGTTCAACGTTAAAGTTCAAAGCTCATGTTAAAGTGATCATATTTATTTGTGTGAGAATCAGGTAGGGAATACAACGAGTAAACATATAGTCAATGAATTGACTACAGACCCCTACACATTAATTGCATAATATCAGTTATGCACACACATATGACTGACAGATATCCCAGGTTGTCCACATGCAGAAAACTTGTATTCTAAAATACACTGTGCACTTGACCTTGATTATTATTGTTATTGTTATGTTGTATAGTTCCTTGCCTTCTCATAATAGATTGCATATTGTTACCATCTCAGTTATGTTCACTTGACTAGCCTTGGCATATAGTTAGATAGTTCTTTCCTTTCCATATATACATGTATATTATATTGTGTTGATTTAGAGTTATTGTTGTACTTTGTTCTATTTCTGACTGGATAAACATTTTTAGGTGACTTGCTAATCTATACTATGGAACCTTTTTGGAGATAGAGATACTTTTTTAGGCCAATATTAGAATTTAGATAGTTCGGCAGTTTCTTAAGTTTGATGTTTAGCGAATTTGTTCTTGAGTTGTGATCTAATTGTAAATAGAGGATTTATAAATTATATAAATGTTATGAATGTGCAATAGATGTAAATTATGATTAAATATTGTCTATTTGGATTGATGATTGTAATTGAGGTCTAGACAGCGTACTATCGCTGATGCTGCGGCATAGGCTGAACTTGGCTACGTACTTGTATCCCAATGGTGGGAGCAGGTCGTGAAAAGTTTTTATGGTGGTCTATGCAGCTCCATTTTTGCAAATTGTGCGAACTCGTGGTAGTACTTAGTCGTACTACTGCGAGCCTGTGACTGAGTGATAAGATTCTAAGGGATAAGTGCTCATTCACAATTATGATTGATCTTTAGGATTCACTATGACTAAGCATACCATAGACATGCTCCATAGTTTTGGATTTTACCTTTTGGGTAGTTAAGAATGGTTTAGTGGAGATATCATTTATATTCTGGATATATTATATTTTTTGAGGATAAAACAATATTTGACAAATTTAAGAAATTTTATTTCATGATATAATATTTGATTTGATAGGATGATATGATCCAAGATGGGTTGAATTTCAAGTCCTCAACAATTTGTGATGGTTATTAAGAGAATTGATTAAGAAATATGGTATTGGTAGAGTAAAAAAATTATTGAGGAGATTAGATTTACTTTTAAAATTTTTAAGGCAACTATGATAGAGTGGATTTAAATTTATATTTGAAATATTTTAAAGAATTTAAATTTTATGAGGTATTTTGAGGATAAACACTTATTTAAATAAAGAGTTTAGAATTTTATAAGGAAGTATTGATAATTTTTTTAGATCACATTTTTTTTTGTGATTATGATACGATTGGACTTGTATTTAAATTTAAGAAATTTAAGGAGATTATCATTATACCTTTCTGACTATCATAGTTTATGAAATTATATTTTAAAGGCTGTTTTAGAATATTAGAATTTAATTTTAATTTTTGAGGATTGGATTTAACTTGAAATTTGAGGATACTTGAATTTTTGAGGTTAAAAAATATTTTTTATATTTTAGATTTTGAGAGTTATAAAATTATGAGGACAAAATATTGATAAGGTGGGTAGGTGGTAAGCCCCCTCTCAAAAACTTTAGAATATTTAAATCGTATTATTATTTTAATTTAAAATAAAATCCAGCAAATTATTTATTATAATATTATACACATATATTGATTTTAAATATCAAATAAAGAATTGATATATATATAAACAAAATTTAAACAACGACTTAATCTATTCAAATTTTAAATTGATCCTAACTAATTATGATTCTAAATATTGTCATAATCTTATTACCATATTTGAATTAAATCTTATATCCATTTAAATAAATCTAGAAATCCTTAGGATTAACAAATTCATAAGTAAACATAATCCTAATAAACTCATATTTATAATTATTTAAACATATCCTTATTTGAACTAAAACTATCATATCCAAATTAACTAATCATAATTATATTTAAATTAATTAGCCTCTACCCATTATTTATATCTACTAAACTTATCAAATAAACTCATATTTCATTTTTCCTTCCCCAAATCTCCTCTATTTTTCGTCCAAAATAGTCTAAAATTTGTCATAAAATCAGCCCCATTTTTTTCAGCAGCATAGCGACTTGGAAGGACCATATTTTCTAGCTCCAGAGTGTGTTTCACCTCTAGTTTTTTTTGTCAGAATGTTGTCGATGTATTTCAATATTTTTGTGATTTTGGGAGTTCCCGAATACAAAAATGCGGTACATTTAGTTTTTCGAAAAGCTGATACAAAGACCTACAACATATTTTAATTTTAGAAATAATTGAATTTATTTAATATATAAAGTATTATCTACAAGTAGAAATTAACTAAATTATATAGGTATAACTACTTTGAAACCTAGTTAAAATTTATTTACAATGTTCTAAATCAAATAATAAACTTTGTTAGGATCTTGGATTCTCTAGATTTGGGGTAATAGTGGAGTGCTTGGATACTTAATTAGTTATTCAATTCCGTCCAAAGGCTAAGGCAATACAACTTTAATTCTTTTTGTAACTACCGTAAATTTGGACTAAGGGTATTTTAGTAATTTCACTAGCATTTTATATATATGATTATATTTAATTAGTGGTTAGTTAGAATTAGTTAGTACTAATTGTCATAACTAGAAAATTCTTTTTTGGTTAGTTAGATGTCATCCTTAATCAAATGATTCCATTCATTTAGGTTTAGATATCAAGTAGAGAAGAATGACAAACTTGTAAATAAATCAAACCTATCATGACAAACCCCTTTCCCAAGCCTTCTTCATTTTATTTCCCTTTATTTCATTATTCTCCATTACTCCACTTCATCTATCCAAACACTAATTTTCTCCTACAAGCCACTTCCACCATAGAAACATTCCCAAACTTCTTCCAAGGAGAGATCTAAGCTTGGGAGCACTAGGAGGATCAAGGAGGAGCACTATCAAAATGAGTGTTGTCACTCCTTCTTCCATTCTTCTCCAAATTCGTGGAGATTCATTAGGATCCAACTCCTATTAGATCATCCATCTTTTACCCTAATTTTTATGGTAGGAACCTAAATGGGGCTAATAAAAACCCTTCCATAGGTGAAAATAACCTTATAATGTTAGATCTAGGTGTTAGATGACTCAAATCCACTAGATCTAGGCTTTTGGATGTTGTATTGGTGTTTTCTAGGGTTCATTTGGTGGAACTACAAATTTTGACCACCAAGTGTTTGTAGAATGGTCTCAATAGATTTTTTTGGCGGAATCTAGTGTTGTGTTAGTGTTTATTGTGTCCATTAGTATCAGTTCTCTATATTAAAAGTAAATAATTGTTTATATATATCTAATTATGGTATATAGTATTTACGAGGTGACTCTTGGTATTTGGGAGTGGTATCATAAGATTGGAGGGGCGTATCGCATGGTATCATGGTGTGATACATGTGCGTACCATTGGTACACACCAAGTGTTTGATATTAGTTGATTGTGTTATGTTTGTGCATTGTGTTGTATGTTGGAAGTGGGAGGATTGTGTTAGAATTTGTGATGTGTATGAGTGTGTCATTAGTATCTAGTGTATGTTGTATTATGAGTATGAGTGTGTCTATCACGAGGAGTGTGGGTGTGTGTAGATGTGTGTATTAAGGAGGAGTGTATAGATTGTGGATATACGAGTGATCGATACAAACACGATTGAGGAATTATTTGGATGACTTGATCCCTGAGTGGTGTATGCGATAGCCTCATGAACAAATAAGCTATCTGAAGAAAGAGTGAGTTTTGAGGATTCATAGAGTAGCTCAAACCCAGAGTGGTGTATAGATCGTCTTGGAAATGTTCGAGCAAATCGAGAATTTTGGGATAGCAATGAGTCTATCAGCAAGACACAAGACTGTGCAAAGCCTTAGAATGAGTATTGTTTAGATAGTCGTAAATTTGAATGTCTCATGTGAAGTTCGTTCAGACAATTTATGGATGAGTTGTACGAATCAAAAATGGTATCGGATAGGGATTCAGAGATGAAACAGATATATTACTCGAGGAAACTTTGTTGATCATACGTGCAATTTTGGATTGAATCGAATGGATCAAAACTTAATTTTAGGATTGAATACTCGAGGATGTGATCGAAGTTAGCGCGATTGGAACGATAGCCGATGGAAGATATCACTATAAAAAATATGGATTTAGAAGGATATTGCTCGATAGAATTTATCTTGAGTATGGATGATGTGGTTTCAAATTCGAATGAGTTGATACGATTTCAATAGTTGAAAGATAGTATGGATGGATACAAGTTAAGAAATTGTGTGGTTCGATGATTTGAGGTAGGCGATAACAGGATTTGAACTTGAGTTAGACAAGAAATCTTGAATCTAGTTATAGAAGCAAGAGTCCGCCGTCAGCCATGAAAGAACGTGTCAGGCTTGACCGTTTTAGGCTCCATTCAGAGCGTTTCGAGTTACGAGGAACGGTTCATGCTTCATTCAAAGCGTTTCAAATTATGAGAAATTTAAAAGCTTTGAAGGGGGTCTTATAGAAGCATGAAAAAAATGCAGATAGCTATACACAGCATGTTCATGCAGGGCAGCGTAAACAGAGGACCTCAGAGCCATCAACGTACAAACAGAGCTTTTTTGCTGAGCACAGCGTAAAATATAGGCTCAAGGACCATCCGCGTAATGCGATGTGTCCAGGCTGCTTCAGCGTAAAAGAGGTGCTACATCGCCTTTATGGCGTAAAACTCATCCGCTTTCAATGCAGCATTGAAGTGTACGAGGAACGCTTCGTATTCTTTGAAATGTACCTGTCAGATCATGCAATGAACCTGACATCTGGACTCCTGACAAAGAGTACTGAACGACTACCCAGGCGACGGGTATAATGATGGCATGGCACTGCAACCCAGGCTGTCATTTACTGCCATTTCCTTTGCGTAAACCACTTTTACACATATGAAGGAATACGCTGCCTAGTTTTACACAGGCAGATATGAGCTGTTTATGCTCCGCAGAAGACAAACAGCCTGCCACGTCAAAAGCTGCACTTTGTACAGGGCTCGAGGCACGTCTCTGCATTTAATGCGCAGAGTGGTGACAGTTTCTCGAGGCACGTCTCTGCATTTAAAGCGCCGAATACTGACAGATGCCCGAGGCACGTCTCTGCACTTGAGGCACAGAAGGGTGGCAGACCTTCAAACCATGCCTCCTCACTTAATGAGCAGGATAATGGCGGATCTCCGCATTTAATGCAGGAGATTTGATTAAATATCACCGAACCGTCGCTTAGTGACATCCCCTTTGCGTAAACTACTCTTACGCATATAAGGGAATACGCTGCCCAGTTTTACACAGGAAGATATGAGCTTCTTACGCTCCGCAGAAGGCAAACAGACTGCCACATCAGCAGTCACTCTTCGTACAGGATTCGAGGTGCGTATCTGCATTTAATGTGCGGAATGATGGAAAATCTTAAAGACAAGCCTCTGCATTTAATGCACAGGATGGGGGCAGATCTCTGCATTTAATGTAAGAGATTTGATTATATCTCCAAGAGCCGTAATTCTGGCTAAAACGTCCACATCGTCTCGGCTTCTATGCCCACTCGGCCTCTATGACCACTCGGCTTCTACGCCCACTCGGCCTCTATGACCACTCGGCTTCTACGCCTACTCGGCTTCTATGCTTACTTGGATTCTATGCCTACTCGGCTTCTATGCCTACTTGGCTTCTATGCCTACTTGGCTTCTACACCATGGTGACAGTAATTGGCTTCTACGCCAACCTCTTCTATACAAGGGATAATTACCTACGTGGCTTCTACGCCGTGATCTTCGTAGCAGATATACGCGTTTTGTCCCTTAGTTAGACATGCGTCACATGCTCACTCAAAAGGTCATCTATACGCAGGCATTGGTTATTTTAAACGGTCGTGTAAAAGGGTGCTGTACTTTCCACTACTCGATTTCTACACCGACTGAGTGGTCACTGTCACTAAAACTCTATAAATAGAGACCTCTATCAACAGAGGAACGGTCGAACGATCGAAAATAGGTCAAGAAAAGGTCAAGGAGAGGGAAGAAATTGGAGGTCAAGAGAGAGAGGAGAATCCAGAGCTCAGGTAAATAGAAGGGATTGACGACTTTGGCATCGGGCATCCACCCTCTTTAGCAACCTTCGAAGCTGCTTTCTGTCTTCCACGGCACTTCTTCAACATCGTGTGGTCCAAGGGCTAAAGTGATCGACCGCAGATCAGATACCTATAGCAATATTTATCCAGATTAAATAAATTGTACTTAGTCATCCTTGTATAGGATTAAATTGTACAATCTTGTTTGTAAACATAAAAGAAGGATGAGTTTTCGTATAAGACCTCGTTTTCCATATATCAATCTTTTCCGTTTATTATCCTAAACAAGATGGCGACTCTGCTGGGGACATCTTTCTCTTCTGATGAGGAAGCTATTGCTCAACATGATGCGGTATCCGTGGGATCCGTGAAGAAGACACTGGTCGTCCAGTTCGACCAGTCTGCCTATGAAGACATGCTTCGAACATGGGGTAGCTCTCACTCCCTCTCCGTCTAAAGCAACAGGAAGCTGCGTAAGGTCTGGATGCCCAAGACATCCTCTACCATTCCTGTGGACTCTCCGATCTCTCCGATCTCTCCGACCAATGAGGTTGTAGCTTTGCTCCCTCTGCGCCTTGCGCGTAAAATTTAGTCGCCTGTCTCTGACAGGGCCGACAAAACTTTTGGCAATGCCTCAGCGCTAACCCAGAAGTATACTCTGCGCCTTGCGTGTAAAATTCAGTCGCCTGTCTCTAACAGGGCCGACAAAACTTCTGGCAATGCCTCAGCGCTAACCCAAAAGTATACTCCGCACTCTGTACGTAAAATTTAGTCTCCGTCCCTGGCGGAACAGACAGAACTTTGGACAATGCCTCAGCGCTAGTCCAGAAGCCTACTCCGTGCTCTGCGCGTAAAACTCAGTCTTCCGTCCCTGGCGGAATAGACAAATTTTTTGATGATGCCTCAGCGCCAAATCAGGAATCACAAACGCGCTCCGCGCATAAAAATGCGTCTGCCTTCCGCAGGGAAGCAAATGATCCCTGTAATCTATGCAAGGGAAAGCATATGGCGGACTACTCAACTTCTCGGCCTTTACGCCAGTAAGGGAACAATCTGCCCGCCCTCCGAATTATGCGAGAAGCTGATGGCCGACTGAGGACAACCTCAGCTTTACGCCAACCAGAGCAGAGCTCCAAATTATGCCATAAGAAGCCACTCAGCGTAAAGAAGGCTCAATTTGCGGGAAGACACCCTCCTCGGGGATTATCCGCCACCCAGATGGCCAACCTGTTGTATACAGGTGGCACAGGAAAAACTATGGTTCCCAACATCCGTATGCCCACTGATGTGAACAGAAGGAACAAGCCATCATCTTCTTCTTCTGCAACTCCTCCTGACCTGCGCAATTATCTGATCCAGAAATGCAAGAAGAGGGGATCTACCAGCATGTCTATTACGCCTCCTAGCGAGCACTGTTGTAATAGTCATAAGATTATAATTAATTGTTGCTGTTCTGAAGAAAAATGGTCAATTTTCGACCGGTTGAGCTACTCTCCATCTTTCCAGGAAGAAGAGCCCACACATGCATCTGTGAACATGGCTTCACACATACCTAGAGGAGGGTCAGGCTCAAGACGTCATCCCTCTAGAACTCCGAGCCGAAGGAGATTCAACATGCTCCTTAGGAACACCGAAGCTGGGGTGTTCCAAAACACCCGTTCGAGGTCGCAACAACTGGCTTCGTACTCTTCTGATTCCAATATTGGGGGTCGCCAGTCTCCCGAATCAGATGCCGAAAGTATAGAGTCAACTTCTACAGAGACCTATACTAATCTTTCAATGACACCCAGGGAGATGGGAGTTTATGCCATTGGAGATGAACACGAGGAAGCTTCCCCGTCCGGGAGCGCTGAGCAACGCATTACTGTACTGGAGATATCTCTAAAAAAATGCAATCCATGATGGAGAACATGCACCAGATGATGCTGACTCAACATACAGCTACTATGGCTCAAGCATCGGCCCCTCCAACTCAGATACGCGTGGGGGTGGACTTACCACCATCCAACACGATCCAAGAGCCTGCTCTAGATCAGGAGTCAGCAGTTCCTCCGCTTTCTCACTCGGAGAACGTATTACCTCCCGCCGGAGTCGTGATGCAATCGACTCCTCATCACTCCGTGGTCCCGATACCGGCTGAAGATCCGATGCAGGCAGTAAGGGAGTTAAAAGCCTAATTTGATGCCCTGAAGCACAAAGATCAGCTCAAGAAATTGGGAATCAACCAACCTTACCCAGCTATCTGGGAAGAGGTCCCTTTTTCTCTTAGATACAAACCACAGACTATGGCTTTGTTCGAGGAAAAAATATCACCGAGTCAATACATGAACTACTTCAGCATGATGACAGTGTTGTTACAAGGGAACGACGCCCTCCTCACTCGGGTGTTCAAGGGCTGTCTCTCGGGAGTAGCTTATCAGTGGTACCGAAGTCTGGCGGACAACTGCATTACTTCCTTTGAAGACTTCAATGCGTTATTCTTCACGCGATTCTACGAGGGAGGGATGGACATGTCTATGTCCTCTCTCATCGAAGTCAAGCAGAAGGAAAAAGAGAATGTTCGTACTTTCATCGAACGTTTTCGTCAAGCCACTTTGCAAATGCCTCCAGGTTTCCCAGACTCGGCATTGGTAGACATCTGCAGGAAGAACCTTCTCCCCGTGATCTCGGTATTCACAAGACCCTATCAGTTCCATGATTGGCCCTCGTTCATCATCTCAGCGGTAGCCACGAAGGACAATAGTTAGAAGGCACGCGATAATGGCATCATGATCTCGGCCTCTGATAAAGGCAAGAGGTCATCCTCCAACATCGACCATCCTCGGGGTACCAAGGATAAAGAAGCTCTGGGGATCAACACGTCCAGGCAAAAGACGGTGGCTACCACGCAGACAAAACCTGGGACTTCCAGGCCCCTTGAAGTGTACTCTTTCGACGATGACGATATTCCGAGCATATTCGAATGTCTCGTCAAAAGCGGCAAGATTACCCTTCCAGAAGAGAGACGGCCCAATGAGGCCGACAGTACCAACAACCCAAAGTACTGCATCTTCTATAGGTACATACACTACCCCACAAAGGCGTGTTATATACTGAAAAGGAAGATCCAGGAGCTGATCGATGCTAAGGCCATCACTCTGCGCAACAGCGAGAAGACGGTCACGGCCAACATGATCTCCCTGCAATTTGGCAATCTGCCTCCCCAAGAAGTCCCGGACGGTGTTACGCCTATTTTTTGGACGACAATGAACATCGTTAATCTTCCTCTAGATAGAGGTCAAAATCACGACCTGCTACCACTAACTACCCAGCAAGGCGAGACTATGTGGGTTCATCCAGATCTGGTACCAGAGATCGAGAAAGAGACTCAAGCTGCTAAGGCTAAGTCTAAAAAGAACTCAAAGCACAAACTGTGTCACATGATTACGGTACACTCGGCATCAGAAGACGAGGTCTTGGCTACTGGAACCCGCTCAGGGAAAGCCTACCTCCAGGACTATGGAGCCAGCCAGGAAGATGCATCGACAGACGCTTCAGCTGCCAAGCCTTCAGAACCAGAATCCGTCGTACCAGAGGTCGGTCCTTCGAGACCAACTTCGGCGGACAAAGGGAAGCAAAAAGAAGTGCGCTTCGATAAACCTGTGAAAAACATTCAAAACAAAGGTTTAGAGAAGCCATACAACTTCGACATCCTGGCCCAACTGGCTAATACACCAGCCAGGCTGTCCATCTTCGAGCTACTCAGGCTCTCTCAGGACACTCGTCAAGCCCTGAGCGAAGCATTGATGCAGGCGGATGCATACATGACCCAGCTCAAGTCCCCTGACGAAGAACCCGTGGCGTGTCCTCAATGCCACAGTGTGAAGGAGGTGGTCCCAAATATCACTTTCACTCAAGATGACATGCTGTTAAAACATAAAGGCATGACAGACCCCTCTATTACACCGGGTACATCGGTTCCATGGAGGTCGACCAGATTCACATAGATCCGGGATCATCAATCAGCATCATTCCTCATAGTCTTCTCAGACCGCTGAGGATTCCTACCAGCGAATTGGCTTACACCACCACTACGATCGTAGGTTTCAACGTCGGAAGAAGTAAGCCGTTGGGGAAAATTCGCCTGAGGATCCAGATTGGCAACCTCAGATTGGTGGCTACATGTTACGTCATCGATTCATAGGTGTCCTACAATATTTTGCTAGGTAGACCTTGGATCCACGACCACAACATCATTCCTTCAACTCTACACAAATGCTTTAAATATGTAGACGCCCGAGGAACAGTGCAAACAGAGATTGCTGACCTGAACCCGTTCAAAGGAGTAGAATCCTACTACTCTGATGCCGTGTTGTACTCTCAAGACTGCACGAAAGAGGTGTCAGTCGAAGCAGAGAAGGAATCCCACCGGGAGCCAGAGCAACCCTCTGCCAAGCAACCTCTGTCAATCAAGGTGAAAGGACGGACTACTCGTCCAAAAGCCATAGAGCCTATGGCTATCCACCTGAACAAGACCAGACCAGAAAAAGGGGGTGATCCTCTAGTGATCGCTTTGAACCAGAAGCCTCCATCCTTGGTCATCAACCTCCGGCGCAGCAAACAGCCGATGGATGTAAATGCAACCAGGAACAGAGTGTCAGATGATAATAAACATCCACTTTTCCAGTATATTGACGCCCAAATTCTAAATCAGGAATCCTCCCCCTATGACGATATAGAACCTATAGCGCAAAAATTCTTGGAAGATATAGATTCCTATTATTTGTATATATGGGAAGTGGCATCATCATCCAATGCCACCACGACATATGGACCGCATGAGGATTCTATCTTCATTGTCCCACCTACTTGCAGCAGTTAGCATTCAATAGTCTTCGGCCGCATGCGCGATGAACCGACTGTGCAAGAGGATTCTTCCGACGACGATGCCGGTAAAATGTAGGTTCACAGATACAGCCCGCAAGCTCTAAAGATCGTGCAAAATATGGGTTATAACTTGAAGCTGGAACCGGGTCTCAACTACGGGAAAGGCAGACGAATGCCGCTGTACGGCTATCCCTACTATCAACGAACTCGTTTCGGGTTAGGGTATACCACCTCCCTCGCAACTCCTGAGTCAAACGAGGATATCTTTTCCTCCTTTCAAAATGGCTCAGTGCCCTCCGACTCATCTCATACTCTCGAGCGAACATTATCAGCAAATATGGTAGTGACGGATTCCTTCGAATCAGACGAACAAGAATCTGAACCATTTGAGAATGACGCTTGGGCTCAGCAAATGGATACACAATGGGAGTTCCGCTTCGAGCAGAGAGAACCTCCCACTAAAGACAAAGTTATCCAGATTGACGTTGGGGATGAACTTTCGCCAAAGCCGATATTTATCAGTAACAATCTTTTCGAAGGAGAAAGGGAAGAAGTTATCCAGCTGATAAAAGAATATATTGACGTCTTTGCGTGGAATTATGAGGACATGCCAGGCCTTGATCCAAAGGTGGCTACGCATAAGCTCAATATATTGTCCGATTCGAAGCCTGTGAAGCAGCACCAACGTCGGTTCCGCCCGGACATGATGGACGCCGTTGAAGCTGAAATCAAGAAGTTGATAGCCTGCGGCTTCATCCGTGAAGAACAACACCCCGACTGGGTCGCCAATGTTGTCCCGATCATGAAGAAAAATAGGAAAATACAAGTCTGCATCGATTATCGAGATCTGAACGCAGCCTGCCCCAAGGATGAGTTTCCTCTTCCCATCACAGACGTCATAATTGACAATACATGCGGTTTTGAACGTATTTCTTTCATGGACGGATTTTTAGGATACAATCAAATTAAGATGCATCCTGAAGACGAGAAGCACACTGCCTTCCGGACACCATTGGGGGTATATTGCTATACGGTCATGCCCTTCAGATTGAAGAATTCTGGGGCTACGTACCAACGGGCTATGAGTAACATATTCCATGACCATTTATGCAAGATAGTGGAGTGTTACGTGGACGATGTAGCTGTCAAAAGTTGCCTCAAGGATAATCACATCCAAGACTTGAAGACAGTATTTGAATTGATGCGCCAACATCAACTCAAAATAAATCCTACAAAGTCCTTCCTGGGGGTATCTAGTGGCAAATTTCTGGGATTTGTCATTACCGCCAAAGGCATTCAAGTGGACCTTGATAAAGTTAAGGCCATCTTAGAAATGCGACCGCCCCGTAATCTGAGGGAACTCAGGGGATTTTAAGGTCGTCTGGCTTATATCCGGAGATTCATATCCAACCTCTCTGGGAGATGTCAGCTATTTTCTCGTCTCATGAAGAAAGGTGTATCCTTCGTATGGGACGAAGCCTGTCAGCAAGCATTCGGTGATATCAAGCGCTACCTCACCAGTCCGCCAGTTCTGGTGCCACCTGTCATAGGAAGACCATTCGTGCTGTATGTTCGAGCGATAAATCATTCTCTGGGAGCTCTTCTCGCACAAAAGAACGAGATGGGTCACGAGCAGGCTATCTACTACCTCAGCAGGATGATGGTCGGAGCCGAACACCGGTACAATCCAGTGGAGAAAGAATGCTTGGCTCTGATGTTCACTATCCAGAAGACGCAACACTATGTCACGGGCCAAACCATTCATATCATCTCCAGGATCAATCCTCTTCGGGTACTGATGAACAAGCCTAGTGTTCTTAATTCCCGACTCACGACTTGGACGATGTTATTAACACCGTATGACATGATGTACGTCCCCCAGAAATCCGTTAAGGGCCAAGCATTGACTAACTTCCTAGCTGCTCATCCGATCCCGGAGGCCTCTAAACTGTACGAGGACATTCCCGACGAAGTTACAGAATGTAATTCCGCAATGGAAAGTGATGCATGGCAACTGTTCTTCTATGGTGCCTCCAGAACTGGTCCCAGGGGAAACGTGGTCTCGGGAGTAGGAATTGTTCTGGTCACTCCTGATAAGCTCGCCATCTACCAAGCATATTCTCTTAGTGAGCCCTGTTCCAACAATGTGGCGGAATACAACGCTCTACTAATCGGCCTCCAAGTCGCTAAAGAATTGGGCGTCGAATCTCTGGAAGCTTTCGACGATTCTCTGCTGATCGTCAATCAAGTTAGAGGAATATATGAAGTCCAGAATCCAGACCTCATCCCCTATCACCAAGCAACGGTCGAGATAGCCATAACATTCAAAGGATTCTTCCTAGAGCATGTACCTCGATCTCAGAATCTGGAAGCTGATGCCCTAACCAGTCTAGCTGCAGATTTAGCTACCCCTATAAGAAGGCAAAATTCAGTAATCCTTCTTAGCAGAGACTTATTCTGTGTGAAAAATAACTTTCACATAGAACACAGCTACGCGGTGGACACAGATCCTCCCAGGAGAGACTGGAGAAGTCCCTTTATAGATTTCGTAGCATACGGAATCTTGCCAGAGGATCCTAAGGAAGCAGTATCCGTCAAAAGATGATCATTACGCTTCTATTTCGACGCATCGTCACAATGTCTATATCGCCGGTCTTATGATGGACTATTATTACGATGTCTCTCTGGTGATGAAGCACAACGGATTATCTGTGAAGCCCACGACGGCGTATGCGGAGCACATCAACCCGGTCCTAAGCTACAGGATTGCATCAGGAGAATGGGCTATTACTGGCCTACTATGATCACAGATGCAATAAAGTATGCAAGACAATATAGAGCCTGTCAGGTCCATGCAGACTTTATCCATCAACCTCCCGAATATCTATATCCTACGATTGCATCCTGGCCTTTTGAAGCATGGGGTATGGATATCATTGGTCCTATTCACCCGTCTTCTTCCAGAGGTCACCAGTTCGTACTGGCCATCACGAATTATTTCTCCAAATGGGCAGAGGCGATCCCACTTGCTGAGGTGAAGGCATCTAATGTGATCAGCTTCATCAAGCATCATGTCATTTATCACTTTGGGATACCCCGGAGGATAATTCATGACAATGGACCGTAGTTCATCAGCCAAGCGTTTCATCGATTTTGCGATAAAAATTGGATACAAAATATCGCCTCTACGACATATAATCCTGCTGCTAATGGTTTGGCGGAAGCTTTCAACAAAACCATTATCAAGCTCTTGAAGAAGTTCGTCTCTTCGAACAAAAAGGATTGGAATAAGAAGCTGGGAGAATGTCTCTGGGCATACCGCACAACAGTACGGGCACCGACAGGTTGCACCCCATTCTTATTAGTTTACGGGAGCGAAGCAGTTCTCCCCATCGAGATCCAAATTTCGTCACTCAGGATAGCCGTGGCTAATGAGTTGACTAAAGAAAAGAATGACCAGTTAAGGCTTCAAGAGATAGAAGGATTAGACGAGAAATGCCTCCAAGCTCAACAGCGCATCGCGCTCTACCAAGCACGCATTTCCAGGACTTTTAATTAAAAAGTGAAGGAAAGGGTGTTCAAAGTCGGTGAGCTAGTCTTAGCTGTGAGAAGGCCGATGATTCTTACTCACAGAAGTAAGGGCAAATTCTAACCCAAATAGGAAGGCCCTTATGTGATCAAGACGACGTTCTCAAATGGCACTTACAGGTTAGCCCAGCCTAATGGAGACCTGTTAATAGCTCCTATCAATGGCAAATTCCTGAAAAGGTACTATGCTTAACCTCCTCTGCTCAAGTGGAATATGGCAAAAACCTCATTCTGACAAAACTACTTCCAAAATGAAACTAGTTGGATCGTATTCTATCATGTTCATATTACCTCTGAATAGATATGTTTAACTAATTTGGAACTTCAAGACCTATCACGTCCAAACTACTTCTGATAGTGTCTTGTATACCAATTTTAGCTAAAAAGCATATTTCTATCATGTCCATATAACCTCTGAATAGATATATCCTGCTAAAACTTACCGAGAGTATATCACGTCCATATTACCTCTGATATCACTTTTACCCAAACCTGTCATTTATATTCCAAAATGATGGGTCCACAAAGTCAGATGAAAGCCTCTTTATTATTCCTAAAAAGGAGCGAAAGTACATTGAAAAGCAAAAGCAAAAGTACATCATTTTGGGGGAGCGGTCAGGTCGTGAAGCTGCTGCGCCAGTGCGGCTATCTTCTCAGTCCTGGAATCCAAGACATCAGCATGAGCCCGCTCCAGTCGTGCCTCATCATTGCTCATGAGGGACAGTTCGGCTCTAGCCCAAAGAAAACCAGCATGGGCGACTCCTGCACGTGCCAAGTTCTGTTGTGCTACGCCCAATCGGCTATCCGCTACAGCTAGAGCTTCCGACGACTGAGAAGCCCACTCCTTAGCCTGAGCGAGTTTTGTTTCCAGCCTGAGGACCCTCGCTACATTCCCTTCGTGCTTGGCCTGGCACTTCGTTTGAAGAGAAATGGCCTCCTCCAGGATGACTTTTCCTTCATCCATCTCCTGCTGATGTGTCTGGATGGATTTATTTACGCCTGCCATCTGTTTGGCAAGCCGTACAGTCATGGAGTCGTATCTAGCCTGGACCAGATCTTCAACATTGTCTCGAGCTAGCTGCAAGTATTCGTTAATGGGTTGCTCCAAACGATTAACTATCTCCTCCACCGTTTCAGCTAGCCCAGTGTTGTCGAATTCTCGGATCGACACTATCGCGGACCGGGAGGACCTCTTCAGCGACGCAAAGCTCAGATTCTTCGCCAACACCATTGATATTAACATTTTCAAAGTGGCGTAGAAGATGCCGATGTACTGCTCGATCAGTGCAGCTAGATCCAAATGGACGCCGGGAGTGGCCTCGATATTGGCGAGTCCTCCTCCAAGAACAACCGCAGACGATGTTGCCACGGCCGTCGCCTCAACAGGTAGTGCAACAAAAGAAGAAGCGCCAACACCGAACGAAGTGACCGGCATACTCAAAGGAGGCATAGTCGCAATGACAGGCTCGTCCTCCTCTTGAGATATCAGAATCTCGTCGACAGGAGAGCCGACACCCGAAGATATTTCCTCTTCAAAATCAGCTACCTCCGTGTTGCCGCCAGGATCTGACACGGAGCCAAAGGGCGCATCTACACTGCCCTCCCCCAAGAGGTCTTCCCCTGAAAAGAGGACGAAAGGAAGTTAATATCAGCATAATGTTAATTTTCCTAAAAGAAAAGGCGTGAAGACGATATTTATCCATGGCCGACGGCATATATGTCGCATCTGCGGCCTGTACAGCTAAATCATTCCTTAATAATGCTAGGCAAGCTATCATACCTGGAGAAGGGGGTGCTCTAAGAAGCACTAGCGAATGCTCTTCCAGGTCCTCGTCAAATTCCAACCGAGGCTCATCGGCTGGAATCTCGCTAGGTGCGCTTATAGGCACGGCAGGGGTCCCTCCCGATGCCGATCCGTATAAAGGTATACTCAGCCCCGAAGGCGACCTCATTCCCCTACCTAAAGCAGTAGCAGCGACAGCAGCCTCCAGCAGAGATTCTTCGGCACCACCAGCCGGAACATTAGAGGGTCCCTCTCTAAAAGGCGAGGAACCTCCAATCAAAGAATTATCCCCAATATGGGGAGATGCAGGCTTACTTCCAGGAGCCTCAATACAGGAATCCGGAGAGGATGATTAACCATCTTCTTCTTCCTCTTGCGGGGGGAAGTCTCCTTCGGAGTAGGAGCCCTTCGCTTCCGAAAAATCACCAAAGGGCCTGCAGGCAGAGGTACTTCACCCCTCGATACCGCCAACAGAGGCTCATCTGGAATGACGGACTCCTCACCCTCGTCAGAAGAAACCGAGGGGACTTCGACTCTTCCCCCAGACTTGGAAGAGGGCACCCTAAAACTTACATGCATATCAAAATCGCGATGGAAGGTTTTTGTTGCCACATAGAACTGGGCATACGAGTGGAGGATGCGCAGCTCCGCAGAGAGTGTAATGAACGGCACAGTAAAAATTGCTCCAATGCAACCCATGAGGAAGTATCGCCAGCCTCTCGCTTCATCAATGAGTCCACCCCTGGATCGGAAGCTGGTAACGGCGTTGCCCATGTGCAACTGATCATACCCAAACTGCCTGGCAAATCGACTAGGCAGGTAGGGCTCCAAGAAGCAATGGTCTTCACTCCTGTATAGTAGATGAGAAGGTCTAATACAGACCAACCAATTAAAAGCTTTAGGAGAAAGATTGGTCTTCTCTCTACCTGAATTCTCAAGCCTAATCCCCGATTGATTACGATGTACAGAGGGGACAGTACAGAAAAGATTCCAGCTGTGACTGAAGCCCAGCACCCGCCGACAGTCTAGAACCGTGGTCACATTCCAGGAAGACTTCTGGTAGTTCAACAAGAAACTAGCCCCCGAACTACTGTCAGAGCCGGGAGACATAACCCTGGGGTTATGAAGAATTAACCATCCCATCAGATACAGGTATGGTAATTCTACCCTGGGAAAGCTATCAAGCCGGGTTTCATCGGCGAGCAGCCCGTCAGTCATGGCCCTCAGGCCAGCTTATATACGGCATACCATGGCAGGGAGCAAGCCCAGTCTTGCCCCGAACACCAGACTTACTGCAGGCCACAGCATATTACGGTAAATGCGGTCAGCAGATGCGACGCCAGGTACCACCACTCGACGCAGCCATATGGAAAGAAAGCTAGCCAGTTGAGCTTCCCTGGACAGAGGCCTGCGACAGTACCTCAAATAACTATAGGCCTTAGTTCCTACAAGATACTGTCCTATCCCTTCGTCGAGGATCGAGTCCGGATCCCCAGCGTCTACTATGAGATCGTCGACTACCTGAGCATTAAGCACGATCAGAGGATTCACAGGCTGATCCTTGCCCTCCAATACCTTCTCCGGCTTAGCAATCCTGGACCAGTGAAAGAAGAGGTAGGACGTCCATTTATTAATGTAAGCCAAATCTGAGGGCTCATCATAAAAAGCGATGCAAGCGAGGTAGTGGCACATCAGCTCCTAGTACACCTCCACTACCCGAGATTCTCAATCCCCCAGCTCCCGGTTCGTGGGAACATACTCTTCATATGGAGTATCCCCCATCGGCAGTCTCGAGATCTCTGCCATCTCATAGAGGGCCAATCCCAACTCCCCCAGTGGAGTGGCAAAAGTCCCGGTGAGCGAAATATATCGCTCCATCAGTGCCAGGAACAGGTTGGGGTTAGGAGGTAACCCTACACTGGTAGCACTCACAGCTGCAAACAGACTAATGCTCTCCAACTCGGTCTGAAAATGCTTCAGGGCCCAATCAGCCAAGCGAGCCCATCGAAGGTTTGAAGGGGTGATCCACCCACCACACCGAGGGTTCACCTTAGGGTATACTCCCCCGTGCCCCATAAAATCATTGCAGAAAGTCGATAATTGGACCAGCTGGATCACCAAGCTGTCTTCACTCGGGACACTGCCCGAGTACAGTCCCCTGAACATCGTCACATTGCCGGAAGGGCGGCTGACAAACGACCCCTGGTCAGCTCCTTTCAGATAAAAGATCTTTCCCGGCCTGCCGTGAAGATCGGGAGTCAGTGTCCACGACATCCTCCTGGGATGTGTAGCATAAAAGAAAGCCGAGATGGGATAGTCTCTCGGCATCTTGGGCAGATACAAAACCAAGCTCCCGGTAGGGAAAACCCAGAGTTCTCTCTTGGGCTTCGTCTGGGACTGCTTGTCAATCATGTCCCCGAAGAGGAAAGCCAGCTTTAGGTACTGGTCCCCGTCTATATACGTCAGGGGCTCCCCGTTGATCAAGTTCAGCAGCGTTCGCTCGCCCTGAGCCGATATCAAAATTTCCTTTCCTTCGGGATACTGGGGCCCGAAGATAGGAAATGTCACGTGTGACAGATCCTCCTGATAGTTGGAGTGCAGCATCCCAGCGGCAGAACCCATCACATTGTCTAGCAGAGACACATGCAAGTCAAATGCAAGAGTGCAAGAAAAATACGTCAGACATTACAGATCTTGCAGCATACGCCAAAAATCAATAGTCTGTGCTTTACGCCAAGACCGTAAAAACTTGACCATTACGCTGGAATCCATTTCCTAAAGCGTAAAGTTCAAGGCTGGCAGTATACAGTCTGTGCTTTACGCCAGACTGATAAAGTTGAGGTATTACGCCAGAATCTTGATCCAGAAGCGTAACACTCAAATTTTACACACAAACTTTCGACAGTCAAAGCTTTTACGCCAGACTGCAAAAATATGGAGTTTTTGCGCTGACACATTAGAAATATGGGCATAAAATATGAAACGTCTCTGTGCATCATCTTCCTCAAAGAGGCTATCAGCAAAGAAGACGACCTAGCGCGGTCACGTTCAATGTGTACAAAGGATTTTCAGTCATTCTTTTTCGTCCTAAAAGCTCTACCTTTAAGGCCGGGTGCACTGCTCGTCGGCGGGATACTTCGCTCAGAATGAAGTTTACCTTGCCTGACCAAAGACGCTCTCACTTGAGCAGAAGAACGGGATGAAGAATCAACCTTCTTTCCCTTAGTGGAGGAGGATTGTTTCGAGGCCATTACTGAAAACTCTGAAATCTCGGAGAAGAAACGAAGAAGAACTCGAACAGTCGAAGGCTTTCTTTCGCAAAAGACGGATAAAAAGTTTTTCTATCAGAAATTTAGGGTATATATAGAGTTCGGATGGACTCCTCGAATCCTGAACCAAATCTCCTAATTAATATTCGGTTATGATTGGGTACTACGTTAGCCTATTACTCAGAGAAGGCGGACAGTCAGCAAAATTCGAAAAGTTTTCGCGTAAAGCAGATTCGTGGTTTTTATGCTAAGGAGCTTTCTACGCTCGACAGCTACAGATCTACGGTTTTATGCTCATAGGCTATGAGTCTATGGTTTTACGCCCGGATGCCTTTGTGCTCGGTAGCTTTTATGCTCGAGAGGCTACAAACCTACGACTTCACGCTCAACAGCTATAAATCTATGATCTCACGCTCGATGGCGTTTAGTTTACGCTCGGAGGCAACAGATCCACAATTTCATGCTCGGAAGATTTCTTTTTCACAGGCTACAAATCTACAGTTCTGCGCCAAGAAGCTTTCTACGCTCGACAGCTACAAATATACGATTTTACGTTCAATGGCTTCAAGTCTATGGTTTTACGCCCGGATGCTCTCATGCTCGTTAGCTTTTATGCTCGAGAGGATACAAACCTACAACTTCACGCTCAGGAACTACAAGTCTATAATTTCATGCTCGGTGGCATTTAGTTCACGCTCAGAGGCTGCAAACTTATGATTTCACGTTCTATGACTTTCTGTACATCTGAAAGATACGCCGGCCAGAGTACGCGTACATCTGAACGATTCTCAAGGCAGTTAATTGCAGGAGTTCACACAGAAGATACTCCTTCTTGACCTTATGATACCCCAAGTACCCGAAGCATACAGAGTTCAACATTGAAAATTACTCTTCTTCATGGGTCGATTGGAAGTTCCTCCAGACTCCAGTCTGAATATTTCATCTACAAGTTCTAGATGGCAACTCAGTTTGACAGCCATTTCTCGCCCTGTTCCAAGAGACTTTCGAGAAATCATTCTTGAAGATGATATCTGAACAAAAATTCTGTTTATCAGAAGTGACAGTTCAGAATTCTACGCGGTTCCTCATTCCTAAACAGAAGGACAGTTCGAACCACTTGACTGCTAAAGCGGCTTTCTGCGCATCCTTAGTTATGCGTAAAAGACAGGACAGGACCTAGCACTCTTTCTATACAGAGTCGGCGTAAAGAATCAGACGTGTCGAAGCTACACATATTCAGACTTCACAGCAAAGTATGGCAACATGATCATATGCAAAGAAGAAAGACGATTTTATTAAAATTAAAAGCATGATTACATGAGGGAAATCCAGTCTACAAGGGTTTTTTTATTTTTCATGACTACATATGAGGGAAATCCCGTCTACAAAGGGCTTCCTCATCGTCGTCTGAAGATCACGCCCAGAATCTGTTCTGCCAGGTTCTCACATGGGCGAGATTCTTCATCTATCTTCTCCAAATGTCAGTCAGTAATCGCAAACTGATTGACATATTGGTCCACGGCGGGAGGATACAAAACTGGGAATAGACCCATCCTCCAACAGAAGAAAAGCAGGGTAACTCTGCTTTCCTACAGATAGCGCCGTGACAGATTGAGTTGAGATATTTCACCCAACTCAATCCTGGACAGAGCTAGTCTATCTGCTCTCGTCCACGGAGGTAACAGGAGAAGGCACCACTTGCAAGCTACCTGGTCAAATACGACCCTTCTTCTCTCCCAAAGAACCACCATACAAAGATGCTGATCATCCCGAGCAAAGGAGGCTATGATATCCTTCCATGATCCATCGTTACAGAGGATATTTGCTCGAAGACGCCATCTTTTTCGACTCCTTACATGCTGGAAGAGCATGATCTCCTTCTTCCTCAAGTCGACCCGACAAACTCCGGCCATCATCTTTGTGTGGTAAAGGAAGTGTGAGAAGAACAGGAAAACTCCTCAGCCTTTTTATAGGCGAAAGAGATCTCACCGATCCCCAATAACTCCGCCATAAAGTCAGCCATGAAAGAACGTGTCAAGCTTGACCATTTCAGGCTCCATTCAGAGCGTTTTGAGTTACGAGGAACGGTTCATGCTTCATTCAAAGCGTTTCAAATTATGAGGAATTTAAAAGCTTTGAAGGGGGTCTTGTAGAAGCATGAAAAATAAGCTGATAGCTATACGCAGCATGTTCATGCAGGGCAGCATAAACAGAGGACCTTAGAGCCATCAACGTACAAATAAAGCTTTTCTGCTGAGCACAGCGTAAAATATAAGCTCAAGGACCATCCGCGTAATACGATGTGTCCAGGCTGCTTCAGCGTAAAAGAGGTGCTACATCGCCTTTATGGCGTAAAACTCATCCGCTTTCAATACAGCATTGAAGTGTACGAGGAATGCTTCGTATTCTTCAAAATGAACCTGTCAGATCATGCAATGAACCTGACATCTGGACTCCTGACAAAGAGTACTGAACGACTACCCAGGCGACTGGTATAATGATGGCGCGGTACTGTAACCCAGGCTGTCATTTACTGCCATTTCCTTTGCATAAACCACTTTTACACATACGAAGGAATACGCTGCCTAGTTTTACACAGGCAGATGTGAGCTGTTTACGCTCCGCAGAAGACAAACAGCCTGCCACGTCAAAAGCTGCACTTTGTACAGGGCTCGAGGCACTTCTCTGCATTTAATGCGCAGAGCGGTGACAGTTTCTCGAGGCACGTCTCTGCATTTAAAGTGCCAAATACTGACAGATGCCCGAGGCACGTCTCTGCACTTGAGGCACAGAAGGGTGGCAGACCTTCAAACCACGCCTTCTCACTTAATGAGCAGGATAATGGCAGATCTCCGCATTTAATGCAGGAGATTTGATTAAATGTTACCGAACCGTCACTTAGTGACATCCCCTTTGCGTAAACTACTCTTACGCATATAAGGGAATACGCTGTCCAGGTTTACACAGGCAGACATGAGCTTCTTACGCTCCGCAGAAGGAAAACAGACCGCCACATCAGCAATCACTCTTCGTACAGGATTCGAGGCGCGTATCTGCATTTAATGCGTGGATTGATGACAAATCTTAAAGACAAACCTCTGCATTTAATGCACAAGATGGGGGCAGATCTCTGCATTTAATGCAAGAGATTTGATTATATCTCCGAGAGCCGTAATTTCGGCTAAAACGTCCACATCGTCTCGGCTTCTATGCCCACTCGGCCTTTATGACCACTCGGCTTCTACGCCCACTCAGCCTCTATGACCACTCGGCTTCTATGCCTACTCGGCTTCTATGCCTACTTGGCTTCTATGCCTACTCGGCTTCTATGCCTACTTGGCTTCTACGCCATGGTGACAGTCATTGGCTTCTACGCCAACCTCTTCTACACAAGGGATAACTACCTACGTGGCTTCTACGCCGTGATCTTCACAGCAGATATACACATTTTGTCCCTTAGTTGGACACACGTCACATGCTCACTCAAAAGGTCATCTATACGCAGGCATTGGTTATTTTAAACCGTCGTGTAAAAGGGTGCTGTACTTTCCACTACTCGGTTTCTACACCGACTGAGTGGTCACTGTCACTAAAACTCTATAAATAGAGACCTCTATCAACAGAGGAACGGTCGAACGATCGAAAATAGGTCAAGAAAAGGTTAAAGAGGGAAGAAATTGGAGGTCAAGTGAGAGAGGAGAATCCAGAGCTCAGGCAAAGAGAAGGGATCGACGACTTTGGCATCGGGCATCCACCCTCTTTAGCAACATTCGAAGCTGCTTTCTGTCTTCCACGGCACTTCTTCAACATCGTGTGGTCCAAGGGCTAAAGTGATCGACCACAGATCAGATACCTATAGCAATATTTACCCAGATTAAATAAATTATACTTAGTCATCCTCGTATAGGATTAAATTGTACAATCTTGTTTGTAAACATAAAAGAAGGACGGGTTTTCGTATAAGACCTCGTTTTCCATATATCAATCTTTTCCGTTTATTATCCTAAACACTAGTTCGGAGGATATCATGGAATAAAACAAATATTGTGTTAATAGTTTTGATACTTAAGCAAACATACTTGAGGACTTTAAAACACATCGAGGAAAGACGAACTTTGGCTCGAGGATTTTGTTGTTGAATGAATGATAGGTAGATTATCAAATTAAAATATTGAACTTGGTTGTTTTGAGGAATTCTAGATGCAGACTTAGGATCGATCGAACGATAACATTTAAGACGGATGATTTGGCTTGGCAAATATTAATGTCTGCATGAACGATTATTAGAGGAATACGACTTAAGAAAATAACGAAATGCTTGAGGATGGATGTTGGATCAATGTAATAGTATTGATGTTTAGGAAATGATTTGATATAAACTGTGACTCGGATGACATGAATGCGTAACAATAAATAGCTTGATGATTTTGTGATCGAATACGTGAATCGTGTTGGATGACTTAGAGTTTATGATTTAGATCGAAGATTTAGAAATTGAATCGTGACTTGGTGGTATAGACTTAGAAAAGAATGGATATGTGAATTTTATCAAACATATTTGAGGAGACAGACTATGCGAATTGCTAGGTTTGACATACGATATTGATATATCTAAGATTTGACTATACAGGCCTATCATAGGATGGCTTTGCTGAAACAGAACTCGGACCCCTTGAATCGAATATTGTGAATACAAGTAGGATGATCTATGCTCGATGTTTAGAAATCTAAGTGATGCGAGCTTGGATAGAATACCTCATATAAACGAATAATGGTTGACCTTAGGAATTTGGGGCAAGCATCGTGTAACAGATTTACACGATAAAAATCTTGAATTATACCTATGACCTTGTGAGCCGACGTAGTGGTTAGGAAAATGACCCTATGCTATGAGATAAACCAGTGTGACCAACTTTATAGGTATCACTCGGGTAGACGATAGAACTGGGACATCAAGACTTAGAGATTACTGACTTGGAACTGGGAGTTTACGCTAGTGAGGTTATATTTTATACGAATGGAATGAATAATAGGACTTGGAATTATTATGATAGGAATTGGTGATGTTCAAGTAAAGCTGGGACAACGAATTGTATCGTTGCTTCGAAGAAGTACTTGGTGGTAGTGCAATGCTTGGTTTTAAGTTGGTTTGTAATTAACTTAGATTTTGGTCGACTCTTCTCGAGGTATTACTGTAATTTTATAAGACTAGAACACTTAAAAAATTAATTATGTCATCTCGACGATTAATATAGACAATAATGAAATAAACTGGTGTTCGGTTTAGTCGAGTTAGTGAAATGATCGACGATTAGAAAGTATGATTTTTACGAATAGCTTTTCCTACTTCGCTATTGCTAAGCTTGGTTGACATGCATGTATTTCAGACACGCCTTAAATATGTCCACGATCCAGACTCAGCGATATGCTGAACTTCGCTATTGCTAAGCTTGGTTTTCATGCATGTATTTTGGGGACCTTAAATATGTGCACGATCCATACTCAGCGATATAGTGAACTCGAATACAGATGCAAGTGAATATGTTTAGATTCGCATGGATGAGTATAGCGACTCGCGTAAGTTAGCCTCATCCTAAGATTTTCGTACATGGTAGATTATGACATACCCTGTGTTGAATGATATAGTTCTACGCTAAGAAAATATAGATTGAGTAAGAGAATGCCACGATTATGTTGGGTATAGTTCGGTAACATCGAATGATAGAGTCGTTCGATAGAAATTGACTAAGGCATGCACACGGTAGGATGAGTTTCTCTCAGGAAGTCTCGAGGACAAGACGTATATTGAGTGGTGTATTATGTAATGACCCGCTCCGCTCATCCAGGAGAGCCGATTCAAATGGAGCAAGTGCGACAACCTATCCTACCTTACTTGACGAGATGAATCGCTTGATACAGAGGCAATTCAGACTTGGTCCTTCAAAATAGACTTTTCAAAGGTGCACTCGTAGTCTCGTTTGGCTGATGCGATACATCGCTAAGGTAGGTGACTCCGATGAACTTGTCTTTGCTTAGCCTGCACATCTAAAATATGAATGATACATGTTACATCGCTAGGCGATAATCCTTACATGATAATAAATGAATTCAACGCACCTAGCTAAGGAAATAATCCTAACTTGTATTACTTTCATAGAACATGGAATGTAACCTGCTACTATAATATAGTAATTTTCTTATGCAATTCATTCATGCGAATAGAGTTTCCATTATGCGCCGTAGTATATGTCTCTGTACGATTTCTTCGTCACGTAAGTTTCATGCCACGGCTAGATGACACGATACATGTCTTGATTCACTTAATTTTGCCGTAAGACTATCAAATAGTCATTTCGTACCAGTCTGAACCTGAAAGTATTCAGGACCGTTAGATCTCCAAGATTGTTTCCGAACTAAGGAACGCAATATGATAAGAAAATAAAAATATAAATCATCGCTTGGGGTGGCTTGTAGCGGGCTCGTGCCTGCGTCTACAACCATCACCACTCGGGGTAGCTTGTAGCGGGCTCGTGCTTGCATCTACAACCATCACAGCATGTACAAGAAGAAAGAGATAAGCTTGTGAACAGGATCATGATTTGAACATGTACCTGACAAGAGACCTGAAAGACTAGAGACTTGTATGGTCACAGACAACTCTTGCATGAGGTATGCGTGTATTCCTCGGATGATCGTCGGGTACCGGGATCGTGCCGGCCTGAGCAAAATTTTGGGGTATTTGCCTTCCTAATGGTGGCTTTGTGTCGATAGCCCGCTCGGGGCGACGCAATATCAGGTAGTTCCAGCCTTGGTAGTTCACACCTGTTCTTGGTTACCGGAGTCTACCATCATGATAGTCACATGTTAGTGGGCGGGATAGCGTGTAACGCCCCGTGTTCCTCAAATTGTACCCCATTTTCGTCCAGGGCGAGATGGCGTATAACGATTCTTATACCTTGTGCATCTAACCGTCCAGAGACTATAACTCGTCCTTTATGTCTATGCAAGTGACCTTCCATATAGATTAAGTCAACTCAATTGCGATAATCCGCGTGCGAGTCATTGCATTGAGACAAGTAACAAATGCATGGTACTCAGCGTGTAGCTCATTAATTATTCAAGGTAAAGAATGCACGGCACATATGTATATTAACAGAATGGAGGCATGATACTTTATACCATTCAAGCGCATCATGCCCGAGTCGACAACACGTTTGTAAAACTATGTCCGTATGCTCACTCTTCCGTCTTGTTTCATATATTATATGCTGGCTAACGTGGTTTACCTTGGACAGGGAATGACGAATGGTAAGTTGGTATGTTATGCATGTTATTCATATCGCATGGTGTACTGCAACACGAGGCTTTGTCATATTGCCATAAAACTGATTCTAAGGCAAGACTAGAAATATAACATAATAGATGGTGCACAGAACTTATATAACATATTTGGCTTTTTTGAGTGGGCGAGAAGCCTCTCCACCAATACATTCAATGTACTGATAACCCACCAGATTTATTGCAGGGTGCGGTAGAACCTCATTCGGTGCAGAGTTTTCTCTCATGCATACTAAGTCATGGAGCTAAATCTGGAGCCTTGGAGCATTGCAGCAGGAGAAGAAGCACTTATATATGACCTAATGTATTAGAATATCTCCTATGTATCTTCCCCAGTTGTAAGCCGCTTGGCACGCTTTTTTATTGTTTCGAAAATAGAGAATAAGCAATTTGTAATCTCGGCCTAGCGTCACTTGTAATACCTATTCACTATAAATAAAGAGAACTATTTTTCTATATACTTGTGTTGTTCAAATTTCTACTGCATTGGGACTATATGTGCGACTATGTGGCTTAGCATTTCATCGACCGTTTCAGGTGCTTGACTTGTGCGGATGCAACTTAGGCTCGTGTGACATCACGTCCATGCGAGGACGTTCAGTCCTGCGGGATCGGGGCATGACATTGTAGAAGCTACATTATGAATCCAATTTTTGTCACATAATTAGTAGAATGCATGTCTTGAAAGCTACGATATATTGTAATATATAATCCTTCGAGGAATGTGAACCGATATATGACATGTTATTTGAAAAGCTGATAACGTTGAACATTTTCACTTAACAGAATGGTATAACTTTTTTCCATTTGTAGAAGTAATTTATTGTGGTTAGTATAAAGAAATTTCCCTTGATAGAAGTTAGACTAATGGGATCAATAATGTCCATTCCCCATGCTTCGAACGATCATGAAATATACATCGAGTATAGGAACTTCGATGGTTGATATACAAAATTCGTATGGATTTGGCATGCCCTGTACTTTTGGCATATAATATAGCATCAACGATCATGGTAGGCCGTTAGTAACCCATTCATTTGAGGCAACAATAGAGCTTAGGACCAGTTGATGTACACCATATGTACTATTATAAACCTCTTAAATAGCCTCTTTCACTTCTGAGATTGACAAACATCGAAGCAAAAGTACATTATGCAAATGTCGATATAGCATATTCGTTATCGTATCATATTAGAAACTGAGAGAGTGTCTCTAAATTGAAGTTGCTTTTCTTTAGATAATTTGGAAAATTTTCATAGACAACAAAGTCGATAAGTAGAAACCTCTAGTATCTGGGTTCAAAGTCTATCTTCACTATAGCTTTATTAAATATTAAGATTATTTATAACACAAAATAATTTATGACCATCACTGCAACAGAATATTGTGTCTTGATTGGCATGACCAAAGAAGCTATAAGTCATTGTCACACCCCAGTCCCAAATATGTAGGACTATGATAAGCAACCATGCCAGCTGGTATGTATATGTAGGCTACAACAATATATAGAACCCACAAATACATACGTACGCTGTATAATGATTATATCTCATAAACAGATAAATCACATCAAGGGTACACTATATCTCATCTACAGAAATAAAGGAAATACTAATCAAATAGATCAAAAGGATCAAGTATGATATAGTCCAAGACTAAATAGCTGGGCGGAGACAAATCCACTACCAAACGACTATATCAAAATTAAATAAAAATGGAGTCCGATTTTTAAAATAAATAAAATAATAAAAAGAAGGTATCAACTAAAAGATTCATCAACTAGAAGAAATTAGATAAGTTCGAAGGATAAGACCTTATCGACAGTAAAAGGTAAGTCAGGTTCGGGTCCGTACACCTGAGGATAGTCCTTATCGTCCACATTTGAAAAGGAACCAGGTCCTCAAAGGGACGTAACAAGATATATAGTAACATGCCATAATAAATACTGCACTAAGCATTCATAAGGTCTCCTAACCATTCTAAGTGAAATGCACTTTTAAGGAAAACTTTCCAACGAAGGGGCTATCTAGCTAAAAATGGGATCAACATAATTCCCTCGGGGAACCAGGGGCCAAACGTACATAACGTCCATCGAATGTCAGAGGCTATCTGCAAACAAAATAAGGGTTATATTACTCGTATCTCCGGCGGAGCTTTTGGGTTACAAAAGGAAATGTGCAAACCATCCCTTTACGCCTACTATTTTTTTACCCTATCCCATTCACCTACCCATGTTGTATCCACAACACAATAACTCTAAATAACTTACAAGTCTTCTAGCATGCCTTTCTATCATCAGTTACATGTTATCCGTTGTACGTCACATACATACCGTTGGCCAGCCAAATATGCAAGTTCATGTCCTACATGATCACAACTTGTGGAACACGTGTGTCATGGCCAAAGGAGATATACAGATACCTCAAAAGCATGGGGTGGTCGCATAACTCTAGGTCAACATGCATAGTAAAATTAAAAATAATAGACGACGCATTCCGTCGTTGCACCCAAGTCTTTCTTGGACGCGCAGTTTAATAACAAATATCAATAAGAAAATAAATAACAGAAATAAAATATGTTAAAATGAATGTAAATAAGCATTAATCGTGACCAGGTATACTTGACTGGAGGTGGTTTGGTGGTGTAACGACGTCCAAACGACAAACACAACGAAGCAGAAGAGGTAAAAGCAAAAAAATATCTCCGAATTCTGAAATAAATATCACCAACATTTCAGGAATGGGTGAGATCGTCAGAAAAGCCTACACATTCGTCCAATTTGGACATATGGACAAAAATAATAATTTTGGATTAAAATGGTGTCCGCATGTGGCCCACTTGGCACTGAAAAATGTGCCAAAACTAAAGGTCTCTAAATTCAACATATTATAGGTCAAACGAAGTCTAAATGATGATACAAACTCAATTATATGGTTTCAATCCTGTTTATATTGGCTATCAGACTAATAAATAAAAACTAAATTCGATTTATAGATTTTGAAGAAAATGGCCTTCCAATGTAGAGGTTTGGGTCAGTTTTTGTTCTGGTTTAATTTCATTAAACTAATTTTTTTTTGTGATTTTTATCTCGATTCCTCTTTGATTTTAATTCAGTTAATTCAAACTAATTGCTAAGATTAAAATTCATAAGGGTTATGAAATTAACTGCAAAATCAAAACGTAAATTGATTGCTCGATGATAGAGAAATCTTGCCACAAATTTCATGGAGAATGCTTATCAGGTGGCTCTCCAGGCTGTGGAGAGAGTAGCACAACACCAGCAGTTTCCTGGCCAGCAACAACAGCAGAGATCAGGCACTATAGTGGACTTCAAGAGGATGATGCCTCGAGAGTTCAAGGGTATCGAAGAAATACTCTACGCTTACGACTGGTTAAAGGATATAGAGAGAAACTTGCGTTTGGCACAGATTCTGAAGATTCTTCAGATCTAGGCCGCTGGCAGTCAGATGTTCGATATCACACTCACGTGGTATCGTACGAAGCCGAGACTCACTGCACAAGGACTTACTTGGGAGACATTCAAAGAGTTTTTTAAAGAGAAGTTCTTCCCCGACGTGGCCTTGGGAGCTTTGGAAAGTCAATTTCATGACTTGGTCCAAGGGAACATGTCGGTCGACGAGTACACCGCAGAATTCTGTCGATTGAGCCATTTTGCATCGTCTATGATTCGGGACCCAGGAGATCGAGCCCGAAAGTTTAGAAAGGGGCTGACAAGAGAGATTAGGTCGTGCACGTCTGGTCGTCGTACCGCTACCTTTGAGGATATCTTGATGGATGTCCAAATTGCAGAAGAGGATCTGGATCTCAGGCCTAAGAGGAGTCATAATATTTCTGAAGATACGAATGGTAGCGTGGGACCGGCCAAGCGTCCCCATATTCAGCAACAGCCGAGGACATTTCAGTATCAACAGCAGTACCAAGCACCAGTTCGTGTTCAGCAGGATTAGCAGCAGCCTCCGAGAGAGACACAGCAGACTTGTCATTTCTGTAAGAAGCCAGGTCACCTTTGGGAGAGCTGTAGAACAAGGCTAGGACTTTGTTTGCATTGTGGCGCTGCGGGACATCGAGTGAGGGATTGTCTTTTAGCTCCTTATCTTCCCGGCCAGCGAGCAGCTCCAAATCATAGAGATCTAGTTAGGCCACCTGTGGAACCGCATATTGCTCAGCACCCGCGAAGGGATCCACCCCAGCAGGGCGGGGCATTTGCGATGACGATCGTGGAGACTGGTACTGCAGGTGATGTGTTAGCAGGTTCTGTTCTTTTTTCCTTCTGTTCTTTTCTATTTGATTGATTGATTGATTCCTTAGTACCGTAGTTTGTATTCGTGATTTTCTTGTTAGAATGTAGTTAGTAGTACATCCTGACAGAAACTGTAATACAATGACAAAGTGACCATAACTATACATATTTTCCTTAGATTGCATGTTGTATGATTGTAGGTAGGATTTTCTTGGACCTTGATTGTTGGGGGTTTGACCGTAGTGAAGATTAATGAGTAGGTTATGACCGGACAGAGAGAAACAATGTGCCTTAAATTTCGAGGATAAACATTAATTTAAATAAAGAGTTAAAAATTTAATATGGCAGAATTGATGATTTATTGATTTTAGGAAGATTATGATATGATTGAATTTGTCATTAAATTTGGAGAAATTTAAGAAGATCATCATTATATTTTATTTGACTACAAGATATAAATTTAAGACTTATATTCTAAATGTTGTATTGAAGACTTCGTAACTATTACATTATTTGAGTTTTGTGTGGAAAAAGAAATCAAGGAATAAGAACACAAATATTTAGTGCTGAATTCAAATTTTGGGATGAGATTCAATTTTATAATATATATTGATTGAATTTAAATTAGAGGATTGGATATTAAATTTTGTATTTAGTTTAACTTAAAATTTTGGAAGAGATTGTGATAAGAATTGAATTTGATTTTAAATTTGTGGATTTTTCAGAAATATGATATTCATAGAATTTTGAGAAATTTTGTGAAATAACAATATGGAATTTACTTTATGATTATAGGTTTGATGAATCTAAATTTGATAAAAAATAATATATATAATGAATAAATACAACTGTTGAGGATTTTAAATTTCGAGGACGAAATTCTTTTAAGGAGGGTAGACTTGTCACTACCACATTCTAAAAATAGGGATATTTTTGACTTTTTATATATTATTAATATTGTGTGTAGTTATTTTAAATAATTACATGAGATGTGTATATATATATATATATATATATATATATATATATATATATATATATATATATATATATATATATATATATATATATATATATATAGTGTTCTCTAATGTTTGAGTTAGTAGACTAGACCTAGAAGCCCACTAGATGGACCCCTGACCGAAATATAGGATTATAAATTTAATTTGTAATATTTTAGGATTAATTTATTTCAGGTTGTAATTAATTACCGTAATTTTTTCATTGTTGCACCTTACCGTTGTTTCGATATTTGGAGCGCTACCCTATCTTTTGCCTTCCAACAAATTTCACAACCTTGTCCTAGACATGCCAGCCTACTATTCTGACCTTTGTGTAAATCATAATTATACTCTCTTGTACTTCATTTTAGTCGCACAATATTCGTCGCAGACGTTATTATTTTAATTCCAATAAATCCAACTTTGTATCCTTGTGCGTTCCAATCGAAATTAGAGACACAATCTCGATCCATTTTGTGCAACCCAAATTAGGGTAATATTCTGTTCTGAGTCTTCTTCATTCATGACACTTCTGTCCTACCTAATTTTAGCCCCATGTACTTTCAATTAATTTTAGAACACCACTTACATTTATTCTTTAATTAAATTGGGATACCAACTTTGACTAATCCTATTTTAATCCCAATTTAATCCAAATACCCTATTAATTAAGCCCATGCAAAACACACAACACCCCCTCACCCTACAAAATACCAAACACCAAATCGCCCACCAATTTTTTTATTATTTTATGCGTTTGTGCAAATACCCAAATTTAAGGGGCTTATTTGCAAATGTTGCACTAGGTGTCATCACCCCATTAGCTCAAACCAAATGGAGAAGCCCTCCATTCTTTGACTAGTCTACCCCACCCCTCTCCTTTGTATAAAAAATCCTCCATGTAAAATCCTAACCATCCATTGTTTAAACCCTCATCCTCACCACACACTCACCATCACACATCTCTATAAAGTGTCTCCTTACACTCTTCCCAAGAGCAGGCCCTAATCCCCAAACCTAGAAAACCTTACCCCCTCTCTTTCTCCTCCCTCCTCACAAACCCACAACCGTAGGTTTTTTCCATTCTCTTCTTCTTCTTCTTCTTCTTCTTCTTCTTCTTCTTCTTCTTCTTCTTCTCTTCTTCTTCTTCCTCTTCACTTCTCCTTCCTTGAGAACCCGATCCTGGACTTCCCTCCTCCGGCCAAGCTCCTCCGGCTAACCGCTCAACACAACCCCCCGCCCACTCCTTCTTCTCCGACTGCAATCACCCGCTGCCTCCACCGCCATCACAGCTGCTGACCCTCCTCCGGCCAGAGACGGCCACCCCGCCACGTTCTCCATTCACATCACCACCATCACTCCCATCCACCTCGATCGGCCATCTTTATCATCACCATCATCTCCTTCACTACCGCTTCTTCTTCCTGCCTTGACTCCACCACGACAACCCCGACGGCCAACCCTTCACCACCCTACACCACCAACACGACCGAGCCTCCTCCAGTCTCCAGTCGACCCCGCTCCTCCTCCAATCGACCACCACCCCTTTTCCCTGCATCTCCACGGTCGAGCCTCCCCTGCCATTCTCCCCCTCGACCTCGCCTGAATTCCTCCACCACCCCGTACCACCAGCACCACCACCCCGTACCACCAACACCCCGTACCACCAGCACCACCACCCCACACCACCAGCACCACCACTCTTCACCATCATCTTCGTCATCGTCGTCGTCATCGTCATCGTCACCTTCATCGTCATCATCGTCATCAACATCGTGGACCCCGTCATCATCGTCGATCTCGTACACGCGCACAGGTTCGAGTTCTTCCCCTTGCGTACACGTACGCGTATACATATTTTGATGTGTGTATGTATATATGGTATGTAGATACTACTTATTAGTATATGTTTAGTATATATATATATATATATATATATATATATATATATATATATATATATATATATATATATATATGTAGCATATGTATTCAATAGTATATGTTAGTATGTATGTATTGGTATATATATATACATATATACATGTATATAGTATATGTATTCAATTGGTACATATATATATATATATATATATATATAGTATATAGTATATAGTATATGTATATGTATATTATTCACTTGGTATATGTATATATATATATTCAGTAGATGTATTCTTTGGTATACATATAATTATTGGTTGTTATATATATACAAATATATGGTATGCATATATATATTATATATTATAAGTAATTAAATATTTTATTAATTATGACTATAATATGTACATGCTGTATGACCCCTAGGTATAGCTGCGGATATCCCGTAGTTGCACATGACCTTGTAACCCTGAGTATTAATGATCAGACTGCCTTATGTACATTGACGTACTGGCGAGACCGTATTATTGACTGTTTATTATGCACAACAACTACAGACGTGATACCCCTAGCGTAGTCTCTGAGTTCATTGTGTTTTGTGTGTATTAGTGTAATGTCTGATGCAATATTGTATTATATGATATCTATATATAGGACTGTTGGATCATTCAGACGATACTCTGGAACATGACATTGGTATTACCAGCTAAGGACCCCAGGCGAGTACATTCTCTGATAATTTCTGTTATTTGATAATTTCTATAATTCCAGTATCTAAAAATGTTACATCTAATTTTTGACACTGTATTACACGGACTAGTATATAGATTGGATCTGCAGTCATGAGATGTTACATTGGTTATCGTATTGACATTGTACATGACATTGATATTAGACATTGTACATGATATATTGGACATTGATCGTGTATCGTGACATGTCATGATTGGATCCACAGTACTAGTTGGGGGCAGAAAAATTACTAGTGAGAGATATGATTAAATACCTATCGTACAAGTATAAAATATTGTTAGTATTAATCATACACCTCACGTATGATTAGCCAGGCCATATAGCTCTCGTACAAGTTCCCAAGCCGATCACATTTCGAAACTACTATTTCAAACACTTAGAATAGTTACAGTTCTCTATTTTAGTTCATATACTACATCACCCGTATATGATATTGTACCTCATTCTTTTCATTTCATATATGCACTGACTGTACCATATTGCCTATTGCCTGTCTCTTTATATTGTCATTGCATTTATTTATTGCCTTCTCTCTGTATATAGCATCATCTCTTTATTGTTTTATAGTCCTTATCAATTAACTGGAACTGTTATTTGAGATGTATTTCGCTCTATCCTGACTGGAAATATTTTTCCAGACTGCGCCTTAGAGGACTAGTGTCCGACATTTTATGGACCACAGGGAGAGTAGCTGCAGACTTGGACCTTGTAGCCAGGTGTGATTCCGGGAGGTCTAGCCGGGATCACTAGTTATTTAGTTAGTTTCTTTTAGCAGTTTATTGGTACCGGATTTGTTTTCGGCATGCTTTGAGACTTGGATATTATTGTTGAGTTAGATTATTCTATTTTAGACTTGTGTTGCATTTTGATTACTTATTTCTTCGATATCTTATCGTGCTGTAGTTATGTGATTGAGTAAATTATTCATATTATATTGTGATATCTGTGTCTCCTTATGGAGTTGGATACTCGTGTGAGATTGTTTAGATAGTGTATTGACCTAGACAACGTTCTACCATCGATGCTGCGGCGTAGGCTGGACGTACCCACGTACTCGTGGCCCAAATTCCGGGTGTGGGTTATGGCAGTCTTTTTTTTGTACCGGAAACATATTGTTTTCCAAGTATTTTTCTTTCAACTTCGAATGATCATCCATCATTGGGATATCTGATTTCTTTAATTGAAAATTTTCTTCAAAATGATTATTTTGAGTGAAAATTGTTTCCACTTCAACTGCTTGCTTATATGAAGAAACATTGGCTTCTTCAACATCTTGAATTTGAATGCCTCTATTAGAGGTCTTTTCTTTTCCAAGAACAGTTTTCTTGGAATATTGCCTTAGCTCATTGGAGCCTGAGGTCATGGGTCTAGGAACCCATGGTTGCTTCTATTTTTATCGTCGGCTCATAGTCCTGCAAAAATTCACGAGTTAAAAAGTCGGGAAGTGAATTGTCAATTCCTTTAATATATTCAATATCAAAATCAAATATGGCTAGTTCTGCTTGTCATCGAGCAAATATTTGCTTAGATGCTAAATTTTTAACATATTTTTCTAGGACTGTCTTAGCAGAACTACAGTCAATTCTCAATAAGAATTTCTTATTAAGTAAGTCATCCTGAAATTTATGAATGCATTGGATGATAGAAAGAATTTCTTTCTTAATAGTAGAATATTTAATCTGAGTATCATTCCATTTTTCTGAATGATATCTTAGTAACACTTCTTTATTCGTGTTAGGGTTTAATTTTTTCAATATACCTCCATAACCAATATCACAAGCATTAGTTTCAATAATTTTAAACCATTCAACATTAGCTAAATGTTAGCAGGGTAAATTCTTTACTTTTTGTTTTATTGTTCTTACTGCTTCAGTATAGGCATTAGTCCATGGAGTAGGATTTTTTCGTAGTCTTTGATATAAAAAATTTGTATCAGTAGCGATATTATTATAGAATTCTGATACATAATTTAATGCTCCAAGAAATTGTTGTAACTGTTTGTTATCAGTTATTTCATCAAAAAAATTAGAAGCAAATTTAATACTTCTATCAATTGGAATTATTGTGTTATTCATAATATTATGTCCCAAAAATCTTATCTCTTGCTGAAAGAGTTTCATTTTTGGGGCATAGATTACTAAGCCATTTTTAATGACTAAGTATTTAAACACATTAAGATGTTTAAAATATTCTTCTATTGTATTAGAGAAGATCAATATATCATCAATGTAAGATAATATAAAATTAGAGTGTTGAATGAATATTTTATTTATAATATTTTAAAATTCTGAAGGTACATTCTTCAGACGAAATGGCATAATATTCCATTCATATTGACCAAAAGGAACAGTAAGGTTGTATTTTGTATTAGATTAAGTTCTTAAGGCTGTATTTTGTTCTAGGTTGGAGGTCTGGTGTTTCTGAGAATTTCTCTAACATAAGGCATAATTCGCTTTGGTGGAGGTGGAAAGCTTAGTCCGTGATTCATCGGACCCTTCAGTATTCTTGAGAGGGTCGGTGTAGTTTTCTACAGGCTAGATTTGCCACCTACATTGGAGGGAGTGCACAATGTGTTTTATGTGTCACAATTGAGATGATACGTGGCAGATTATAGTCATGTATTGGATCACTCGGAGATAGAGTTGGGTCCTACTCTTAGCTATTCATTACAGCCAGTCGATATTCTGGATCGAAGAAAGAAGGTATTGAGGAACCAGACCATTCCCTTGGTACGCGTTGTCATGACCTGCACCCGATGTAAGGATGCAAGTCGAAAACAACGCCCAGCCTACGTTACAGAATCGACGGTAGGACGCTGTTTGGGTAATCTATCTAACAATATAATGAACCACCAACAATAACAATATACTAAATCACAGAACTAAGATGGAAATGAGCACGAATCAGATAAAAGAATATAAATAGTCACATACAACTCATGAGTCTAAAATAATACATTAATGAGTTTGAAAGAATGCTAACAAATAAGCTGGAGACAAATCCAGTACAAGAAATGCTAAGAAGGTACTAATCCCGGTCATCTGTCTCAGTTGGGATAAGTCCCTCCTGAGCCAGGGTCTCTATCTTTAAACCCACAATATCCTGGGGTCTATAATGTGTAGGGTACCACTCCTCAGTGTCATCTGGAAAAAATATATCTAGTCAGGAAAGGAGCAGAGTACATCTCTAACAGCGGTTCTAATCAATGATAAAAACTATATAACAGTAAATAAATGTGAATATACAAGATGCACAATAGATACGAGAGATATACAATAAGGAAATACTGGAATGAATACAGTAATGAATAATATGTCAATGAACAAGAATACTAATGACTAAGTGTGTGAGTACTAGCTTTAACATGTGATCGGCTTGGGAATATGATACAATATATATGGCCTGGCTAATCATACATGCGGTGTATGATTAACACTATTTAATAACAATACTTGATACAATAAGGGTATGATCACATATCTACACTAAATTACTCCCCACCCTCGACTGGTATAATAGATCCAACCACGATATGCTATGGCACGAGATTCCCCAAGAAGATAGCGACTCTTCTCGAGAATCAGTATGTGTACATGTACAAGATAATCAATGATACAATACTTGCACAAGTGTCACTACCCAATTCAAGAAAATAGGGTTATTTTTTTTATTTTTATTTGGTAAATTGTGTATTGTATATAATTAATTATATTTATATTTAATTAGTGATTGTATTATTTTTATTTGATTGTTTTAGGGTTTTGGCTAGCCTGGACCCATGTCAGACCCTAGTGGACCCATGTCTGACCCAACCCACACCCTTGTGAGACCTATTTTTGGGTTTAGAATATTTATTATATTTTTAGTGGGTTAGTTGGAGAGATTGGGAGTTAGTTTGAGTACTTTTGGAACCCGAAACCCAAAACCCAAGTTAGGAGAGGGCATTTTGGTCATTTGGACATTAGGGAAACCTTATTTCTTGCTTGGGAGACCCGACCACAGCCCCTATCCCACCCGACCAGAAGCACACAACAGCCCCCCTCTTCATCTTCACTACTTCTTCTTCTTCTTCTTCTTCTTCTCCATTCTCTATTTCTTCTTCTTTCCTTCTCCCAAGTTCAAGTAAGCACCATATTTCTCCTCTTTCTTCTTCTATTCTTCATGGATGTTTACCCTAACCCTACATTTTCCTCCAACCTAGGTGTTTAGAGCCTAGACTTAGTGTGGAGGCTAGATTTAGAGGCTTGGAGCTTGAGGGAGGTGATTTCAAGTGTATTGGAGACTTTGGCCTTGAGATTCCAACTCCCAAGAGGTAAACCCTAACTTTCCCCTTACTAATTACTCTAATGTAGTGTAATTAGTGGTTTAGAACCTTCCTAGACCCTAAGCCTACCCGTGGGAGAAAGTTGGAACAAGTTTGGTTGTGTTTGGAGACTTTGACACTAGGTTTTGTGTCAATTTCGGGTTTAATCCAAAATTGGTCCAATTTTGGGTGATGCCCTAGGTTAGACGGACCTAGGTAGACATTGTCGGGTGTCTAGAGGGTTAGTGCGTGTCTCCGTTCGGACACGTGAAGTCGTGTCGCGGAGAAACGGGCGTTTCAGGCATTTTCGGGGTTTTTATCGTCGTCGGTTATAAGTGCGTGCATGTTTATGCCACGGGCCTAGAATCGACGAGTTAGTATTTTTTCTAGGATCTAGACATCGTTTAGAACCCGTGGGTAAATTTTGGGCCGATTCCGAGTTGGTTTGGTATGCGTTTCAGGAGGTTTTTCGAACCGCACACCGCGTGTTCGTCGAAATGACCGAACGACCATTTCGACTTGGTTTCGTAGTTTCGGGCTTGTGCGTGCGTTGGGTTAGCTTCGGGGAGTGTGTGCTAGAGTTCTCGGGTTATATTATATATATATATATGTGTTTGTGCGTGTAGGGGGGTCGTTGGGCGTGAGTAGGGTGTGTTGTTTGTGTGTTGTGTGCACTGTGGTTGAGTTGTGTTTATATATGTATATAAGTTTATATATATGTGTTTGTGTGTCTATATATGTATATATATTTATATATGTTTATGTGTTTGTATACCTATATTTGTGTTTGTATGTGTATTAGTGTGAGTGTGTGTGTATATATATATATATATATATATATATATATATATATATATGTATATGTATGAGTGTGTGTGTGTGTGTATATGTATATATATATATATATCAATGTGTATGTGTATATATATATATATATATATATATATATATATATATATATATATATATATATATATATATGAGTTTGTGTGTATTTATATACATAAGTGTTTGTGAGTGTGTAAGTATATATGTTAGTATGTGTGTGTGAGTATATATATAGTTGTGTATATATATCTATATGTATGTTTGTATATAAATATACGTATAAATCTGTGCGTGTTTGTGTGCATGTGGTGCGAAGGGACATCGTGCAGCGTGCAGGGGAGCAGTGCGCTGCTGCGCACTGCACAGCAGCAGCATAAGCAGCAGCAGTATAAGCAGCAGCAGCAACAGCAACAGCAGTATAAGCAGCAGCAGTATAAGCAGCATCAGCAGCAGTATAAGCAGTAGCAACAGCAGCAGTATAAGCAGCAGCAGCAGCAGAAGTATAAGCAGCAGCAACAGCAGTGTAAGCAGCAGCAGCAGCATTTGCAGTAGCGAGTGTGAGAGGGGTTTAGGAATAGATTAATGGATAGATAGATTGATAGTTAGATTGATAAATATATAGATAGATAGATTGATATATAGATTGATAGATAGTTAGATAGATAGATTTTAGATAAATAGTTAGATAGATAGATACTAGATGGATAGGTAGTTATCTATCTATATGTATAGATATATATACATATAGCTATATAGTGGTATAGATATTAGGATATAGATATATGTATATATGTAGGGATATGGGTATATATGTATGTGTTTGGGTATATATATGGGTATATGTGTGTATGTGTGAATAGGTATATATATAGATACGTAGGTATGTACATATATGTTAGATATATATATATTCTAGCCTAGATTATTAACTAGGTATATATGTATACCCATAGATAGCTAACTAGAGGGGTAGTTAGAGGGGTATTGGGCGATATCTCAATACCTTGAGATATCAAGGTATCTCAATACCTTGAAATATCCAAGGTATTGAGTTTCGAGCGGGGTTTTTGAGCGTTTGCCTAGGAATAGTATTGGAGTGATTTTTATATGTATATGTGTATATATTTACGCGTGCTAGCATAGGTTTTAGCGGGTATAGGCGGGGTGCGTAGCCTAGGTCGAGGTATCGGATACCGAGGGTATCTCGGTATCTCGAGGAGGCGAGTTTGTTGGTTTACTAGCTTAACGAGCTAGTTTTGACCTAGAATTTCAGGGGCACCCTAGTTTGACCTAGCCTTGACCATAATTGTCCTCGTTGACCGTAAAAGTCAACGTTTGACCTAGTTTTGACCTAGAGTTAGCTTTTTGGACCCCAGGTTGACTTTTTGACCCGAATTTCACCGGTTTGACCCATTCGACCTAGAATATCCCTAGAAGCCTATTTTTAATTATTTTATATCAGTTTAAATCCATAGAACCCTGTTTAATTCTGTTTTTCGTAATAGGTTCTTGTGACACCGGTCCGGATCTCGATCCTCATTAGTTGCTCAGGACATCAGGCGAGTACCTACCTCTGATAGTTTCCATTTTATGATAGCGTTTATATCACCTGTTCTAGAACTGTAATACTTGATTCTGATACATTGTTACACGAGCTGGTACTAGTGGATCCCTTCATGAGATGCTATCCCCCTTATCGTGTTCAGTGGGTACTCTATCACGTGTATTTCATCATGTGCTTCGGGTATTGATTCTCATGTGCTATCATGTGCGATCATGTGCTTCTTGTGCTCTCGCCTTCATGTGCGCGAGCTACTTATCATGTACGTAGCGTGTTGTGGTTGGATCTAAGAGTATTAGTGGGGGAGGGGAGTAGGAGTTGGTTATGTGATCAATGTCACGACTCAATTCCGTAGAATCGTTGGGGTGTCCCCCGAATCGTGATACCGTGCGGGCCTGGGGTTGCGCCCGCACAAGGCTAAAGTATTTTGCATAACGAGCACATATTCAGAGTATGCAGATAAATTGAAACACAGATTTGAAACATGGAAAAGTTCTCTTTATTGATAATGAACATCTATTACAAACTCTTGAACGAGTCAGCTAATATGCCGCACGGGCTTACAAAAGTGTTGACTCAAAATAAGATAGCAGTCCTGTACATTATATCCCTTTACTAAACTTCAAAATGTATAGACCTCCGGGCTGGATGAATATTCCGAACAAACAAGCATGCAAGTAAGTAACCGTTCACAAGTTTGGATGACAAGCAGTATTATCCAAGTCTATTCTCTTTTTATCTTGGTATCTTTTATTATTACTTGGTATTGTCTGATCGGGGCAACAAGAATGCAAGAGTTTTTTGTATGAAGACTTGGAAGCAGGGCTAGCTAATCGGGATGGTAGCCACTCACTTAGTTGGTTGGAAGGGAGAAGGAAATAGGCACTTTATGACTCCGCTCGTAAGCCGCCTACTGCTCGTTCACCTGCATTGCATGAACAGCTCGATTAATACTTCTTCCTCTCTTTCTAATCTCGGAATTGAAGTGCAATTTAATGAACGAAAATAATGAAATCCATCGAAACCGTTCAAGAAAACCCAAGCAAATCCAAAACCAACTCAAAGCACGAAAGCAACAAGCGACATCGAAATCAAAGGCAATAAAAGATAGCAGTGGAGAGGTCCCTCCTGACTCTGCCGCTAAGTCGATCCCGGGGGCATGGTCCACTGAATATGGGAATTGATTCCGAAGAAACAAATCCATAACGAGGACGAGTTCTTATTTCAATCTATCCCGATCGAACGATACCATCTTGTGTTTCTTAGCCGCTCTCCCTGCACCGGGGGAATGGGGCGCTACATCCAACCCAACCAATTGAAAGTTTCGTCCCGAAACTTAGGAATAGAACCTACCATTAGGGATTATTTCGTTGTGGGCGATGATCAGGAAGGTTCAGACAAGAACTAATGGTATGGCCTGGATCGCCACAAGCGAAGCATAATCCAAGTCTCTTACGACATTGATTGAAGGCGTGCCCACGTTTGTTGCAATACTGACATACTTGGTTGGGGTTCGCCCTCTGCTGACCACCGTTGTTTCGGCGCTTTGCAGCGGTGTTTCCTCTATCGTTTGCCTTGGCGTTTGTGATTGTAGGTATGCACAACGCTGGTAGAAACGTGAGGATACTGCGGTTCAAGAGATAGGGCATGATTCATGACTTCCTGCATGGTCCTGTACCGATGAACGACCACGTGCACATGAATGGCAGGGCGCAAACCACCTTCAAACCTTCTGGCTCTACTCGCTGCATCAGGTAAATAGGCCCTAGCGAATTTGGAGAGTCGGTTGAATTCGGCGGAGTACTGTTTCACTGTCATACTGCCTTGCCTCAGTTGCACGAACTCGTTCTCCATTTGACGTTGTACTGGCGGGGGTATAAACTCCTCTTCGAATGCGGCACAAAAAGTCGTCCACGGGATCGCCTCCTCTCCGTGATCAAATTGGAGAGATCGTCGATGCACGTTCCACCAATCGTGCGCGTTGAGGCGGAGCTGTAGTTGGGCGCAGGCGACACGCTTCTCTTCAGGGACCACTAGAAGAGCGAAGTGGTCTTCTAGTTCGGCCAACCAATCTAGTGCCACAATTGGTTCCGCAGTCCCGTTGAATGGGGTGTTGCAGACTTTCTTGAAGTGGACAAAGTCGAAGGCAGTCACTTCCCTCGGCCTTGGAATTTATGGTGTCTCGACTTCAAGCACGGGCTCTTCTGCCGGAGTCGTTGCAGTTGCAGCAGAATGGTTGGAAGCCAAAGTCTGAACGATCTGTTGTAGGGCATCTACCTGCTTCTGTTGGACTGAGAATCGGGTCTCAAGATTGCTTTCGAACTTGGCTTGGCGAGCATCATCTCTTTGTCATTGTGCTTCTAACATTTGCATTATCCGCTCAAGCGGATCGACTTGAGATATGCCCCGTTGGCTCCGAGAACTACCCGAAGTGCCCGAAATACTTTCTTGGCCTTGCGTTTCATCCGATGCTAGTGCTGCAGATTGCGTTGGTGCCATTCCTTCAAAAGAAGGTAAATTATATTAGGATCATAATGTATTATGGACTTATTGCATGAACATATCTCATTTTGGCCTAGCGAGTTCAAGAGTTTGCATAGGAATTTGATCGTTAAAGGAACTTTTTCAGTGCGAGAGTCTAAGGAACTTGAATCTGTGCTCTGATACCATTATGTCATGACTCGATTCCATAGAATCGTTGGGGCGTCCCCCGAATCGTGATGCTGTGCGGGCCTGGGGTTGCGCCCGCACATGGCTAAAGTATTTTGCATAACGAGCACATATTCAGAGTACGCAGATAAATTAAAACACAGATTTGAAACATGGAAAAGTTCTCTTTATTGATAATTAACATCTATTACAAACTCTTGAACGAGTCAACTAATATGCCGCACGGGCTTACAAAAGTGTTGACTCAAAATGAGATAGCAGTCCTGTACATTATATCCCTTTACTAAACTTCAAAATGTATAGACCTCCGGGCTAGAGGACAACTTTGCCATGGAACTGCATTTGTGTATGAAGAGTTGTAAGCTCCTGTCTTCAAAATGCTTCAAAGGGCGCGATGAGGATGCGCCAACAGCTGGACTGGATCGGAAAGACAACTTCGGCTCCTCGCTCGGTTCGCCTTGGTACGGAGAACCTGTTTCAACTAGGGTCAGCATGTCGAAATATACTGGTGAAGGCGAGCTAACCGAACTATACCAATCAACACGTTGTTTTAATGAAGCATGCATATTATTGTGGGTTTCTATCTTGCCTTAGTTCATTTACAAGCAACAGTATATATGTATGATATTGAAATGAACTTGCCACCGTTCGGTGGATTTTACCTGTCCATCTGAACCACCTGCACAATACTTACCATGCCTTCCCTGCCACGAAGACACAAGTTTGTTTATAACAGGTTTAAATATACACGAGGATCATTGTCTTGATTGCCATAATGGACTAGTCAAGGACAAGGATAGCATGCAACGAGAACACATGATGGCCACACGATAAACACACGATACATTTCAAGCTATCCAGTCCGCACACGATTTGACTACACACGAAGTTCTGCCCGGATCAGATCGGTGCAAGTGTCCCAGTGATCGTCCACAGAACTTATACCCTTGTGCACAAGTTATCCATGATCGAACACACGATGTTTAGTTAAATTATCACTTCACGCAGTTGAGGCAACACGAGTAATGCATGATTCATTTTGCATAGCCTCCATGAACAATTATGCGCATACAAGATATGATTCATAGATAGCACAATTTATAGCAGAAGATACATTCTAACTAAAATTGATGCATATGATGAATATTTCGAATGAACAAGCATGCAAGTAAGTAACCGTTCACAAGTTTGGATGACAAGCAGTATTATCCAAGTCTATTCTCTTTTTATATTGGTATCTTTTATTATTACTTGGTATCGTCTGATCGGGGCAACAAGAATGCAAGAGTTTTTGGTGTAAAGACTTGGAAGCATGGCTAGCTAATCGGGATGGTAGCCACTCACTTAGTTGGTTGGAAGGGAGAAGGAAAGAGGCGCTTCACGACTTCGCTCGTAAGCCGCCTACTGCTTGTTCACCTGCATTGCACGAACAGCTCGATTAATACTTCTTCCTCTCTTTCCAATCTCGGAATTGAAGTACAATTCAATGAACGAAAACAATGAAATCCATCGAAATCGTTCAAGAAAACCCAAGCAAATCCAAAACCAACTCAAAGCACGAAAGCAACAAGCGACATCGAAATCCGAGGCAATAAAAGATAGCAGCGGAGAGGTCCCTCCCGACTCTGCCGCTAAGTCGATCCCGGGGGCACGGTCCACTGAATATGGGAATCGATTCCGAAGAAACAAATCCATAACGAGGACGAGTAATGAGTTTAAGAGTTCGCATAGGGTATAGATCGTTAAAGGAACATTTTTGACATGAGGGTCAAAGAAACTTGAAGCTATGCTTTGATACCAATATGTTATGCTCTGATTCCATGGAATCGATAGTCGTCCCTCGGGAGTGACGCCGTCCGTACCTAGGTTGTGCAGCGCACAAGGCCAAGGTATTTTTGCATAGCGAGCAAATATTCTGAGTACGCAGATAATTGAAACACAAAGATGAAACGGGGAAAAGTTCTCTGTATTGATAATGAACATCTTTTACAAACTCTTGAACGAGTCAAATAATTGCCGCATGGGCTTACAAAAGTTGATGCAAAATAAGATAGTTGTCCTGTACATTACATCCTTTTACTAAAACTTAAAAATGTTAAAGACCTTCTGGCGAAGCTATCGCCTCCCACGGAGCGGCGTGTACGAGCTCATAGAAACTTAAAAATGCTGCTTCTGTGGCACGATCAGGGCATGTTGGTAGGTGGACTAGATCGGGAAGTCACTTTATGTTCGTGCAGGATCTCCATGGTGCGGGAAACTTGTTACAACGAGGGTCAGTACATCAAAATACACTGGTGAAGGCGAGCTAACCCAACTATACCAAATCACAAGTTATTTATATAAAGCATGCAAGTTATTTTGTGATCTTTCAATCTTGCCTTAGTTCATTTTTACAAGCAAGCATTGATATAGAAATTTACTAAAATAAATATACCACCGTTCGGTGACTTTTACCTTCCCGTCTGTACCACCTGCACAATACTTTTCATGTCCTTTCCTGCCACGAAGACACAAGATAGCTTGCACAGGTTAAATATACGTGGGGATTATTGGAAGGATGCCATAATAGACGAGTTATAGTCTTGGACGAGAATGGCATGCAACGAAGATTCATGAGTGGCTACAAACTATCCCGTTCAACACATGAGACTATCATAAAGTTTTGTCCGGATCGGATCAGTGCTAGTGTCCCAGCGACTGTCCGCAGGAACCATAGATCTTATGCACAAGTTGTCCGTGATCAACGACATTTATACTAAGTTATCAATTGATGTAGTTTAATGCAACATGAGTACGAGACAAGTAGCATGGCATGATTCATTTTGCATAGTCTCCCTGATCAATTTATTGCATAGAAAGGTGTGTTCAATACATAGCATAAGTATAGAAGAAGTATATATTCTAACTTGAATTGAAGTACTGTGAAAGAATATTTAAGTGAACTACCATGCATCAAGGTAACCATTTGTAAGTTGAATGACAAGCACAAAATAATCCAAGTCTATTCCCTTTTTATCTTGGCATCTTTTAGTTATTATGGTATCGTTTGATCGGAACAAGCAAGAATGCAAGATTTTTAGGTGTGAAGACTTGGAAGAAGGGTCAACTGAATCGAATATAGCCACTCACTAGTTGGTTGGAAAAAGGAAAGGAAAGAGGTGCTTCAAGACTCCGCTCGCTCGACGTCTATTGCTCGATCACCTGCATTGCCACGAACAACTGATCAATACCTCTTCTACTCTTTCCAAGCTCAGAATGAAATGCAATTCAATGAATGAAAGCAATGAAATCTATCAAAATCATTCAAGAAAACGAAAATCTAAAAACCAACTCAAAAGCACAAAAGCAACAAGGCGACAGCGAAAACTAGGCAAAAAAACTTACAGTGGAGAGGTCCCTCTTGACTCTGCCGCTAAGTCCATCCTCGGGGCAGGGTCCACTGAATATGAAAATCGATTCTGAAAAAGCAAATCCATAAAAAGGATAAGATCTTGATTCAATATATCCTGATCGAACGATATCAATTTCTATTTCTTAGCCGCGCTCTACGAATAGGGGTAACGGGGAACCAAATTTTGACTCTTCAGTTCTTTATATCATATTCGTACGTTGTTCCATCTTATAGTTCTGTGATTAAGTATTCATATTTTATTGGTGGTATTATATACCTTGATGACCGTTATTGTAGATAGTCTAGTTTACCCAAATTGTGTTCTACCGCTGATGCTATGGCATAGGCTGGGCGTTGTTCACGTATTCGTGCCCCTACACTGGGTGCGGGTCATGACACAATACGTTGTTGAGTATGTAAATTCTTTTCATCCAATGATTCTAACTCTTAAAGTCTCAAACAATCATTGTTATCCATTATTATCTCATTAGCAATGGCTATCCAGAGAGAGGGGATATGGATCTCGAGTGAAAGAACTACTTCACATCCATAAACAAAGGAAAATGGTGTACAACCAGTTGGAGTTTGGACTGTTGTGCGATAAGCCCACAAGCAATCTCTAAGATTCCTATTACAATCGCCCTTGTTGGATGAGAGAAACATCTTGAGTAGCTTGATTATGGTTTTATTGAAGGCCTCCGCTAAGTCATTCGCTGCCAAATTATACCGTAGAAGCCACGTTCTAGATTTGATTCTTGTCACAAAATTGTTAGAACGAAAGATTAGCAAACTGCGGTCCATTATTGTGTAATATTCTTCATGGAATACCAAAATAATAGATCATATAGTGTTTGACGAAACTAATCACGTTGGACGTCTTTACCTCGATGAGTGGAACTGCCTCTGCCCATTTGGAGAAATAGTCCGTTATTAAAAGTGTAAACTGATGTCCTCTAGAAGAAGATGGGCTTATAAATCCAATAATGTCCATCCCCCATTCTTTAAAAGGCCATGATACAGCCGTAGGATGTAAGAATTCTGATGGCTGGTGTATAAAGTTAGTATGGATCTGATATGCTCTGTATTTATGAGCATAATCTACTACATCCGCCACCATCGTGGGCCAGCAGTAGCCCATCCTCCTGAGATAATTCTATAATTTAGGATCTGGCTGATGTGCTCCATACATGTCATCGTGAGCTTCGCGAAGTGATTGTCTTGCTTCAATGTTAGAGAGAGAATACAATAGCAGCCTATCGTATGAATGAAAATATAATATCTTAGACGAGGCATCATAATAGAATTAGAGGGAACATCTTTTAATAGAAGTAGCTTCTTTGGGAGGATCCCATAAGCAACATAGTCTATAAAAGGGTTTCTCCAATCTTCATTAATGGAGGTTGATTTTATAACATAGCGTTGTTCAATGTGCAAGTTGTTCTTGATACAGAAAAACTCTAGACTCATCAATGTGATCAAATATTGTCTTTTCAGTAGAATGGCCAACGATGCTGCTAAACCGGTAAGAGCATCTGCTTCTATATTATGTAATCGAGGTACATTCTCGATGAAAAACTCTTTGAAGGCAAGATCTAATTCAATTGCTGCTTGATGATAAGGGATTGAGGTCTTCATGCCGAATCTCATACTCTTCTCTAATTTGACTGACTATTAGCTTGGAATCTCCACAAACTTCAAGATACTCTATATTTAACTGTTTGGCTAATTGGAGGCTAATGATTAAAGTATTATATTCTGCCACATTATTGGAATATGGTTCACTGAGAGAATATACACAATGAATGAGTAGTTTGTCAGGAGATACTAGGACTATGCCTACTCCTACTATGACATTGCCTTTGGGTCCTATTCTTGATGCGCCATTGAAGAACAGTTGCCATGTGTCATCTTCCATCACCATATTAGATTCCAATACTTCGTCAAGAATCTTGTCATACAGTTTGGAGGTCTCTGGTACAGGATGAGCTGCTAGGTAATCGGCTAGTGCTTTACCCTTCACCACTTTTTATGGGATATATACCATGTCATAAGGTGATAACAACATTTCCCATGTAGCCAGTCGATAATTGAGCATGCTCGATTTGGTCATCAATACCCGGAGAGGATTCACTCTGGATATGACATGAATAGTTTACCCTGTCACATAGTATCGTGTATTTTGAATAGCGAACATCAGATCTAGGCATTCTTTTTTCCATAAGATTGTATCTATGCTCGGTGTTGACTATCATACGACTGAGATAGTAGATTTCTTTTTCATGGCCTTCATCACTCTTCTGTGCGAGAAGAGCTCCAAGAGAATGATTTATTGCTCGAACATACAACAAAAATAGTTTTTCTATAATTGAAGGCACTAAAACTGGCGAGTTTGTAAGATATCGTTTGATGTCGTCGAATGCTTGCTGACATGCTTTATTCCAGATAAATGATACGTCTTTCTTCATTAATTGAGTCAAGGGTAGGCATCGTCCAGAGAGATTTGAGATGAACCTCCGGATGTATGCCAGACGACCTTGTAGTCCACGAAGTTCTTTGAAATTACATGGAGGATGCATCTCGAGAATGGCTTTGACCTTATCAGGATCAATATAGATGCCTTTGGAAGTTATAACAAGTCTGAGGAATTTGCCACTAGATACTCCTAAAAAAGATTTGGTCAGATTTATTTTGAGTTGGTGTTGGCGCATTAATTCAAACACCATTTTTAGATCTTGAATATGGTCATCTTTAAGTAGGTTCTTAATAGCGATATCATCTACGTAATATTCTACTATTTTTCGTAGATGTTCATGGAAGATAGTACTCATGGCTTATGGATACGTTGCTCCTACATTTTTTAAACCGAAGGGCATGATTGATTAGTAGTATACTCCAAGTGGTGTACGAAAAAAGGTATGCTTTTTGTCCTTGGGACACATCTTGATTTGATTATATCCCGAGAATCCATCCATGAAAGACATACGTTCGAAGCCACATGCATTATCGATCATGACATCGGTGATGGGAAGAGGGAACTCATCTTTTGGACATGCTGAGTTTATATCCCAATAGTCTATACAGACATGGACCTTCCCATTTTTCCTTATAACTGGAATGATATTGACAACCCAATCATGATGATGTTCTTCCTGAACAAAGTCACATGCTATCAACTTTTTGACTTCAACTTCAATTGCGTCTATCATGGCTGGGCAAAACCATTACTGTTGTTGTTTTACTGGCTTGTTGGCATTAAGAAGGATGTTGAGTTTGTGTGTAGATATTTAAGGATCCAGGCCATCCATATCCTTGTAACTCCAGGCGAAGAAATTAATGTACTCTTTTATTAACTGAACCAAGGCTTGTTTATCTTCTCCAGTGAGGTTCTTGCTAATAAAGATAGGTTTTGGAGAAGACTCGTTTCCTACGTTAATTTAAATAACTTCGTCTTCTATAGGTGGTTTGCGTTGCTCGAACCGAATCTCTCATTGAGTATCCATCCGTTGAGCCCAAGGATCAATTTCAAAGGGTTCTAGAATTTGATGGTCTTCTTCTACTGGATCTGCTGACACCATGCTCACCGAAAGGGCATGCTTATGTAGTTTGCCCATGCTTCCATCTGAATCTTAGAATGATGAGTCAGAAGAATGAGAATGGGTCTCTTGTTCTGATCCTGAGCTTTCAAGTATCGTTGGTGGTGTGACATAACCTAAACCATGGTCGATTCACTGATAATATGTATCAGGTTTGTAGTTTGGAGAGAGGTGACGTATAGGGATACGTGTACCTTTTCCGTAATTGAGTCTTCCACTAGACTTTAAGTCATAACCCATCCTCTGGATAATGTTTTTGGTCTTCCGGTTATAGCGGTGGATTTGTATTTTTCTATTGTCATCGTCGGAATCACTGGTCTGTGTGACCTTTTTGTTTCTAGCTTTGCCCAAAAGTATCTGTCGTTGATCATTCTATCTTGTTGGGATTATAAAGCAAGCATCTTTGTGCAAATTGTATGCTATATCGTAATGAAATGGCGACACCACTAGTATGGATAAAGATTCATAAGCATAAAGGGCATATAGGATTCTTGTATTCATAAAATACAAGATTTCTTCCTCCTCCATACAGTCAACAAGAGTTTTTGCTTTAATCGGATATTCGATAAGATCAACGACTAGGAGTTAAATGGCTGATGTTGACTGTTTACTACGTTACATGTTGATGACTAAAGGAGGCAACCTCTTAGGAAGATTTATAACTAATGGTTCCTCGGCTTTCAATTCACGCATTGGCCTATGGAGGTTAATAGCAAGAGGCTCTGAAGTAGTTGGACGAGTAGTGCATCCTTTAACTCGGATCATGAGAGGTTCCTCACTGGGGATGCTCTCACACTCGCCTTTAGTTTTATTAGCCTCCTCTTTCATTTACTCTGGTGTACTGAGTATGGAGTCAGAGTACTAAACTTCAACACCTTTGAACGGATTGATGAAGACAAACTCTGTTTTGACCTCCTCGGACTGTCTACGTACTTAAAGCACTGGTACAGGATGGAAGGTACGATTTTATGCTAGTGTATCCTTGGTCGTCCCAGTAAGACATTATAGGATACATCTGAATCAATCACATAACATGTTACTTCGGTTCGAAGGTCGCCTATCTGAATTTTTAAGCGTATCTTTCCCAGTGGTCGACTTCTTCCAACATTGAAGCCCAAGATGGTAGTATTGGTAGCTGACAAGTTATGTGTTAGTATTTTCAGAGCTCGCAGCAAGATCTTAGGAATGATGCTAAGTGATAATCCTGGATTAACGTGGATTCGTCCGGCATAGCCAGTATAGTACAAAGGTCTATCATGCCAGTTATCTTTAAGAAGCATATCATCTTGCGTGAAGGTTATGTTAGGAATTTTCTCCATCACACTGTGACATTGAGGACATGATATAGGTTCTTCATCAGGGATTTTGAGTTAAGCTAGGAAAGAATCTGCATGTATTAATGCTTATCTCAAAGCTTCGCGAGTTCTCTTTGATAGATGAAGTAACTCAAATATGGAAAGCCGAGCTGGAGTATTGGCCAACTGTGCCAATATATCGAAGTTATACGGCTTTTCAAGTCCTTGAGGTTGGTTCTTCTTTAGAGATTTGTCAAAGCAAACCGATTTTTGTTTTTTTCTCTCAGCTGTTGTGGGTTTTGACGGACCTGGTTCTGCAATGACAGGAGCAATAGGAGTTGAAGAGGTAGGAGTAGCCGGAGCATCTTCTTGGGCAGCCTCATAATTTTTAAGATATTCTTTTCCGGAGCTAGTGCCGGTCATGTCATCTTCTTCCGTCATTGGAGAGAGAAGAACTATGTGCCAGGACCTGACCTTCCTTGTCGTATGTCTTTTATTTTTCTGTCTCTTCTTAGGTTTAGAAATGGAAGATACTGCCTCCTGCTCTAGATCTGGTAGTAGGTTTGGATGAACCAACCTAACTTTACCTCGGTATATAGTAATGGGTACCGACCCTTCTATTTAACTTTGAGTTGGTGGGATATTGACTATTTCCATTACTGATCTAGGTATCGGAATGATGCCGTCGGGGACTTCTTGAGCTGTGAAGTCACCAAATTACAAAGATACCAAGTTAGCAGTGACAGTCTTCTCATCGTTATGAAGATTAATTGCTTTGGAGTCTATCAGCTGTAGGATCTTCCTTTTTAGTATGTAACACACCTTCATAGGGTGATTCATATATCGGTGATACAAAAAATATTTTGGATCATCTGTTTTACTAGCCTTAACTAGCCATTTGATATCAAGCAACTGAAGTTTATTTCTTTTCGTCAAATAATCAAAAATGATGTAGATGTCATCATCGTCAAAGGAATATTCCTCTTTGGGTCTTGGAACTTCAGGAGCTTTCTACTTCAGCAGGGAAGGAACCTGTTTAGAAAGATTCACAACAAGAGCATCATTTCCCTTGTTGTTCTGATTATTATTGTTGCTGTTAAAGGGATGTTTCCCTTTATCTTCGGCACTAGGCAGTTGTAGCCCTAGTTGATGGGCAACTTTCGCACTACCTTCAGTAGCTTCAGCTCCTATAATGAATATCGTCCAGTCTTAAATTTGAGTAGGACATGTCCAAAGTGTTACTGTAGTTATCAAACTATTCTTGCAAGTATCAATGAACGCTAAGTCTGGAATACCGGGGGGCAACTTCAAAGTTGCTTGCTTAAAACGTTCAATGAATTCACGAGCAAATTTTTTCTCCTTTTGCTTGTTCTCAATGAGCGAAGACATAGTCATGTCCATGCCTCCCTCATAAAATCAGAAAAGAAAAAGATATTTGAAGTCATCAAATGAGGCTATGCAGTTATCATGTAGACTACAGTACCAATCATAGGCTACGCCGGCCAAGCACCCTGATAAACTCCATGGTGAAGAGAGTGTCATCCTTCTGCAAATGCACCGTCATCATATCAAAGTAGTTGATATACTGATTCGGTGATGCTTTCCTGTCAAACAGGACCATCGATTGGAGGGGTGTTTGATGAACGGGTATCACTACCGGAGGAGGTCCACTTCCACCATTGAGGGGATTAAGAGTTGGTGCTGCCAACTTTTGATTGCGAACTACCTCTGGATTTGTGTTACCTAAGAGAAATTTTCACCCCCGAAATAGGTTGTACCGGAACGGATCCTGCCATTTGGACAGGTACCAGTGTAGTAGAATATTGGGCCATCATCATGTAAAGCATATTTTGTGCATCATGGTGTGTACATCTTTGAGTTGAGCCCCTAATGAGTTAAGCCGTTGTTCAGTACTTCCTGACAGGGAAGTGCCTTATTCGTCACTAATAGCTTAGATACTAATCTCTCTGTGTACAACAGAGGAGCTGGTGGAAAGTATTGTGTAGTTGGAGTCTACACTATCGGTTTCAGATTTAGGGGGATGCCAACCCTAGTCTCAGATTCCAAGGAATAAAGATTCTCGCAAATGGAGGACTCTCGTATTTTGGAACAGATTTTTTAGTATACACCTTCCAAAGAGTCAACAAGTTCTTCAAATCTCCTCTTGAAGATGTCCGTATTGAATGTTAGGGAAGATGTGAGGCCATATAACTGAGGCAAAAAGTAGTTCATGTTCATGTTCATGTTCATGTTCATGTTCCTTATTGTTAGTTTGCATTGCAGGTCATTGTTTAGGAGGTATAGTGTAAGTTAGTCTGCCAAACACAAACCGTTTTGCTAACGTGCAACAATAATTAATCATAATCCTTTGGCAATCGCAACGATGCTTACTAGGAAGCATCGTTGTGAGGCCGGAGGTTCTCTATCCTTATGCTTTTGTACAATGATTTTACGTAAGTAAGAAGGAGGAAAAGTAGAAGAAGAGGAAGGCAGACTCTGTCTTCTAACATTTGGCATTTTGAACTTTTTACTCATATTTTTTACTTCCTTGCGTATAAAGAAGAGTGCTGACTTGATTGGCGTAAGGCTTTTCATCTCTTGAACTTTTGTATCATCTCTTGAACTTTTGTACTTAATGGAGAGAGGGCAATTATTCTGTACTGTCTTCTTGCATGTGTACATACAAACCGTATGTCATGGAGGAGTTGGGGCCATCTGGCATATATCTTGTAAAGAAGAAGTAACTTGTGCACTTTTTTGGGCGTTCAGCTTTATAAGCAAGTCTTGTGCTGGCGAACAACCAGTGGCTTCAGAACGAGCAACACATAATTTTCCTTCAGTTGTGCGCATAATCTCGATATTGGAGAGAGGATTCCCCCTGGCAAGCTTCCCGTCTGTACGTGTGCGAATTTTCCCTTGTGTCAATTTTGAAGAATTCTACCATGATTTTTGGAGTTAGAGCATGTGCCTGGGTACGAACTTGTTTGGACAACAGTGTCTGTGGGCTGCTGGCCTAACACATTAATAGAATTGTGTGAGGATTTGGAAGCTTGAGAGTAAACCATTTCCTTGGCATCGTGATGATTTCCTCTGCCAAGGAACGAATGGTTTACCCTTCAGTTATTGTTGCACGAGTTGCGCGATTCATTCCCTTTACTCAACCCAACGGTGTGGCTAAGGGTTTTGTCTATCAAGTCACAGACTGGAGACAGACTGACAATTTTGTCAAGAGAATCCTCGTTGGGAGCAGGCAGAATGCTTTTTCCTTTGTTGGGAGCTACTTCATGACAAGTAAGGAGCCACTTCATGACAAGTAACATGAGGCTTGGGTACCCACATCTTACAGACTTTCCTCGACCTAGCCCACTACCCCAAGAGTGAAGCATTTCTTCATAGGCAAGTTGGTCGAACTTCACGACCAGAATCATTTGTGTTAAGCCGATCAATACATCGTCATATTGAGCTATCACTTTCTCGTCAGAGGAGAAAGTTATCTCCAACAGAGTCGCCACTTTGTTTGCCATGAACAAAAGTTTATACGAAACTTTGTATTATAAATTAATAAAATAAAAGAGTACAAAAGATCTTAAAAAAGAATCTAAGTACAATTGTTATAGGGAAGTATAGCTGTTGTCACTACCACATTCCGAAAATAGGGGTATTTTTGACTTTTTACAATATTTAATATTATGGTAGTTATAATTAATTAATTGCCTGATAGTATAATTGATTTAAATAAATATGTGTGATGTGTAATTAAATATAGTATTAGATGCAGTGTCTATTTATTTGGAACTAGCAGACTTGACCTAGAAGCCAGTAGAGGAACACCTGTCCGAATTATGGGATTTTGAGGTTAATTGTTTTATTTTAGAATTTAATTATTGGAGATTGTAATTAGTTACCGTATTTTAAATTAATTATTGCGCATTGCCTTTGCTTCGATATTTGGAGCACTATCCAGACTTTTGTCTTCCAACAAATTTCACAATCTTGCCCTAGACATGCCAGCCTTCCATTCTGCTATTTTTGTAACTCATAATTATGCTCTCGGTGCATTATTTCTGGCCGCACAAAATTTGTCGCGGACGTTATTTAATAAATTCCTATTTTGTATCGTTATGCGTTCCAATCGAAAGTTGGAGGCAATCCTGACCTATTTTTCGTGCGGCCCAAATTAGGGTAATATCCTGTTCTGAGTCTTCTTCATTATTGGTATTGATGACCTGACCTGATTTTGGTCCCATGTACTCCTAATTAATTGTTGAACACAACTTGCATTTATTTCTAATTAATTTGAGGATACCATTTTATCTGATTCCGTAAATCCCAAATTAATTCCAGTGCCCTGCTAATTGAGCCCGTACCAGTCTTACAGTGCCCCCTGACCCTACAAAACACCGGACCCCGAATCGTCCGCCAAATTTTTGTCATTTTATGTGTCTGTGCAAATACCCAAATTTAAAGGGGCTAATTTGCAAATTTGTATTTTGTGGCAACACCTCATTGATTAAACCAATGAGGTAGCCCTATTAATTTTAATTAAATCTCTCACCCTCATCCCCCATGAATTATTTTCTCTCCATGTCAAATCTGAGCCACTCATTCTAAGGGTTCAATCACCACCCTCCATCACACCCTCTCACCCTTTTACTATTTAATGTCTACATCAAACCCTAATCCCTAGACAACCTAGGTTTTCCCCCACCTCACAAGCCTCCATCTCCTACGTATGTAAATTCTCCTTCCTTTCTTCTTCTCTTTTGCTTCTTCTTCTTCTTCCCTTCTTCTTCTTTATTTTTGTTGAATCCAAATTCAAATTTGGGGGGGGGGGCGACACTGTTCACCCCTATCCCCTGTTCAGTCCGGTCGGCCGAGCTCTTCCTGGCCACCTCCCCTAGCTGCTATGCACCGGCCAAGCTCTCGAGCTCCTCCCCTACAGCCGACTGCAGTCCGGCTGCTCTCCCCCTCCGGTCAGCCAGTGCTCCGGCGGCAAGTCCAGCCCCATTCCTCCCCGCTCCTCCTCCACGATCCCGGCCTGCACCTCATCTCCGACCCGAGCGTCCGGCCACCTTTCCCTCGGCACTCCGGCTCCTCCTGTTCCGACCTCCTTGCTCCTCCTCCCCTCGAGCTTCCACCACCGGAGCTATCTCCCCCATCCTCCCTACAGTCCGGCCGACACCACCACCTCCATCTTCACCGTACAACCACCACTCCCTCCATCTCCCCGACCATTCCCTGCTCCGGCCCGGCGGCCCGCTGAACTCCTCCCGCTGGCCAACTCCCCCATCACCATCTACCACCACCATCTTCACCATCTACCACCTATCACCACCACTACTATCATCTCCACCACCACCTATCACCACCACTACTATCATCTCCACCACCACCTATCACCACCACTACTCCCCTCCGATTCCGCTGCAACTCTCCCCCGCCTGAATCGAGCATCCCCCGCCGAGGACCACGTTCCTCCTCCCCTGCACTCGGCCATCTTCTACGGCCTGAGTTCGGTTCGACAGCCGCTGTAAGCTCCTCCTCTCCCTCTTCTTCTTCCCTCTTTGGTAGCAATACATGTATATATATACAATGTATGTAAGTATGTATTTGTGTAGGTATAAATGGTGTATACGTCTATGTGTATGTGCGTATTTGTGTATATAAGTTCGTATATTTTCTCCCTATATATATATATGTATGTTAATGTATGTATATAGCATATTTTTATTTGTGTATACATGTTTTATATATATATATATATATATATACATCTTGCGTATTTCTTTATATACGTACTAAATGTATATGTATTAAACTATCTGTATATATATATATATATGTGTTAGTGTATATAATGGTATAGGTACAAATATGTATTTGATATATATATATATAAATGTAATTTGGTATAATTATATATATAGTATAAATTAAATTGGTGTTTTAGTCTTGGTATATTTAATAATATTGTAAATCGTATTTTTGACATGTATATAGGGTACATAAATGTTGTTCAACTAATATATATATTATACGTGAAATAAATGGTACATATATATATATTGTATATGTATTTAATTTAGTGCATGTATATATGTATAAGTATATTAACGTTAATTTGTATATGTATTTAATAGTGTATATGTATATATATATTTAATATAATCTGTATATCTGTACATGTATATTTTAATATGTACATGTATATATATATATATATATATTTTATGTATATACTTAAAAATATATTTCTATATGTAAATTGGTATAGTATAATATAAATACGTATTATATCCCTTTTTAATGAACTATGTTTATATAGATATACATACAAGTATTATTTATTATGTTATATATATATACAAGTATTATTTATTTTAAAGTATATATATACTAGTATAAATTAAATTCATGTATTAGCATAGTCATTGTACCTTGGAATTTAGTATATATAGTAAAATTCTAACTTGGCTTATTTTTATGAATATACCTTGTACAACGTATTTCCTAGTAGCTATTGTAATTAAAACATACAGTATTAATATTACTTAAGGTATATATAAATACACTTATCTATTTTCGTACCAAATGTATTTGATGTATATGTTAGTACAATGTGTACACTTCTATGTCTCTAATAGACGACCCTAGTGGACTGAGTCCCATGCCTGACATAGCCCCTGAGTTAGTATTTGCTTGTGTGTTTAGTATAGCTTCTGATGCAAATATTGTATTGTTTATTATATGTCATTAGGACTGTTGGTTCCTCCAGGCGACACTCTGGAACAGGACCTCGGTATTCACCAGCTAAGGACCCAAGGCGAGTACATTCTCTGATTAGTTTCTAATTTATGATATCTCCTATGTTCACTGTATCTAGTGTAAATATCCATGTTCTTGACACATTGGTTACACGGATTGGTATACACGGATCTCATCATGAGATGTTATTCCTTATTCATGGTGTAGCTTGTACAAGACTTGTTTTCCTTGTTATCTTGTGCATGTACAGACACTGATTCCCGGGAAGATTTGCTACCTTCCTAGGGAATCCCGTGCCATAGCGTACCATGATTGGATCTACTATACCAGTCGGGAGTTGGGAGTACTTTAGTGTAGATATGTGATCATACCCAACTTTATATGCACCATAGCTCACCCCACATCTCACGTCGGGTGAGGCCTGACCATTTACATGCTCCATAGTTGTTACGTGTGATTAGCCTGACCTCTACATGCATCATAGCTAACCAACGGTTAGCCTGACTTTATATGAACCATAGCTAATCACATGTAACCAGCCTGATCAAGTTCCCAAGCCGATCACATGTTAAAGCTAGTACTCACACACTTAGTCATAGGATTCTTGCTCATTGACATATTGTTCATTTCCTGCATTTACTTACAGTATTTCCAGTATTTCTTTCTTGTATATTTCTCGTACCTATACATGCATCTTGAATATTTCTATCTAGAACTGCTACATAGTTTATGTCATTTATATAGAACTGCTATTTAGAGATGTACTTTGCTCCTTCCTGACTGGAAATATTTTTTCAGACTGTGACCTTAGTAGACTGGTTTCCGACACACTTGGGGAATTGGATGTTACTGATTGCAGGTATGATTATTGTGTCATTAGACTTGTATTGTATTCTTTTATTTCTTCATTTCCTATCGTGCTGTAGTTGTGATTGAGTAATTCTAGATTTATTTTATGATATCCACGTCTCCTTATGGAGTTGGATACTAGCGTGAGATTGTTTAGATAGTACTTAACCTAGACAGCGTTCTACCGCCGATGCTGCGGCGTAGGCTGGACGTACCCACGCTCTCGTGCCCCTAAACCGGGTGCGGGTCGTGACACGTTTTTAGTGGTGGCCCATGCAGGTCAGACTTCGCAAGTTGTGCGATATCGTGGTAGTGCGACGTATTAGTTGTACTACTGCGTGCCTGCTATAGAATATAGGACATAGGATACTAGGATGAGAGAAGGATACTCAATCACAAATTCTTGAGAGATTCCTGGGACGACCCCTTGAGAATCTTATTAAATTTTTTAATTTTAATTCCTTCGCCCTTGTTTCCGTCCGTCCTTACTCGTTGATATTGAGTTGATTCTTGTTGACCACTTGTTAACTTTAATTCCTGGTATCGTTGTTGAGTTGATTTCATATCCTGATGAATTTTTCGGGCTAAAATTTACGGTATCATCTGATGACATATATTGATGAGGACAGTGAGAAAGGTAAAACGTCTACTTTGGTTATGGAACCTAGAGTTTATCGCAGCCATATTAGCTATCGTGACGAGAACGTAGGAACCTGACTTGGATGTATATACTGTAGTTATGAAACTTAGGGTCTCTCGCAGCCATACCGGTTGGCGTGGCGAAGATTCTAGATGACATGATTATAGGGTTGCATACCTTAGTTACGGAACCTGTCGTTTATCGCATCTATGCTTACTGGCGTGGCGAGGACTCTGTGTGTCATGATTTCTGATAGACGTGTATGATTATCAGGTTGTATCTTAAATTGGTTCTTAAAGTATCATCTCAAGACTTATTTATTTCTGTTATTCCAGGACTTTGTTCCATCGCTTCTTTTCTTTACTAGTAGTAAAGATACCTTCTGTCCTCAATCCAATTCCTTTTGAGCTTCTATTCCTTGAGGGTTCCTTGTTAAGTATGATAATTAGTGACTTGTAATTATGTCCGTGTCTTGAGTATTGGTATTGACTTAGTGTTGCTAGTGAGTTGTAAGTGTTTTCTAGTTGGACATGTGAGCAGTAGACTTTAATCTAGAGTTAACCATAGCATAATACCTTGTAACAATGGTTCTAGGATAAGGTCATTAGAGACTGTGAGTAGAAGGAGAGTATAGAGTATCAGTGATAGTTCAAGAGTTAGTATCAGAGCCAACATACTCGTCCTGGATAATCATGATTATGCAATTGGATGATCTACGTGAACAATTAAGTATCCAGGAATTGTGTTAAGGATTTATGGAGCATGATGTTCAATTTGATGATTGATATCGGAAGTGTTAAAGGTAAGGAAATATATACGCATAAAGAGTTAATGAGGTGTCATGGGTAGAGAAATATCGGAATTGGTAATGAAAATGGTGAGGCGTATCACAGATCAGTTAAACAGGCTGTAAAGGGATAAAGGGAAATACCTATACATCAATCGAGATGAAGAACCATACACATGCCCATGAGAGTAAAGAAACATGAGTATTATAGAAGGTACAGGTAAACATGAGTCTAATGAGCTTGATGAGATGACTCATTAATGAAGCTAGTGTTACCATACCAAGAGTGCTAATGGTTCTATATCGAGGATTAGTCGAGAATGACGCTAATAACAGTAAGCACTCTGCGCGATGATAATCGGATGATATACCAGTTAAGATAGATTAAAAATTTTGGAAGAAAATACATGCGATGATAACTTTGAGCATTGGAGGTAATAGTGCAAGAGATTCTTGCAGTACAATTTTAGTACACAATTATAGACACGAGATGCATTGAGTGCACCTTGAGTATCAGAGACAGTGAGCACTGATATGTACATTATGGAGTTATAAATTAAAAGGTGGAAATAAGGTTTTATTTTTAGAATAATTGAGGAGTTGAGATTATGTCATTAAATTTTTGAGGATTTCAAATATGAATTCAATAAACATGGTTAAGGCTACAAAGATTTTAGAAGTGATTAAATTTTGTTTCGATGTTGAGTATCTGATTTTGAGGAAGTATATACAGTTATTTTAAGTTGATCGAGAAGTTAAACCTTGACGATTATTTTGAGGATTAATTCTATGGTAGATGAGAGATGTGAATATTAAAATGTGAGTAAAGAATATACATGTGTAAGGATCTGATAACTTGAGCAGGATTGAGATGGCACCGCAGACTGACTTGGGTGTCCATCTAGAGTTGTATTAGAAAGGGCTTAGCACTTAGTATGGTGTTGCACTTGACGTGTATTTGAGTGATAAGAATAGTATGAACAATTGTAGTAGGAACGGGAACTGACAGAGAGTATGGTACTAAAGAGATAGAGGTATCAACTTGGATGCATTATTGAACCATGGCAATATTAGAGGTTCTTGGTATCAGATTTTGGTATAAATAGACAGGTGTGTGCCATAGGGATATATTCATAGATCTTGTGGATTAAGATTAGTTGATATGGGTACCAGTGTACAGGAATAGAAATTAGTTAGTGAATATGCTAGAGTTAAGTGTTTGTTAGAGATGGAAGATACCACAAGAAATATGTTAGCAGGTTCTTTCTTTTTCTCATGTTGTTTTTGTCTTCTGATTGATTGATTCCCTAGTACCGTGGGTTATATTCGTGATTTTTCTTGTTAGGATATAGTTAGTAGTACACCCTGACAGAGAATGCAATACCATGATAAGACAGACCATAACCATGCATGTTTCCTCTAAGTTGTTTGTTGTATGACTGTGGGTAAAATTTTTCTTAGACCAGGATTGTTGGGGTTTTGACCATAGCAAGGAACTATGACAAGGTTATGACTGGACGAAAGGGACAAGCTGATTAAAAATTTAAGGATAAGCATTGTTTTAAATAAAGAGTTAATGAGTAATATAACAAAATTGATGGATCCTTGGTAATTACGAAGATCGAGGTATGATTAAAATTTGAGGATAAATATTAAATTAAATAAAGGATTAAAAATTTCACATGGCAAAATTGGTGATTTATTAATTTCAGGATGGTTGGCTATGATATAATTTATCATTGAAAATTTGAGGAAAAATTGGAAAATTATCATTATATATTTGATTGCAAGATAGTAATTTAAAAATTTTATAATTGCGGACATTACATTAAAGGATCCATAAGTATCGCATTGTTAAGTATTTTGAGGAAAAGAGGAAACTGAAGAATTAGATCATTGATGGATTATTGTTTGGATTCAGACTTTTGGGACGAGATTCAATACATTGATTGAAATTAAATTTGAGGAACAGATATCAAATTCCGAGTATAAATATTTTTAAATTTAAAATTCGTAGAAATTGTGAGGAAATGGAAACTGATTTTTATTTGAGGACATTTCAGGAATATAGTAATTTCAAATTTTTGAAAAGTGCGAAACGACAAGGTGGACTATTTCAGGATTATGTGGGTTGTTGAATTTCACTATTTATGGAAATAATAATGTGTATGAGTAAACACTACTATAAGGACTTTAAATTTCGAGGACAAAATTCTTTTAAGGTGGGTAGACTTGTCACTACCACATTCCGAAAACAGGGGTATTTTTGACTTTTTACAATATTTAATATTATGGTAGTTACAATTAATTAATTGCCTGATAGTATAATTGATTTAAATAAATATGTGTGATGTGTAATTAAATATAGTATTAGATGCAGTGTCCATTTATTTGGAACTAGCAGACTTGACCTAGAAGCCAGTAGAGGAACACCTGTCCGAATTATGGGATTTTGAGGTTAATTGTTTTATTTTAGAATTTAATTATTGGAGATTGTAATTAGTTACCGTATTTTAAATTAATTATTGCGCATTGCCTTTGCTTCAATATTTGGAGCACTATCCAGACTTTTGTCTTCCAACAAATTTCACAATCTTGCCCTAGACATGCCAGCCTTCTATTCTGCTATTTTTGCAACTCATAATTATGCTCTCTGTGCATTATTTCTGGCCGCACAAAATTCGTCGCGGACGTTATTTAATAAATTCCTATTTTGTATCGTTGTGCGTTCCAATCGAAAATTGGAGGCAATCCTGACCTATTTTTCGTGCGGCCCAAATTAGGGTAATATCCTGTTCTGAGTCTTCTTCATTATTGGTATTGATGACCTGACCTGATTTTGGTCCCATGTACTCCTAATTAATTGTTGAACACAACTTGCATTTATTTCTAATTAATTTGAGGATACCATTTTATCTGATTCCGTAAATCCCAAATTAATTCCAGTGCCCTGCTAATTGAGCCCGTACCAGTCTTACAGTGCCCCCTGACCATACAAAACACCGGACCCCGAATCGTCCGCCAAATTTTCGTCATTTTATGTGTCTGTGCAAATACCCAAATTTAAAGGGGCTAAATTACAAATTTGCATTTTGTGGCAACACCTCATTGATTAAACCAATGAGGGAGCCCTATTAATTTTAATTAAATCTCTCACCCTCATCCCCCATGAATTATTTTCTCTCCATGTCAAATCTGAGCCACTCATTCTAAGGGTTCAATCACCACCCTCCATCACACCCTCTCACCTTTTTACTATTTAATGTCTACATCAAACCCTAATCCCTAGACAACCTAGGTTTTCCCCCACCTCACAAGCCTCCATCTCCTACGTATGTACATTCTCCTTCATTTCTTCTTCTCTTTTGCTTCTTCTTCTTCTTCCCTTCTACTTCTTTATTTTTGTTGAATCCAAATTCAAATTTGGGGGGGGGGGACACTGTTCACCCCTATCCCCTGTTCAGTCCGGTCGGCCGAGCTCTTCCCGGCCACCTCCCCTAGCTGCTGTGCACTGGCCAAGCTCTCGAGCTCCTCCCCTACAGCCGACTGCAGTCCGGCTGCTCTCCCCCTCCGGTCAGCCAGTGCTCCGGCGGCAAGTCCAGCCCCATTCCTCCCCGCTCCTCCTCCACGATCCCGGCCTGCACCTCATCTCCGACCCGAGCGTCCGGCCACCTTTCCCTCGGCACTCCGGCTCCTCCTGTTCCGACCTCCTTGCTCCTCCTCCCCTCGAGCTTCCACCACCGGAGCCATCTCCCCCATCCTCCCTACAGTCCGGCCGACACCACCACCTCCATCTTCACCGTACAACCACCACTCCCTCCATCTCCCCGACCATTCCCTGCTCCGGCCCGGCGGCCCGCTGAACTCCTCCCGCAGGCCAACTCCCCCATCACCATCTACCACCACCATCTTCACCATCTACCACCTATCACCACCACTACTATCATCTCCACCACCACCTATCACCACCACTACTATCATCTCCACCACCACCTATCACCACCACTACTCCCCTCCGATTCCGCTGCAACTCTCCCCCGCCTGAATCGAGCATCCCCCGCCGAGGACCGCGTTCCTCCTCCCCTACACTCGGCCATCTTCTCCGGCCTGAGTTCGGTTCGACAGCCGCTGTAAGCTCCTCCTCTCCCTCTTCTTCTTCCCTCTTTGGTAGCAATACATGTATATATATACAATGTATGTAAGTATGTATTTGTGTAGGTATAAATGGTGTATACGTCTATGTGTATGTGCGTATTTGTGTATATAAGTTCGTATATTTTCTCCCTATATATATATATGTATGTTAATGTATGTATATAGCATATTTTTATTTGTGTATACATGTTTTATATATATATATATATATATATATATATATATATATATACATCTTGCGTATTTCTTTATATACGTACTAAATGTATATGTATTAAACTATCTGTATATATATATATATATGTGTTAGTGTATATAATGGTATAGGTACAAATATGTATTTGATATATATATATATAAATGTAATTTGGTATAATTATATATATAGTATAAATTAAATTGGTGTTTTAGTCTTGGTATATTTAATAATATTGTAAATCGTATTTTTGACATGTATATAGGGTACATAAATGTTGTTCAACTAATATATATATTATACGTGAAATAAAGGGTACATATATATATATTGTATATGTATTTAATTTAGTGCATGTATATATGTATAAGTATATTAACGTTAATTTGTATATGTATTTAATAGTGTATATGTATATATATATTTAATATAATCTGTATATCTGTACATGTATATTTTAATATGTACATGTATATATATATATATATATATATTTTATGTATATACTTAAAAATATATTTCTATATGTAAATTGGTATAGTATAATATAAATACGTATTATATCCCTTTTCAATGAACTATGTTTATATAGATATACATACAAGTATTATTTATTATGTTATATATATATACAAGTATTATTTATTTTAAAGTATATATATACTAGTATAAATTAAATTCATGTATTAGCATAGTCATTGTACCTTGGAATTTAGTATATATAGTAAAATTCTAACTTGGCTTATTTTTATGAATATACCTTGTACAACGTATTTCCTAGTAGCTATTGTAATTAAAACATACAGTATTAATATTACTTAAGGTATATATAAATACACTTATCTATTTTCGTACCAAATGTATTTGATGTATATGTTAGTACAATGTGTACACTTCTATGTCTCTAATAGACGACCCTAGTTGACTGAGTCCCATGCCTGACATAGCCCCTGAGTTAGTATTTGCTTGTGTGTTTAGTATAGCTTCTGATGCAAATATTGTATTGTTTATTATATGTCATTAGGACTGTTGGTTCCTCCAGGCGACACTCTGGAACAGGACCTCGGTATTCACCAGCTAAGGACCCAAGGCGAGTACATTCTCTGATTAGTTTCTAATTTATGATATCTCCTATGTTCACTGTATCTAGTGTAAATATCCATGTTCTTGACACATTGGTTACACGGATTGGTATACACGGATCTCGTCATAAGATGTTATTCCTTATTCATGGTGTAGCTTGTACAAGACTTATTTTCCTTGTTATCTTGTGCATGTACAGACACTGATTCCCGGGGAGATTTGCTACCTTCCTAGGGAATCCCGTGCCATAGCGTACCATGATTGGATCTACTATACCAGTCGGGGGTGGGGAGTACTTTAGTGTAGATATGTGATCATACCCAACTTTATATGCACCATAGCTCACCCCACATCTCACGTCGGGTGCGGCCTGACCATTTACATGCTCCATAGCTGTTACGTGTGATTAGCCTGACCTCTACATGCATCATAGCTAACCAACGGTTAGCCTGACTTTATATGAACCATAGCTAATCACATGTAACCAGCCTGATCAAGTTCCCAAGCCGATCACATGTTAAAGCTAGTACTCACACACTTAGTCATAGGATTCTTGCTCATTGACATATTGTTCATTTCCTGCATTTACTTACAGTATTTCCAGTATTTCTTTCTTGTATATTTTTCGTACCTATACATGCATCTTGAATATTTCTATCTAGAACTGCTACATAGTTTATGTTATTTATATAGAACTGCTATTTAGAGATGTACTTTGCTCCTTCCTGACTGGAAATATTTTTCCAGACTGTGACCTTAGTAGACTGGTTTCCGACACACTTGGGGAATTGGATGTTACTGATTGCAGGTATGATTATTGTGTCATTAGACTTGTGTTGTATTCTTTTATTTCTTCATTTCCTATCGTGCTGTAGTTGTGATTGAGTAATTCTAGATTTATTTTATGATATCCACGTCTCCTTATGGAGTTGGATACTAGCGTGAGATTGTTTAGATAGTACTTGACCTAGACAGCGTTCTACCGTCGATGCTGCGGCGTAGGCTGGACGTACCCACGCTCTCGTGCCCCTAAACCGGGTGCGGGTCGTGACAGCTATAGAGATCTAATCTGTGGTCGATCACTTTACTTCTTGGACCATATGGTGGTGATGAAGAAATACGAGAATGTTACGAACAAATCAGAGAATTGAGCAGCAAAAAAGCCTTGGCAGCAACGACACAACAAGCTTCCGTCTCTCTCCTTTTGTTCTTGAGTGTCAAAAAAAGACCTCCTTAGAGATAGCAACGATCTCATATTTATAATGTTCCCATACTAGGAACGGTTACTAGAAAGCCTGCATATAGACTAGCAGTATTTACAGTGTTTGTCGTCAAACTCATATATTTTGAAGGTTAACCACCTACGGTATGAGTTGTGGATGCACACATTACTGATGGCTTGACATGTGCCCCATATGCGAGGAAGGCTCGAGTCATAGGATAGTTATTTATCCAACTTTCCCGAAGAACATGGCATGCATGACACAGGAACTTAACTTCTCAATGTCAATCATTGGTACAGGTGTAATTTATTTAAATAGTAACCATATTGGTGTATGTTTGGAAAAATAGCCATATTGGTGTACTCAGGAAAGATAATTATACTAGCGTACTCAGTTGAGATAACCATACTGGCGTACTCATGTTGAGATAGCCATACTGGCGTACTCAGGTTGAGATAGCCATACTGGCGTACTCAGGTTGAGATAGCCATATTGTCATGACTCGCACCCGATATAAGGACACGAGAATATGGGTACGTCCAGCCTATGCCGCAGCCTCGGTGGTAGAATGTTGTTTGGGTAAACTATACTATCTAACAATAATGATCATCAAGATATATAATGCCACCAATGAAATATAAATACTCAATCACAGAACTATAAGATGGAACAATGCACGAATATGATATAAATAACTGAAGAGTCAAAATACAACTCACAAGACGGAAGATAAAATCCAATGAGTCCCAAATGAAAAGAGTACTAACTGACAAAGCTGGAGACAAATCCAGTAATAATATAACCTATCTACTGAGCTACAAGTAAAGTATCGTCTGCCTCAACTGGGATCAGTCCCTTCTGAGCCACAGTCTCTATCTCTAAGACAACTAAATCTTGAGGCCCGTAGTGAGTGGGATACCACTCAGTGTCATCTGGAAAGATATATCTAATCAGGATTGGAGCAAAGTACACCTCTCACAGTAGTTTCAATGAATTATAAAAACTATGTAGAAGTAAATAAAGAGCATATACAAGATGAATAGGTATGGTAGAAATATACATGAATATGGAAATACGGGAAATACATACAAGAGATATAAATATCATATATAGAATCAAGAAATACATCTAAGTCAGTGAGTACTAGTGACAACATGTGATCGGCTTGGGAACTTGCTAGGGAATCATGGCATGTTTAATCATACGTGTGTATATGATTAACACTATACAAGGAAAATAAGAACTGCGGGGTATGATCACATATCTGCACTAAATACTCCCAGCCTCCGACTGGTATATTGGATCCAAATATGACATGCTATGACACGAGATTCAATGAGAAGGGAGCTAATCTTCTCATGAATCAATGTCCATACATGTACAAGAACAACAGGCTCACACAAAAAATATGCCAGGAACAACCAGGAATAACATCTCATGACGGGATTCACGAATACCAATCCGTGAAACAAAGTATAAGAAAAATCAAGGATATCTACACTAAATACAAGAAATATAGAGGATATCATAAACGGGAAACTGTTAGAGAATGTACTCGCTTGGAATCTGGTAAACAATATTAAAGATATCCGGAACGATGTCTCAGAGACCTAAATATGGAATATTATATCAATACAAGGTTTTAAAATGAATACAAGTTAAACTAGTCTATTTTTTGGTCATTAGGCCAAGTCTAAGTCAAAATAATCAAACTTGGCCAAGTCTAGGTCAAACTTGGTCAAACTAACTATTTCAAGGTTGTATGAGCCAACATCTAGGTTATTGGGTCCATACCTTACTTATCTTGGTCATACTAGATACATTAGGATACTAATATACCATATATGCTAATATCGAAATACAACATACACTAGTTATTAATACTAGGTAATAGATTACCATATACTAACTATTAAAATATATGACTTATACTAGCTCTTAATACTAAGTATTATGTATATACTTATCTACTAGCTATATTTACCATTAGTACTACCTTAGTACCAATCAACTACCCTCAATATCCCAAAACTAATACCGAATATCATATCTAATACTCTTTACCTTAGTCTAACTCAAACTTAACCCAATATCCTAATATTTTAACTCCTAGCCAGTAATTCAACTTCAAGGTAATATCCAATACTTAATTTCCAAATACCTTGATACTTCACATCTCCTCATATATTATATTAACTCAAATATATAACTAACTAACCAAACTAACTATCTAACTTCAAACTCTAACTGATACTGAAGGTATCAGCGTACCTACTCCTACCCGACTGCAGGGATGGCATCGTAGCTTTCCAAATACACTGATCAGTCCACCTACTGCACAACAGTGCGCAACCTCCTGTGTGTGCACTACACAGCAGTGCAACCCCTCATATGTACTGCACAATAGTGTATAATTCCTTGTGTGTACACTGCACAGCAGTACAACCCCTCGTGTGCACTACACAACAGTGTGCAACCCCTTCCCTTCCTAATTTGCGGTGGCACAACACCTATGCATCCTCAAGATAAACTAATGTATAATAATGATACAACTACTAAGGCATTAGACACAACACAAACCACTAAGACACATCACTCACCTATAGACAAAATCTAATCTTTATAGTCACTGCACAATATACCCCCCACAATCTATACATGAACAAGAACAATGGTACACTACACATACCAAACCTATGATACAAAATCAAGTATATGATACCCCCATCAAACATCTAGTGTGCATCACACTATGGTGCACTACAGACCTATGATACTCTCTACTAATATTAATCTAAAATAGATATAAACACCACTAATTAGAGTATTAAATATTTTATCAAACACGTGGAGTGCATCGCACTCGTATCACACTAATTATATGATACACTTACGATACGATTCCAACACATCACCAAACTCTCCCCAAAGACTATGAACAAATCAAATATCATAATTAAGAGCAATACAAAGTGCTAGCTACCTATCTATGTGCTCATGGCAAAGTATGACATGTGTAGCTCCCGTGACGGAGAGAAAACCTTCAAATTAACCCGTATCACTAAATTGCCATGATACGACCTACTCATATCCAATTATGGATACGACACTAGTCTCGCACACAACCAAACACATGTCAATTTGGTCCATTAGACTTATTAATAAACACATGGTGCACCAATCTCGGATTTCTTTCAAATTGGACACAAAATACACCATAACATTCATAATATGGGTACCTAGGAGTCAATTCAACTTCCTATATGTAGACCTAACACATGGAAGGATTTCTAATAATTAAACTACAAATTTAGAGTCTAATTAGAAAGAAAATTCTGAATTGTACCTATTGGGAGATAGATTTCTAATGCAAGTCTCCAAGAGCCCTCAACTTGTGCAATCTTCTTCTCCTTGGTTCTCCTTGCCTCCTCCTTGGTTCTAAATCTACTAATGGTGAAGAATGAGAGTAATTGGAAATGATTTAGTAGGAATTTAGATGAGGGTTGGTTGAATTAGGGAAGAACACAAAGTGGAAAGCAATTAGAATGGAATGATAGGGAGGAGAGAGAATCTCCCCTCACTATAGGGGCCATCCACTTACCCCTTCTTCAAGTAATGGTACAAAGACCTAAATATCCATATTGGGTTGTCATAATGAAAAGGATTAAGGAAGGAAGGTTCTAATCAAAATGGTTTGACTAATCAAATCACTAACTTAATGATTTAGGCTAGTTATTGGGCTCAAGTCTAACTAAAATAAATGTTGGCCCATGAGTCAAGTCTTGTCTAGTTAGTTCCACTAACACAAGTCTAAATTATAATGCAACATCTAACAATAATAAATAATACTATAAATAAATTTACAACATGCACAATTTATGAAATGACCACAATACCCTTTCCTAGAAAATATGGTAGTGACAAGTCTACCCCCCTTAAAATAATTTTGTTCTTGAAATCCAAAAACTAAACTACCCCAAGAAAAGCAAAACAAAACACGAAAGAATATACCTCAAGGCAAAAACAGATATGGTTACCGTTATCTCATTTTATCCTCCCTCACCCAAGTAGACTCACCCAGAGAGTGATGCCTCCATACGACGCGAACCCAAGGAATGGTCTAATTCCTTAGCACCTTCTCTCTCTGATCCAGAATCTCAACTGGCTGCTCTGGATAACTGAGAGTAGGGCCCAACTCTATCTTTGAGTGATCCAATACGTGACTAGGATCCACCACATATCGTCTTAACTGCAATACATAAAATACGTTGTCAACTTCCTCCAATGCTGGTGGCAAGTCTAGTCTGTAGGAAACTGCACCGACCTTCTCGAGAATACTGACGGGTCCGATGAATCGCGGACTAAGCTTTCTGCCTCCACCGAAGCGAGTCATGCCTCGTGTCGGAGAAATCCTCAGAAATACCAGACCGCCAACCTAGAATAAAATACAACCTTAAGAACTTAATCTATAACAAATAACTAGTATCAACACAAAACAAAACCTATAACTATACCTCAAACTCCAAGAGTCTTCGATGGCTATTGGCCCAATGTCGTTGTCTATCTTGCACCACCTGAAGTCTATCTCTAATTCGCTTGACCTTCTCTGCATCATCCACTAGCATCTCTGGCCCATGCAAACCTCTCTCTCCAACATCGTCCCAAGACAAAGGAGTTTGACACCTCCGACCGTAAAGTGTCTTAATTGGTGACATCTCTATACTGGCCAGATAGTTGTTATTGTAAAAAACTCTACCAAATAGAGATGGTCCTCCCAAGTTTCGCTAAAATCTAGTACACAGGTGTACAACATATCCTCGAGAGTCTGAATGGTCCTCTCTGAATGCCCATCCGTCTGGGGGTGATATACAATACTAAACTTGAGCTGGGTGTCCAACCTCGCTTGCAAACTCCTCCAGAAATGAGAAGTGAAACGACTATCCCGATCTAAGACTATGTTGATGGGAACCCCATGTATCCTGATGATTTGCCTTACATACATCTCTGCCAGCTTCTCTGTAGACAAACCCACCTTAAAAGGCAAAAAGTAGGCCGACTTTGTCAACCTGTCAACGATGACCCAAATTACGTATTTTTCTCCTGGAGATCATGGAAGTCTGGACACAAAATCTATAGTAATATGCTCCCACTTCTACTCTGAAATGGGTAATGGCTGAAGTAAACCGCCTGGCCTCTGCCTCTCGGCTTTCACCTCCTGGCACACTAAGCATCTGGATATAAACTGTACCACCTCTCTCTTTATGTCATACCACCACATACTCTCTCGCATATCTTGATACATCTTGTTGGCCCCTGGATGCATAAAATACTGAGAGCATGCGCTTCCTGCAATACCTCCTCACGTAGCTCTCCATTAGGCACACATAATCTAGCACTGTGCCACAAAAACCATCCTCAGTAATGGTAAAATCATCCTCCTATCCTGCTTTTACCTGAGCTCTGATGCTTCTCAGAGACACATCATCATACTGCGCTACCTTGATCCTGTCCATCAACTCTGAACGTATCTGCAAACCCCATATTTGTATCGCAATCCCAGGAACTATCACCTCAATGCCCAAGCTCTCTATATCCTCCAACAAATATCGGTCCTTTGTCAAAAATATAGCTACCGGATACCTGCTAAAGGCAACGGCAACTACATTGGCCTTCCTTTGATGATACTGTAAGGATATATCAAAATCCTTCATCAGTTCCAACCGCCGATATTGCCTCATGTTCAACTCCTTCTGAGTGAAACATACTTCAAGCTTTTATGGTCTATGATGATCTCCATACGCTCTCCGTACAAATAGTGTTTCCACAACTTCAAAGCAAAGATGACCACTGCCAACTCCAAATCATGGTAGGATATTTATTCTCATGAGAACATAATTGCTTGGATGCATTGGCAATCACCTTCCCATTCTGCTGGAGAACATAATCCAATAATTTCCTAAATGCATCACTATATATAGTAAAACCTCCAGACCCTGATGGCAACGTCAAAATAGGAGCGGACGTCAATCTTGTCTTTAATTCCTTAAAAGCAGTCTGACACTCCTCTGTCAAAAAAACTTTGTCCTTCTTACTTAGTCTGGTCAGCGGCTCAACAATCCTCAAAAAATTATGCACAAACTTCATGTAGTATCCTGCCAGACCCAAGAAACTCCTGATCTCTGCCACTGAACTCGGGGTCTTCCAAGAATCCGCTTTTGTGATCTTCTTCGGGTCTACAAAATCCTATCACTAGTCACAACATGTCCCAAGAAGGACACATGTCCCAAGAAGAACACTACCTTGGCCAGGAAGAACTCACACTTGGACAGCTTTCCACACTGCTTCTCCTTCCTCAGCACATCCAACACAATTTGCAGATGCTCCTCGTGCTCCTATGGCATCTTCGAGTATATGAGAATTTCATTGATGAAAACCACCACAAACTTGTTAAAGTACTGGTGGAACACCTTGTTCATAAAATTCATAAACACCATCAGGGCATTAGTCAACTCGAACGGTATCACCATGAACTCGTACTGGCCATATCGAGTCCTTAAAGCAGTATTCAGAATGTCCTCCGACTTTACTTTCACCTGGTGGTATCATTATCTCAAGTCTATCTTGGAAAATACCTTGGCGCCACTCAACTGATCGAACAGATCATCAATCCGTGGCAACATATATTTATTCTTGATAGTGAGATTATTCAATGCCATATAATCAATGCACATGCATACCGATCCATCCTTCTTCGGTACAAACAATATCGAGGTTCCCACAAAGAAGAACTGGACCTTATAAACCCTTTATCCTACAGTTCATCTACTTGCTTCTTCAACTCTACTAGCTCAATGTTGTAAAATTGGCTCTGCTCCTGGTAATAAGTCTATAGAGAATTTAATATCTCAATCTGGCGATAACCTGGTAATTCCTCAGGAAACACATCAAAGAACTATGCTATCAAGGGATATGACAACTCCTTGTCTTCCCCGTAGCTCTACAGATAACGCCTTCTCCTTGCTCTAAAGCTCCTCTAGCAAACTCAAATTTTGGCTCTCTTGACGGGCTAAACAGAACTCTACCTCCTCTGTAATCTATACTAGCATGGTGCCTACTCAACCAATCCATCCCGAGTACAATATCGTAGCTCAAAAATGGCATTATAAGTCGACACGCACTTAGCTTCCGGCCTCCCAGAGTAACTCTTCGATCCTTGCAAACATCACTAACCAAGATAATGCCTCCCCTGGTCATGATCTTGCAAGTCCTAAGCAAAGACTCAGCTAACAAATGATGCTTCTGAGCAAAAAAAAAATGATACAAAACTATGAGAAGCGCCACCATCAAATAATGGTAAAGCTGGAATGGAATCAAGAAGAACCAAACCTGCGATAACACCTTCGGTGGGCTTGACGTCCACGGCCGTCATAGCAAACCCTCATCCCTGAGGTACACCTCCCTGATGCTAGTGCTGGGCGTAACGCTGCTGCTGGGTTGGAAGCGGCGGTCCCCACGGCTGCACTGCCGGTGGCCTTGCCTATGCTCCTAAGCTGGAGCTGCTCCCTGAGCTGCACGATGAGGGTAGGAAGAAAAATCTCTCATCTGATGTCCCTTTGTGCCATAATACTGACAAACTCCCAAACTCTTCCTGCAAACTTTTCAAATATAGCCGGACTTCTTACAGTAGTGGCAGAAAGCGTGTTGTGAGTGTCACTGTTGTTGATGTGGTGCATGGTGAACCGGTACCCTAGCTGGAGTCTGGTACAACTGTGGCTTCTAAAAAGGCCTAGACTGGAGATGAAGATGCTTAGCAGGTACTACGTTGCTACTAGCCCCCCACAAAAGAATCGTGGTCTCTCTTGGGCTTCAAGCTCAACTCTCGTCAACCTTGTATTTCTCCATAAGTATCTCAGAATACGTCTCATAGAAAGACGGTATGAAGATCTTCACTTTCCAGTTCAGACCATCGCGGAAGAGGATAGCCTGAACCTCTAGCTCCCTTACTAAGTACTTCGCAAATTGGCTCAACCTCCTGAACTCTGTGGCGTACTCCTCAGCGGACATGTTCTCCTGAGTAAGGCCCTCAAACTGCCTCCCCGAGTCTAATCTATCCATCCAAGCAAAGAACTTCCTCTTGAAGAGGCCCTTAAATACCTCCCAAGACAGCCCCACATCAGCAAGCAGTGGCTCATTTCTAAATAAAGTATGGGCGATTTCAAACAGCTGAAGTTTCACTACCTCAACCTTCAGATCCTCAACAAGTCGGGACACCCTCATAAGACGCTCGATATTCTCAAGCCAATCATTAGTGTAGATGATGCCCTCGATCCCCTTAAAGACCCAAGATTCTAGCTTCTTGAAGTCCTATATATTATCCAGCCTAAGTTGGGAAACCTGCGGAGCATATCATGACCTGCACCCGGTATAGGGGCACGAGTGCGTGGGTACGTCCAGCCTACGCCGCAGCATCGGCGGTAGAACGCTGTCTAGGTCTTGACGCTATCTAAACAATCTTACACGAGCATCCGACTCCATGAGGAGACACGGATACCACAATATAATATAAACAACTTACTCAATCACAACTACAACATGATGAGATCTCGAAGAAAACAAGTAAGATGTAACACAAGTCTAAAATGGAAATAGTCTACTCAACAATAATCCAAGTCTCAAATAAGATTGTCGGAGACAAATCCGGTACCAAAATAGACAACTAAAACTAACTAGATAACTAGTGATTCCGGCTAAACCTCCCGGAATCACGACGGAACTACTAAGTCCAAGACTGCAGCTACTCACCCTGTAATCCATAAGTGCCGGACACCAGTCCTCTAGGCATAGTCTAGAAAATATTTTTCAGTCAGGAAGGAGCAAAGTACATCTCAAATAACATTTCCATTTAATTGATAAGGCCTATAAAACAATAAACTGATAATGCTATATATTGTGAGAAGATAGTGAATAAATGCAATGGCAAAATAAAGAGACAGGCAATGTAAAGAGACAGGCAATATAGACAATATGAAACAGTCAGTGCATATATGAAACGAAGAGAACGAGACACAATATCATATACGGGTGATGTAGTATATGATCTAAAATAGGGAACTGTAACTATTCTAAGTGTTTAGAATATCAGCCTATCATGTGATCGGCTTGGGACTGGATCAGGCTAGTTACATATGATTAGCTATGATTCATGTAAGGTCAGGCTAACTATTTGGTTAGCTATGATGCATATAGAGGTCATGCTAATCATATATAACAGCTATGAGGCATGTAATAGTTAGGCCGCACCCGACGTGAGATGTAGGGTGAGCTATGATGCATGTAGAGTTGGGTATGATCACATAATCAACTAATATTTCCCCCGCCCCCAACTAGTACAGTGGATCAATCACGACACATCACGATACACGAGCAATATCCAATATATCATCAATGTAACATCTCATGATTTGCAGGTCCAAGCTATATACTAGTCCGTGTAGCACAGTGTCAAGAATCAGATGTAACATTTCTAGATACTGGAATATAGATTATCAAATAATTGGAAAAATTATTAGAGAATGTACTGGCCTTGGGTCCTTAGCTGGTAACACCAATGTCCTATTCCAGAGTATCGCCTGGATGATCCAACAGTCCTATAGACATATCATAAAATAATACGACATTGTATCAGACATTATACTAATCACATAATCAAAAATACACTGAACTCGGGACTACGCCAGGTATGATACTGGTCAACTAGGGTCATCTAGTAGAGATACATATATAAATATACATATTATTAATTAGCATTAATACTTATAATATATATATATATATACACCAAATTAAATACGTATACAATATATGTATACCAATTAATTACATATCTAATATATACTAGTTGAACAATATATATATACTCATCATATTGAATAATGTACACATACTAAATATATATACATTATTACCATACCAATTGAACAATACCCATATACCAATATATAGATATATAGATACATCATATATATGCCAAAAATATATTTTAAAATATATATATATTAGTACATATACCAGATAAATACATATACTATATATATGAATATGTATATATATATTATCAACATTAATATTAAAATATACTAATACTAATATACCAATTGAGTTTATACTATATATATATGTATACATATACATACCAGATATACTAAATGCATATACAAAAAATATATATATACATATATACCAATTATATTAAATACGTACTAAATACGTACATATATACCAATCATATTAAATACATACATATACATACATATATACCAATTATATTAAATACATACATATATATATATATACCAATTATATTAAATACATACATATATACCAATTATATTAAATACATACATATATACCAATTATATTAAATACATACATATACATACATATATACCAATTATATTAAATACATACATATACATATACATTAATTAAATACATACATATACATATATATTAATTAAATACATACATATACATATTAAACACACTATATTATACATTCCTCAATCAAATGAAGGAGGGATGAGGGGTGCTCACAGGTGGAGGGTGGTGGTGACAGTGGCCATCTCAGGCGAGTCGGGGAGGAGCTAAGGCAGGAGGACGGCCGGAGGGGAGTGGCCGGACCGGTCGGGTCGCTGCAGTAGCTGCCGGGGGAAGGAAGCTGACGACGACGGTGGTGTAGCTGCTGATGTTGGCTGGAGGAGCTGGTTTGGTTTGGTCGGAGAAGAGCGAGGGAATTGGCGGAGTCATGGAGGGAATGGAGGAGGAGCGGGGATGTGCAGGGAGTCGGGTGTTGGCCGGCTATGCAGAGAAGAGTCGGAGTCGGGATCCTGATCGTAGCAGTTATCGGGGTCGGGTTGTGCAAGTGGAGCGGCTGACCAGAGTGAGGAGTCGAGGGGAGGTTGCAGTGGTCGAGGTCGGAGGAGTTCGTGCGGGGGGAGAAGGATAGGTCGGGTGGAGGTCTTAGCCGGAGCCGAAGCTGCGGGCTCGCGGTGTCTGCCGGAGTTGAGGCCGGGCGGAGCAGCTGTAGCAGTCGGGAAGAGCGGGATGGTTGGACCAGGGAAGAGCTGAGGTGAACTTGGGTTGCCGTCACCGGGCTCGGGCGGTCGTCTCGTGCAGGGGAGTGGTGCAGTAGTGCAGCCGGGGAAGAGGATGAGGCCGGGTGGAGCTTCGGGTTGAGGAGGAGGCTGGGTGCAGGGTTGGCTCGGCATAGAGGTCTGCTAAAGGAGGTCGGGGAAGGAAACTGTAGCACAGCCGGAGCTTGGTCGGGGCAGCTGGCCTGAGCACAGGCCGGAGTACAGTGAAGTATCCCCTCATTTTTGAATTCAAAAAAAAGGAGGAGAAGAAGAAGGAAGAAGAAGAAGAAGAGAAAAGAAAAGGAAAAATGGAAGGCTACGGTTGGGGGCTTGTGAGGAGGGAGGAGAGAGAAGATGAGGGTGAAGGTTTCAAGGCTCCTTGGAATTAGGGCCTGCACATTAGGAAGAGGGGTGGGAAGAGACACTTTATAGGAGAGGTGATGGAAGATGTGTGGTGATGATGAGCCCCATTCTGAATGGGTGGCCAGGATTCGTCATAGAGAATTCCTTCATGTAAGGATGAGGGTTGGTATTGGTTAGTCAATATTTGGGCTTCTCCATTGGTTTGAACCAATGGGGTGTTGATACCTAATGCAATATTTGTAAATTAGCCCCCTTAAATTTGGGTATTTGCACAGACACATAAATGATGAAAATTTCGTGGGTGATTTGGTGTTTGGTGTTTTGTAGGGTGAGGGGGCGTTATATGTTTTGTATGGGCTTAATTAGTAGGGTACTGGAATTAAATCAGGATTTATGGAATTAGTCAAAATGGTATCCTCAATTTAATTAGAAATAAATGCAAGTTGTGTTCTAAAATTAATTAGGAGTACATGGTGCCAAAATTAGGACAGGTCACAAATATCATTAGTGAAGAAGACTCAGAGCCGAATATTAGCTTAATTTGGGTTGCACGAAAAATGGGTCAGGATTGCGTCCAATTTCTATTGGAACGCACAACAATACAAAGTTGTAATTTATTTAGAAATTAAATAAACGTCTACGACGAATATTGTGCGGCTAAAATGAAGCACCAGAGAGCATAATTATGAGTTGCAAAAAGGTCAGAATGGAAGGTAGGCATGTCCAGGGCAAGGTTGTGAAATTTGTTGGAAGGCAAAAGCCAGGGTAGCGCTCCAAATATCGAAGCAACGGCAATGCGCAACAATTAAATAAATTACGGTAATTAAATACTACCTCCAACAATTAAATTCTAAATAAAACAATTAAATACATAATCCCATAATTCGGTCAAGTGTTCATCTAGTGGGCTTCTAGGTCAAGTCTACTAGCTCAAACATTAATGAACACTGTATATAATAATATATTTAATTACACATCTCACACAATTATTTAATTTAAATACACCTTATCATGAAATCATTTAATACAACTACCGCAATATTAATAATATATAAAAGTCAAAAATAATCGTGTTTTTGGAACGTGGTAGTGACAAGTCTACCCTCCTTAAAAGAATTTTGTCCTTAAAATTCAAGATCCTCAAAAGTAGTATTTACTCGTTATATTACCTTCCATCAAAATTAAAAACCCACATAATCAATCCACATTGTCATTTCAATATTTTCAAAATTCCGTAATTATTGGATTCCTGAAAATCCTCAAATTTAATCATCGAATTCCATTCGTATCATAATCTCCTCAGAATCTGATGTTAGTAATTAAAACTCAAAATTTGATATCTAATCCTCTAATTTAATCCAAACAATGCACATTTTTATAAATTAAGAAATTCTATCTAAAAACACTAATCCATGAATCCAATAAAAATTTTAAAAAATCTCGTCCAAAAGTTTGTGTTTAATCACTAACCGATTTATCATCTTACTCCTCAATTTTGAGCAAATCACTAGATACCAATTTTTACTATTCATTCCTTTAATTGAAGTCCAGTCAATGCATGTTTATAGAATTCAAGCCCTCATCCCATAATTTAAAATCGAACACTAATCCATTAGTGATCTCAATCCTCGATTTCTTTTCCACATCAAAAACAACAATATAATAGTTATAAAAATTTTAATACCACATTCAATATAAGTTCATGACTTGCAGGCCAATGAACATAATGATAATCTCCTTAATTTCCTCAAGTTTTTAATGATAAATTATATCATAATTAATAAATCATCGATTCTACCATATTAAATTCTTAACCTTTCATTTAAATTAAGATTTATCCTCGAATTTTAAATCATAATTTAATCATATCTCAATCTTGATAAAATTAATGACCCATCAATTCTGCTATATTAAATTCTTAACCCCCTTTTTTTATCAGTGATTTTCCTCAAAATTTAAGCATCTTGTCTCTCTTGTCAAGTCATAACCTCTTCATAAATCTTCACTAGGGTCAAACCCCAATAATCAAGGTCTGAGAAAATTCTACCTACAGTCATACAATATACAATCTAGAGGAAACATGCTTGGCTATGGTCTGTCTTGTCATGGTGTTGCAGTCTTTGTCAGGGTGTGCTACTAACTACATTCTAACAAGAAAAATCATGAATACAAGCTACGGTACTAGGGAATCAATCAATCAGAAGACGGAAAAAGGAACATGAGGAAAGAAAAGAAGGAACCTGCTAACATATTTCTTACAGTATCTTCTATCTCTAACATATACTTAACTTTGGCACATTTACTAACTAATTCCTATTCTTGTACACTGATATCTATATCAGCTAATCATTAGTCCACAAGACATCTATGAATACATACTCATTGCATATACCTGTCTATTGATACCTAAATCTGATACCAAGAATCTTTAATATACCCATGGTTTAATAATGCATCCAAGGTTTGATACCTGTATCCCTTTAGTACCATAGTTTCTACTACAAGTACACCAACTGCTAGTTCTCTTACTTACTATAATTGTTCTTACTAGTTGTTCTCATCACTCAAGTGCACACCAAGTGCAACACATCATACTAAGTACTGTTCTATCTAATATAACTCTAGATGGACACCCAAGTCTGTTTGCAGCGCCATCTCAATCATGCCCAAGTCAACAGATCCTTACGTATGCACTTCATCTACTCATATACTAATATACATTTCTTACCCGCCGAAAAAATTTTATCCTCAAAATAAGATCATCAAAGTTTAACTTCTCGAACGATTTAAAATAAAAATGCATATACTTCCTCAAAAGTCAAATACTCAATATCGAAATAAAATTTTAATCACTTCTAAAATCTTTATAGCCTTGACCATATTTATTAAATCAAATTTTGAATCCTTAATATTTTAACAACATAAAATATCAAGTCCTTAAAATTCTCAAAAATTGCAATTTATTTCCACTCTTCAGTTTTAAATCCACAAGCATACATATAAATACTCACAGTCTCTAATATTCAAGGTGCACTCAATTACATCTATTGTCTACAACTCTCAACTGTGTACTAAAATTTGTACTGTCCGAATTACTTGCACTATTACTCCCATTGATTAAAGTTATCATCACACGTATTTTCTTCCATAATTTTCAATCTATATCAACTGGTATATCATCTAATTATCATCACGCAAAGTGCTTACTGTTATTAGCATCATTCTCGACTAATCCTCGATATAGAATCATTAGTACTCTTGGTATGATAACACTAGCTTCATTATTGGATCATCTCATCAAACTTATTAGAACTCACGATTACTTGCACCTTCTATAACACCCATGTTTCACTTTACTCTCATGGACAAGTATATGGTTCCTTACCTTGATTGATGCATATGTATTTTCCTTTAATCCTTTACAGCCTGTTAAACTAATCTGTGATACACTTTACCACTTTCATTACCAATCCTGATATTTTTCTACTCATGACATCTCATTAAAATCCTTTATGCATATACATTTCTTTATTTTTAACACATCCGGTATCAATCATCAAATTGAACATCATGCTCCATTAATCATTAACACAATTTCTTGATACTTAATTGTTTATATAGATCATCCAATTACATAATCATGATTATCCAGGATGGGTATGCTGGCTCTGATACTAACTCTTGGAACCATTACTGATACTATTTTCTCCTTCTATCTATAGTTCCAATACTAACTATAATACACCTATCATAGAACTATCGCTACAAGGCACTACGTTATGGATTAACTCTAGATTAATGCCTACTGTTCACATGTCCAACTAGGAAACACTTACAAACTCACAAGCAGCACTCACACTACAAGAATAAGCGGGATTAGCGACGTATTTTAGCGACTCCAAGTAAAAACGTCGCTAAATTAGCGACTCGGTAAAAATCGTCGCTAGTCGTCGCTAAATGGCGATATTTAGCGACGTTTAGCGACTTTTATTAAGATTTTAAACGAATAGTCGCTATAAGTTCAATTAAGGTCGCTAAACGTCGCTAATATATCTGATTTAGCGACATTTAGCGTCGTAATTAGCGACGTATTTATCAAAAACATTTAGCAACGTATTTAGCGACGTCGTTGGCGTCGCTAATTTTTATTTTAGCGACGTTTTTATTTGACGTCGCTAAACGTCGCTAAATTTTGTTTAATTAGGGCTCAGGTTTCTTTTCTCGATCTGTCAAAAATTTTGAAAACGTTTCGATTTCCCCCGCCCCCCCCCTCTCCGGCGACCGACGCATCCACGGCTGCGGCTACTCCGGCATCCCCCTCCTCCTTCTCGAGCTCTAGGTAATCTCTCTCTCTCTCTCTCTCTCTCATGTGACACTGACACAAGACACACTTGACAGACATGACACACGCACACAGATACACACGACACACACACACAGATGCAGACACACACACACGACACACATATACGACACACACACAGACGCAGACACACACACGACACACACACGACACACAAACGCAGACACACACACACAGACGCAGATTAGGGTTAGGGTTAGGTTTAGGGTTACGGTTAGGGTTAGGGTTAGGTTTAGGGTTAGGGTTACGGTTAGGGTTAGGGTTAGGTTTAGGGTTAGGATTTGAATTTATCTACCATATTATAGCATGCATAATAGTATTATTGTAGTGTGTTTTCTTTTTACGAACTCTGAGATTTAAATATTAAGTATATTTAAGGGACAAGTAATAAACTAATTATTGAAAATCTTATGTATATGTGAATGCTAGTTTCTGTTTTGTAGACTTTTATTTTATTTTATTATACTCAAGTTGATTATTATGGTAGAATAATTAGATATGAAATAAATTTTAATTAAAAATTACATGATTTATCCTATCTTAGATCATGTTTAGGTTTTGGCACTCTCTCTCTCTTTCTCTCTCTATTATGCATTCTATATATATAAAAAAAACTTGCAGATTGTTTTCTTGACTAAAAAAAACTTGCAGGGATCTAAAAAAAAACTCTTACTTCGATAATAAAGTTGTAGATTGTTTTCTTGACTCTCTAAATATAAGATGTTGAGCTACTCTGTGTTTACTCTGTGTTTACCTATTATCCATTGCTATTATTTATTTTACTAATCACATGGAATACTCTTACTTCGATAATAAAGTTGTAGATTGTTTTCTTGACTCTCTAAATATTGATACATTCTTTCATAATTGAATCCCTTAAGTGTATTATTATAGGTTGTGAACAAAATAGTTATACCTGATTGTGTACTAAATCAGATCTATGGATTATTTGATAATAACCATAACTAATTGTTCTAAATCTTTAGATGAAAATTAATATGGTTACATAGAAGTGAGTTTGTAACATGCTTTTAACTCTTGTAAAATCTAGTCAGAATCCGTCACTTTCTTTAATGCAAGTCTTAAGACATATAAGATGTTGAGCTTTGTAATCTTTGATGCATCTAGTATCTTATACCAACTTACACCCGAAACTGGTATTCAAAATACTGGTCTGTAGGTATATAAGACTGGAATTTGAAAATAGCTCAACCATACGTGTGTGTAGGTGTATAAGACCTAGGCATCAATTGTTAGTTGTAGTGTGAGTTTGGGTATTTGCATTTGGGGGATGTGAGAGTGTCGGGTTCCTCAGTCAGTGCACACTGTGAAAACTAGTTTTGTGTGTGTGCACAGTGTGCCTCAACCACTGTGTCTCAGTGTATCAGTCGAGCCACTGGTTTTGTGTGTGTGTCTTAGATACTACTATTTACTTTAATCTTTATCATCCAAATCTCATAATTTAATTTCATTTTCAATTGCAAAGAATTATCATTATTATAAGATATTATGGTATCATTATTATACTGCTAATTCTTTGTTTTCATCTATCTTACCAGATGGCACCCAAGAGAGCGACACCTCCTACTGTTAAGGAGGAAGTGATGCCTCCTACTGTTAAGGAGGAAGTGATACCTCCTACTGTTAAGGAGGAAGAGATACCACCTGCGGGGAGTTCCAGTCACCCAGCACCTATCGCGGCTGTATCTCAGACGGGGAGTTCCAGTCACCCAGCACCCATAGTGGAGCTTGATAACATAAACGCTGTTTATGCGCAGTATTTGAGGGACTGGTATCAGCCCCGTTTTGGAAATCCTCGAGATTGATACTATAATGTTTCATATACTTATATATTATGTATTTTGTGTTACTGTGATACTCTGATACTTATATATTATGTATTTTGTGATGCTGTTTATGCCCATTTTGTGTGACTGTGATACTGTGATACTTTTATAACTGTGATACTTTTATTGTCTGTCTATAATGTTTGTGTTCCATCGAAGGGGTCGGCGAACCCATAGAATTCAACGGAGGGTTGCTCCGGGTCTATTTTTAATTACAAATTTATAAATTAGAGGAATAATAGTTTGGAACAATTCAGTTTTTTTTTAATTTTTTTGTAAATTTAGCGACGTATTTAGCGACGTTTAGCGACGTCTAGCGACATTTTTATAAGTCGCTAAACAAGTCGCTAATTAGCGACGTGTCAGTAGCCGTCGCTAACGACGTCGCTAAACGTCGCTAAAAATATGTCGCTGTACGTCGCAAATTACTGACATGGCAGTACTGCCAGGTCATTAAAGACGTCGCTGTTACGTCGCTATAAAAGTCGCTAATGAGCGACATTTAGCGACTTTAATAAACGTCGCTATTTCGTGACGCCGCGTCGCTAAACGTCGCTACATTTAGCGACTCAATAAAGTCGCTAAAAAACGTCGGCATAGCGACGTTTAGCGACGTTTTTCCGTTCAGCGACTTGGTTTCTTCCGACTGCGTTAAAACGTCGCTAATTACGTCGCTAAACGAGTTTAGCGACGTTTTATTGTCATTTGGCGACGTTTTTTGGCGTCGCTAATTTGACTTTTTTTGGTAGTGTCAGTCTATACTAATACTCAAGACACAGACATAATTACAAGTCACTAATTATCATACTTAACAAGGAATCCTCAAAGAATAGAAGCTAAAATAGGACTGGATTGAGGACTGAAGGTATTTCTACTACTAGTAAACAAAAGAACGATGGAATAAAGTCATGTAATAACCGAAATAGATAAGTGTTGAGATAATACTTTAAGAACCAATTTAAGACACAACCTGATAATCATACACGTCTATCCGAAATTATGACACTTAGAATCCTCACCACGCCAGTAAGCATAGGTGCGATAAACGACATATTCCGTAACTAAGGTATGCAACTCCATAATCATGTCATCTAGAATCTTTACCACGCCAACCGGTATAGCTGAGAGAGACTCTAAGTTTCATAACTACAGTATGTATATCCAAGTCAGGTTCCTACGTTCTTGTCATGACAGCTAGTATGGCTGCGATAAACTATATGTTCCATAACCAAAGTAGACGTTTTACCTTTCTCACTGTTCTCACCAATATATGTCATTAGATAATCCCGTAAATTTTAGCCCGTAAAATTCATCTTGATATAAAATTAACTCAACAACGATACCAAGAATTAAATTTAACAACTGGTCAACAAGAATCAAACTCAATATCAACGAGTGAGGACGGACGAAAACAGGGGCGAAGGATTAAAATTGGAATTCATAATGAGATTCTCAACGGTCATCCCAGGATTCTCTTAAGAATTTTGTGATTGAGTATCATCTCTCATCCTAGTATCCTATGTCCTATATTCTATAGCAGGCACGCAGTAGTACAACTATAACGTCGTACTACCTTGACATCGCACAACTTGCAAAGTCTGACCTGCATGGGCCACCACTAAAAACGTGTCACGACCCGCACCCGGTGTAGGGGCACGAGTGCGTGGGTACGTCCAGCCTATGCCGCAGCATCGACGGTAGAACGCTGTCTAGGTCTTGACGCTATCTAAACAATCTCACACGAGCATCCGACTCCATGAGGAGACACGGATACCACAATATAATATAAACAACATACTCAATCACAACTACAACACGATGAGATCTCGAAGAAAACAAGTAAGATGCAACACAAGTCTAAAATGGAAATAGTCTACTCAACAATAATCCAAGTCTCAAATAATACTGCCGAAGACAAATCCGGTACCAAAATAGACAACTAAGAAACTAACTAGATAACTAGTGATTCCGGCTAAACCTCCCGGAATCACGGCGGAACTACTAAGTCAAAGACTGCAGCTACTCACCCTGTAATCCATAAGTGCCGGACACCAGTCCTCTAGGCATAGTCTAGAAAATATTTTTCAGTCAGGAAGGAGCAAAGTACATCTCAAATAATATTTCCATTTAATTGATAAGGGCTATAAAATAATAAACAGATAATGCTATATACTGAGAGAAGATAGTGAATAAATGCAATAGCAAAATAAAGAGACAGGCAATGTAAAGAGACAGGCAATATAAACAATATGAAACAGTCAGTGCATATGTGAAACGAAGAGAACGAGACACAATATCATATACGGGTGATGTAGTATATGATCTAAAATAGGGAACTGTAACTATTCTAAGTGTTTGGAATATCAGTCTATCATGTGATCGGCTTGGGACTGGATCAGGCTGGTTACATATGATTAGCTATGATTTATGTAAGGTCATGCTAACCATTTGGTTAGCTATGATGGATGTAGAGGTCAGGCTAATCATATATAACAACTATGAGGCATGTAATGGTCAGGCCGCACCCGACGTGAGATGTGGGGTGAGCTATGATGCATGTAGAGTTGGGTAGGATCACATAATCTACTAATATTTCCCTCGCCCCCAACTAGTACAGTGGATCAATCATGACACATCACGATACATGAGCAATATCCAATATATCATCAATGTAACATCTCATGATTTGCAGGTCCAAGCTATATACTAGTCCGTGTAGCACAGTGTCAAGAATCAAATATAACATTTCTAGATACTGGAATTATAGATTATCAAATAATTGGAAAATTATCAGAGAATGTACTCGCCTTGGGTCCTTAGCTGGTAACACCAATGTCCTGTTCCAGAGTATCGCCTGGATGATCCAACAGTCATATAGACATATCATAAAATAATACGAAATTGTATCAGACATTACACTAATCACATAATCAAAAATACACTGAACTCGGGACTACGCCAGGTATGATACTGGTCAACTAGGGTCATCTAGTAGAGATACATATATAAATATACATATTATTAATTAGCATTAATACTTATAATATATATATACACCAAATTAAATACGTATACAATATATGTATACCAATTAATTACATATCTAATATATACTAGTTGAACAATATATATATACTCATCATATTGAATAATGTACACATACTAAATATATGTACATTATTACCATACCAATTGAACAATACCCATATACCAATATATAGATATATCATATATATGCCAAAATTACATTTTAAAATATATATAAATTAGTACATAAACCAGATAAATACATATACTATATATATGTATATGTATATATATATATATATATATATATATATATATATATATATATATATATATATATTATCAACATTAATATTAAAATATACTAATACTAATACACCAATTGAGTTTATACTATATATATGTATACATATACATACCAGATATACTGAATGCGTATACAATATATATATATATATATATATATATATATATATATATATATATATATATATATACCAATTATATTAAATATGTACTAAATACGTACATATATACCAATCATATTAAATACATACATATACATACATATATACCAATTATATTAAATACATACATATATACCAATTATATTAAATACATACATATACATATATATATATATATATATATATATATATATATATATATATATATATATATATATATATACCAATTATATTAAAAACATACATATACATACATATATACCAATTATATTAAATACATACATATATATACCAATTATATTAAATACATACATATACATACATATATACCAATTATATTAAATACATACATATACATTAATTAAATACATATATATACATATACATTAAATAAATACATACATATACATATTAAACACACTATATTATACATTCCTTAATCAAATAAAGGAGGGAAGAGGGGTGCTCACAGGTGGAGGGTGGTGGTGACAGTGGCCGTCTCAGGCGAGTCGGGGAGGAGCTCAGGCAGGAGGACGGTCGGAGGGGAGTGGCCGGACCGGTCGGGTCGCTGTAGTAGCTGCCGGGGAGAGGAAGCTGACAACGACAGTGGTGGAGCTGCTGATGTTGGCTGGAGGAGCTGGTTTGGTTTGGCAGGAGAAGAGAAAGGTGATTGGCGGAGTCGTGGAGGAGATGGAGGAGGTGCGGGGATGTGCAGGGAGTCGGGTGTTGGTCGGTTGTGCAGAGAAGAGCCAGAGTCGGGATCCTGATCGCAGCAGTAGCCGGGGTCGGGCTGTGCAGGTGGAGCGGCTGACCGGAGTAGGGAGTCGAGGGGAGGTTGCAGTGGTCGAGGTCGGAGGAGTTCGTACAGGGGGAGAAGGATAGGTCGGGTGGAGGTCTTGGCCGGAGCCGAAGCTGCGGGCTCGCGGTGTCTGCCGGAGTTGAGGTCGGGCGGAGCAGCTGTAGCAGTCGGGAAGAGCGGGATGGTCAAACCGGGGAAGAGCTGAGGTAAACTCGGGTTGCCGTCGACGGGCTCGGGCAGTCATCTCGTGCAGGGGAGTGGTGCAGTAGTGCAGCCGAGGAAGAGCTGAGGTGAACTCGGGTTGCCGTCGTCGGGCTCGGGCGGCGTCTCGTGCAGGGGAGTGGTGCAGTAGTGCAGCTGGGGAAGAGGATGAGGCCGGGTGGAGCTTTGGGTTGAGGAGGAGGCTGGGTGCAGGGTTGGCTCGGCATGGAGGTCTGCTGAAGGAGGTCGGGGAAGGAAGCTGTAGCACAGCCGGAGCTTGGCCGGGGCAGCTGGCCGGAGCACAGGCCGGAGTGCAGTGAAGTATCCCCCCCTTTTGAATTCAAAAAAAAGAAGGAAGAAGAAGAAGAAGAGAAAAGAAAAGGAAAAATGGAAAAATGTAAGGCTACGGTTGGGGGCTTGTGAGGAGGGAGGAGAGAGAAGATGAGGGTGAAGGTTTCAAGGCTCCTTGGAATTAGGGCCTTCACATTGGGAAGAGGGGTAGGAAGAGACACTTTATAGGAGAGGTGATGGGAGATGTGTGGTGATGATGAGCCCATTCTGAATGGGTGGCCAGGATTCGTCATGGAGAATTATTTCATGTAAGGATGAGGGTTGGTATTGGTTAGTCAATATTTGGGCTTCTCCATTGGTTTAAACCAATGGGGTGTTGACACCTAATGCAATATTTGTAAATTAGCCCCCTTAAATTTGGGTATTTGCACAGACACATAAATGATGAAAATTTCGTGGGTGATTTGGTGTTTGGTGTTTTTTTGTAGGGTGAGGGGCGTTGTGTGTTTTGTATGGGCTTAATTAGTAGGGTACTGGAATTAAATCGGGATTTACGGAATTAGTCAAAATGGTATCCTCAATTTAATTTAAAATAAATGCAAGTTGTGTTCTAAAATTATTTAGGAGTATATGGGGCAAAAATTAGGTCGGGTCACAAATATCATTAGTGAAGAAGACTCAGAGCAGAATATTATCCTAATTTGGGTTACACGAAAAATGGGTCAGGATTGCCTCCAATTTCGATTGGAACGCACAACGATACAAAGTTGGAATTTATTTAGAAATTAAATAAACGTCCGCGACGAATATTGTAAGCACTAGAGAGCATAATTATGAGTTGCAAAAAGGTCAGAATGGAAGGCAGGCATGTCCAGGGCAAGGTTGTAAAATTTGTTGGAGGGCAAAAGCCCGGGTAGTGCTCCAAATATCGAAGCAACGGCAATGCGCAACAATTAAAAAAATTACGATAATTAATTACTACCTCCAACAATTAAATTCTAAATAAAACAATTAAATACATAATCCCATAATTCGGTCAGGTGTTCGTCTAGTGGACTTCTAGGTCAAGTCTACCAGCTCAAACATTAATGAACACCTTATCATGAAATTATTTAATACAACTACCACAATATTAATAATTTATAAAAGTCAAAAATACCCATGTTTTTGGAATGTGGTAGTGACAGAGCAACCTGCTGCTGGACCGGAGCTCCACTATGAATTGTACTAATTATCAAATGAGCAATAGAGTTTTTCTTAGTTATGATTGAGTATTCCCAGCCTATAGCCTATATCCTATATCTTAAAACAGGCTCGTAATATCACTCAAATCATAGCACCACAAAGAATCGCACTAATTGTGACCTTGAAGTCCTATATGGACCACCACTAAAAACATATAACGACCAGCACCCGATTTAAGGGCACGAGAACATGGGTACGTCCAGCCTACACCGTAGCATCGGGGGTAGAATGTTATTTGAGTAAACTATACTATCTAACAATAGTGATCATCCAGATATATAATGCCACTAATGAAATATGAATACTCAATCACAGAACTATAAGATGGAACAATGCATAAATATGATATAAGAACTAAGAAGTCAAAATACAACTCACAAGACAGAAGATAAAAACTAATGAGTCCCAAATAAAAAGATTACTAACTGACAAAGCTGGAGACAAATCCAGTACAATATAACATTTCTACTAAGCTACAGGTAAAGTGTCGTCTGTCTCAACTGGGATGAGTCCTTCATGAGCCATAGTCTTTAGCTCTAAGCCAACTATATCTTGAGGCCCGTAGTAAGTGAGACACTACTCCTTAGTATCATCTAGAAAAATATATCTAATCAGGATTGGAGCAAAGTACACCTCTCACAGTAGTTCCAATGAATGATAAAAACTATATAGCAGAAAATAGAGAGCATATATAAGATGAATTGGCATGGTAAAAAAATACAGGAATAAGAAAATATGGAAAATACATACAATAGATATGAACATCATATATAGAAAAAAGAAATACATCTAAGTGAGTAAGTACTAGCGATAACATGTGATCGGCTTGGAAACTTGCTCGTAAATCATGGCCTGATTAATCATACGTGTGTATGTCAAGGAAGAATGTTTCTTACTATTTCCATTTTTTTAACACTATACAAAAAAAATAAGAATTGTGGGGTATGATCACATATCTGCACTAAATAATCTCTGCCCCCGAATGGTATAGTGGATCCAAACATGACACACTATGACATAGGATTCCATGAGAAGGGAGCTAATCTTCTTATGAATCAGTGTCTCTATACATATACAAGAAAAATTGGCTCATACAAGAAATACGCCAGGAACTACCAGGAATAATATCTCATGATGGGATCCAATAATACCAATCCTAAAACTAAGTGTCAGAAAAATCAAGGATATCTACACTAAATACAAGAAACATAGAGGATATCATAAGCGAAAAACTATCAAAGAATGTACTCACATAAAATCCGGAGAACAGTATCAAAGATGTCTAGAACGGTGCCCAGAGACCTAAATATAGAATATTACATCAATACATGGTTTTGAAATGAATACAAGTTAAACTAGTTCATTTCTATGTCATTAGGCTAAGTCTAAACTCTAGGTAAAACTTGGTCAAACTAACTATTTCTAGATTGTATGAGCCCACCTCTAGGTTATTGGGTCCATACCTTACTTATCTAGGTCATACTAGCTACATTAGGATACTAAGATACCATATAGGCTAATATTAATATACAAACTAGATAATAGATTACCATATACTAACTATTAAAATATATGACTTATTCTAGCTCTTAATACTAAGTAATATATATATATATACTCATCTACTAGCTATATTTACCATTAGTACTACCTTAGTACCAATCAACTACCCTCAATATCCCAAAATTAATACCTAATATCATATCTAATACTCTTTACCTTAGTCCAACTCAAACTTAACCCAATATCCTAATATATTAACTCCTAGCCAGTAATTCAACGTCAAGGTAATATCTAATACTCAATTTCCAAATACCTTGATACTTCACATATCCCTATATATTATACTAACTCAAATATATAACTAACTAACCAAATTAACTATATAACTTCAAACACTAACTGATACTTAAGGTATCAGCGTACCTACTCCTACCTGACTGTAGGAATGGCCTCATAGCTGTCTAAAAACACTAATCAGTCCACCTACTGCACAACAATGTGCAACCCCATATGAATGCACTTCATACAGTGCAACCCCTCATGTGCACGGCATAGCAGTGTGCAACCTCTTCCTTTCCTAATTTTCTATAGCACAACACCTATGCATCCTCAAGATAAACTAATGTATCATAATGATACAACTACTACGGCATTAGACACAACACAAATTACTAAGACACATCACTCACCTAAAATCTAATATATATAATCACTATACAATATCCCCACCCCACCCCCCCACAATTTATACATGAACAAAAATAATAGTACACCACACATACCAAACCTATGTTACAAAACCAACAATATGAGACCACCATCAAACACCTAGTGTGCATCAAACTATGGTGCACCATAAACCTATGATACTTTATACTAATATTAATCTAAAATAGATATAAACATAACTAAATAGAGTATTAAATATTTTATCAAACACGTGTAGTGCATCGCACCCGTATCACACTAATTATATGATACACTTGCGATACGATTCCAACACATCACCAAACTCTCCCCAAAGACTATGAACAAGTCAAATATCATAATTAAGAGCAATACAAAGTTCTAGCTACCTATCTATGTGCTCATGGCAAAATATGACATATGTAGTTTCCATGTCGGAGAGAAAACCTCCAAATTAATCTGTATCACTAAATTTCCCTCATACAGCCTACTCGTATCCAATTGTGGACACAAGACACTCAAACAAACGAACATATGTCAATTTGGTTCATTAGACCTATTGATAAACATATGGTGCACCAATCTTGGATTTTTTCTAAATTGGGCACAAAATATACCATAACATTCATAATATGGGTCCCTAGGTGTCAATTCTACAACCTATAGGTGGTCCTAAAATATGGAAGGGTTCCTAATGATTAAACTAAAAATTTAGACTCTAATTAGAAGGGAAATTCTGAATTATACCTATTGGGAGATAGATTTCCAATACAAGTCTCAAATTGGACACAAAGAGCCCTCAATTTGTGCAATCTCCTCCTCCTTGCTGCTCCTTGCCTTCTCCTTGGTTCTCGATCTACTAATGATAAAGAATGAGAGTAATTTGAAGTAATTTGGAGAGAATTTAGTAGAAGGATGGGTTGAATTGGGAAAGAACACCAAGTGAAAAGTAATTTGAATGGAATGAGAGGGAGGAGAGAGAATCTCCCCTCTCTATAGTGGCCGACCACTTACCCCTTCCCCAAGCAATGGTACAAAGACCCAAATACCCATATTGGGTTATCATGAAGAAAAAGATTAAGGAAGGAAGGTTCTAATCATAATGGTTTGACTAATCAAATTACTAACTTAAGGATTTGGGCTAGTTATTGGGCTCAAGTCTAACTAAAATAAACATTGGCCCATGAGTCAAGTCTTGTCTAGTTAGGTCCACTAACACAAGTCCAAATTATAATGCAATATCTAACAATAATAAATAATACTATAAATAAATATACAACATGCATAATTTATGAAATGACGATAATATCCTTTCCTAAAAAATATGGTAGTGACAAGTCTCACTATTTTCACACTTGCACTTACAACCCACAATCACTTGTGCACTCTTGCCCTTTACCCAGACACATATACCTCATGCACAGACCCAATTGTGCACCACTGCATATCTATGCAGTAGTTCCTCATATGGTACATGTATTGGTCTTCATTACCTCAGCAACTACCCTACTGTTGCACTTACTGCAACGCTATCTACTTCCCTTATCTGCTAAAATTTTGTAATAGATGCTACTAAGAAACAGTCTTTCTTGTGTTGCAGCTCTTAGTCCTTCTCTTCTATATATAACAGCAATACCAAGCTACTTCCTCCCTAATCAAGCACTGCCCAGAACCATCATGCAGCAACTCTTACACACACTGCTACATTCATGCTTGCAACAACCTGAAATTTAGGTGCTGCATCAAACTCCTAAGCAACTGAAACACAAATACTCCTTCACTACTACTGTAGTTCCTAGCATACTGCAAGCATGCAGTGCCAGCATAATCCAGATTAGAATACCCTCAACCCGTGCTCAAGCCTTATACAAGGCTGCACCAAAGCAGATGCAAGAAACAACCATAACCCCCCATAAGCTCCCACACACAACTATATTTGTATCTAGACACACACACACAAGTATGCATATAAGCACACTAATCCTCTCAATAAAATTAATACAGACAGTAACAAGACAAAATATCAAATACCTTGAGTGCATCACACTATGACATATAATAATGTTTTGCATTGATTCAAACTTGAGCAAGTTTTTTTGTATAATAAACAATATAGTACAAAAAATCCTAGACAGAAAATCTTAAGTACAATATTTTTTTGATTCTGGGGAGTGTGATGATGGAGATCGAGTACTGCAGTGACTCCTTTCCTACGTTGACGGTCCGACGAGTGAATGTAAATGCTTTTTTCTGTTCTCTATCCTGTGTGCGTCACCTTTTGTGGGTATGCAACCCACTATTTATAGTCATCATGCTGATGGGATGTATGTGTTGCATATACTATTAGCCTCTCTTTGGTAGCCGTATGATGCCTCCTTTAACAGAATTTGGTTGTAACTATGGCCGTATACCACGGGAAGGCTACCACATGGCCTTGGTTTGGATATGCTGTTGATAAGATCTCAGAGTTATTTTTAACCCATTGTGTGCGTGGCTTAGTCAACTGGGGATGTCGTCAACACTGATTTTGTGAAGATCTTTTCGTTTCTAACGATAAGATCCTATAAGCTGAATGTCGCATAGCTTCATGGTCGCATACGTGCTCTCGTCTGGCAGGGTCTGATGGATACTTTGGCTGTATGAGGACAAGGACGCATAGAGCCATGGCTGCATGTATGCTCCCGTCTGTCTTGGATCAGATGGACACTTTGGCCACATATGGATGAACACGCATAGGGCCGCGGCCGCATGCGTGCTCCCGTCCGGCCTGGGTCTTATGGACACTTTGGCCCCATATGGATGAGGATACATCGAGCTATGGCCACATACGAGTGAACATATGGCTCTACACACTTTTTAAAGTCATTAATGTGCTGACGTGACTTTCAGTCTCTTTGTGTGCCACTTTTTTCACCATTTTTGAAGCGTTCAGTGCAATAAATGCCATGTCAAAACTTTATGACAGGGATTAAATGTTGGGTCAGGGATCTTATGCGGCCCCTAACTTCATAGTTGTTCGGGCCGCATGGATGCTTTTTGTTGGATATGCAGCTTGTCTTCATTTCGAGGGTGCATGGGCTCTATGCGGTCTGCCTTCATTTTGCATAGTTTCAGATTTTTTATGCTTTTGCAATACCCCCTTCAAAGATTTCAAACTGATAAGTTTGGAATACTTTGAACAAGAAGCATGGAAGAGCGACTTGGGCCACATAAGTGACGTATCGCACGGATATGCTGTCGAATATACAAGTCTACTAGGCTGTCAGATCTTCATTAACTGAGAAGATTTGGCTCAATCTTTTAGGAGATCTCTTGGGATTCTGAGTCAACTGTAGTTTCCAAGGAGATAATTGTCAATCACGAGAATTGAGGCATCACTCCCCAACTGTTTGGAGGCCCATGTTTCTAGGTTCATCGTCATAACTATCTGATTCATTGCCTCGATCTCCTTTCATGATTTTGGGCCTATAAATTGGTCGCTTAAGGGGGAAGAGAGGACTTTTCCTTCTCTACTTTTTCTTCTCTTGGTGTGAATGCCGAAGGTTGTTGTCCCTTTTACAAGGGAGTTCGTCAGAGACAGAATTGATCTATGTACCCCTGATGCTGGCATTCCTTTTGGAGGTGGGGGAGTGCTTCGGTCCTTATGTCATGCAGCCAAGGCACACAGATACACAAGTATACAGTCTCGCAGCATTAATGAGAAGCCATCTAGAACACGTGCAAATTCTCCAAACAGTTCTGTCGCATGGATAAAAACTCATCTAGAACATGCGTAGACTTTTCACAAATCTATGTCGCATGGATAAGAACTAATTTAGAACATGCACAAACTCTTCATATAGCTCTGTTGATGGATGAAAAATCATCTACAACATACACACTGAGCCCTCTTATAACTTGGCTGCGTGGATGAGACATTATCTCGTTCATGCGTGCAGATTTAGCTATCTTGAGACATTCTGCCTTGCACGTGGCTGTGACCTGGAGGTGGCATGCGACAGTTGTACACTTTTTATAATCTTTGCTAAGACTGATACGTTTCTTTTTTATGCAGGCTTTACCTCCATTTTTGTTGCCCATGATAGAGCATAGAAGGATATTATAGAACCCGTCATTCGAAAAGAATGCCAACCTTATGCGACAGTTTGCCAAGAACTGATCCAAGAGATGAGGATGAACATCTTACGTTATGCGCAGATATGTCCATGTTTATGCAATATGCTAGCTGCATTTCTTCCCTTTATGTGGCTTGCCACCGGTCGGGAGTCTGCGGTGTTGATTACTGGATTTATATTGATTGCCATTCCTTGCGTCCAGTCTTTTGGTGTTGTTGAAGAGCGCCTGGTCCTCCCCATATTTTCTATCTATCAGTATGGATTCTTTTCCATATACTAAGGTTTACACTATGGAGGGATGACCTATAGTACATTGAGTTCTGCTGCTGGCTTCACTTGTGTTAGTAGCAAAAATAGCACGGAGGGGCGCCTTTAATGGAAAAATTTTGTGTCAGAGGGACTTTATGGAAACCCTTAAAAATAAATTTCCATCATATGTACTCATGATCTTGAATATTAATGAAAAAGTTTCTCATTTTCTAGAACTTATTCCTGTATTTATTATGTTATATGTTATGGACTTAGATATTTTACTAGAGATGATATGGACATAGTACAACATCGTAGTTATTAAGGATGTCACACTGGTTGGATTTTTAGTGGACCTTATTACCTTTTGCGCACTTGGGTGCAAGTAATAAGTTCAAAACGAAACCCTATCAGAGGTGATAAGTACGTGATGGATTTGGTGGACCTATTACTTTTTATGCACTTGCGTGCAAGTAATAAGTTTAAAATAAATCTTATCAGAGGTGATATGGACGTGATAGAATTTTTGGACTTAACACCTATGGCGTAATTATCGTTAACTACGGATGATAAGTTTGGATGATGGTCGATATCAGAGGTAAGATAGACGTGATAATCGAACGTCAAAATTGGGAGGTTTGCTCAGAGGTGATGTGGACATGGCAAACTCTACTGGAAGAAAATGTTAGGACCATAGTTCAGAGGTGGTATGGATGTGAACTAATGCCCAAAGCAAAATAACTTTTGAGGGGTCTACTTAGGAGTATAGATAGGCTTGAGAGTTGCTCCACTGGAGAGCTTTTGAGGTTCCACTATCTGTTGCGTATTTAGATCTCCTGAATATAGATAATGGCATTTACAATATTTTTTAGGAAAAGGGTACATGTTATGAATAGGTACTCGCTGGGGATAAACAAAGACAAATATAAACACCGTTCATCTTAATTATCCGGCTGGGGATACGAAAAGTACAACTCTAGATTAGATATAGTACTTTTTGAGGAACTTGTCGTTGATAGGCATCATGAGCAAGTCCCTAATGGATTTCACAAGCTGATAGGCACCATTGGAATATACCGATTCCACAATAAAAGGACCTTCCTATTTAGCTTGGAACATCCCGGATGTCTTGTGTGTCATAATCATCGGTCTTCTCATGGCTAGGATGAGGTCCCCTACAAGTAATGTCATTTCCTTGACCTGCTTGTTGAAGGCTTTCGAGAGACGTGCTTGCTATAACTCAATACGTTGTTGAGCTAAGAGACGCTTTTCGTCGAGCGCTTCTAACTCTGGTAGCCGTCGACGGTAATTGTCATCAACGGTTAGCAGGTTGGAGAGAGCCACTCGGATTGAGAGAATTTAGACCTCAAGGGGGAGGACCGCTTCGCTCCCATAGACCAAGAAAAATGGCATATTGCCGGTTGGGGTCTGGACCATTGTGCGATAGGTCCAGAGACTTTCACCCAACTTCTCATTCCAGTCGCGCTTATTGGATGACACGAACTTCTTGAGGAGCTTGATGATTATTTTGTTGAATGTTTCTGCCAATCCATTTGCTGCTGGGTTGTAGACAGTCGAGGCCACATTTTGGATTCAATTTTTATAGCAAATTCGATAGAAAGTGTGACTTACAAATTGGGAACAATTATCGTGGATGATCCACCATGGCAAGCCAAAGTGATATATGATGTGATGCTTGACGAAGCTAATTAAGTTTGACATCTTTACTTCAGCCAGTGGCACAACTTTCGTCCACTTGGAGAAGTAGTCGGTGATGGCCAAGATAAACCGATGTCCCTTAGACGAAGGTGGACTAATCGGTCCAATGATGTCCATTTCCCATACTTCGAACGACCAAGATGCTACCGTTGGGTGTAGAAATTCTGAGGGTTGGTTCATAAAGTTTGTATAGATTTGGCACATCCGATATTTTCTCGCATAGTTGACGACTTCCGCTACCATTGTTGTCCAATAATAACTCATCCTACGAAGACGATCAAGTAGCTTCGGACCAGGTTGATATGCGCCACAAACACCATCATGAAGTGCACGGAGTGCTTACTTCGCCTCTATATTCGATAAGCATCATAGCAGAAGCCCATCATAAGAACGACGATATAACATCTTAGTAGTCATATCGTAATAGAACTAGAGGGAGCATATTCTGACAGAAATGGCTTCCTTTTGGTCGTCGAGGAGAATTCCATAAACTGTGTAGTCAATAAATGGAAGTCTCCAGTCTTGGATGCCAGCATCTACCTCTGTTGAGTAGCTTAGACACATGTAGAGGCTATTTTTTGGGCAGACCAGTTCTTTGTCGACAACTGTGATAAGTTGATGAGTTTTGATAGAGACTACCAAGGAAGTTATGAGACCGACGGGAGCATCAGCCTCAATATTTCACAATCGGGGCACATCTTCTACGAAGAACCCGTCAAAGGTAAAGATTATGCTAAGTGCATCTTAGTGGTAGAGAATTAAATCCTCATGCTGGACTTCGCACTCACCCCGGACCTGACTGACTATTAGTTTGGAGTCATCTTAGGGCTCTGAGGTAGTCAACTCCTACTTGTTTAGCGAGTTAGAGTCCAATAACGAGAGTGTTGTACTCGATCACATTGTTGGAGCATGGCTTTGTGAGAAAGTAAGCACGATGGATGACCAGATCATCGGTGAAAATCAACACTATCTCGACTCCAGCGACGATATCGCCTTTGAGTCCCATTCTTGAAGCACCTTCGAAGAAAATTTGCTAAATGGCCTCTACCTTTGTCATGTTGGAGTCCACTACTTCATTTAGGATCTTGTCATATAGCTTTAATATTTTTGGCATCGGATGGGCACCAGGAAATCAGCCAATGCTTGTCCTTTGATCGCCTTTTGTGGGACGAACACCATGTTGTAAGGTGGCATCAGTATAGCCTACGTAGACAAGCGAGAATTAAGCACCCCTAGCTTGGTCATGAGGACCCTGAGGGGGTTGACTCATGAGATTACATGAATGGTCTGCCCTGCCACATAAGTCGAGTATTCTGAATAACAAAGATCAGAGCGAAGCACTCATTCTCAACAAAGTTGTACCAGTGTTCCCCATTGACCATCATTCTGCTGAGGTAGTAGATGGCCTACTCATGACCTGCATCGCTTCTCTAGGCTAATAGAGCTTCGAAAGAGTGATCCATCGCACGCACATAAAGCAGGAAGGGTTTCCTTGGGCCACCAACACTGGGGGATTTGTAAGATACTTCTTAATGTCATCGAATACTTGCCATCATTCTTTGGTCCAGACGAAGGAGAGTCCCTTCTTCATAAGCTGGGTGAATAGCTGGCAACGTCAAGAGAGATTAAGATAAATCTTCTGATGTATTGCAATCTTCCTTGAAGACCACAAAGTTCTCTAAGGTTCCTTAGAGGATGCATTTCAAGAATTACTTTGGTCTTGTTAGGGTCTATGTGGATACCCCTCGAAGTTATAATGAAACCCAAGAATTTACCGCTGGAGACTCCTAGAAAGTATTTGGTGGGGTTCATCTTGAGCTGGTGCGCTTGCATCAGGTCGAACACAGTCCTCAAGTCTTGGAGGTAATCATCCTTGTAGCGACTTTTCATAGTGATGTCATCAACATAACACTCGACTGTTTTGCGCAGATGTTTGCGGAAGAGGGTGCTTATAGCTCGTTGGTATATTGCACCTACATTCTTTAAACCAAAGGGCATGGCTTTATAGCAATATAATCCTATTGGAGTACGGAACAAAGTATGCTTCTCATCGTCTAGAAACATCTTGATTTTGTTATAGCCCTAGAATCCATCTATGGAGAACATACGCTCGAAGCCATAGGTATTATCCATCATTATGTCGATGATTTTGAGAGAAAACTTGTCCTTTGGGCATGCAACATTTAGATCACGAAAGTCTACGCATATCTGAATCTTTTCATTCTTTTTGATAACATACACGATGTTGACCACCCATTTTGGATGTTGTTCTTCTTAGATGAACCTACTGGCGATTAGTTTGTTTACTTCAGCTTCGATGGTGTTCATGATATCTGGACAGAACCGCCATTGCTGCTACTTCGCTGGCTTAGCATCTAGCAGGATATTGAGTTTGTTGATATTGAGTTTGTTGACCGCGATCTGGGGGTCCAATCCTGACATGTCTTCATAGTACCATGCGAAGATATCGATATACGTCCTTACGAGCTGTAATATTGATTCACGTTCTTCACCGGACAGACTTTTGCTGATTAAGATAGGTTTAGGAGCAGATTTATCGCCCAGGTCAACCCGTACGACTTCATCCTTAGTGGGAGGTTATCATTGCCCGAACTGTATCTCCCACTGAGCATCTAGGCGTTGGTCCCATGTCTCGACCTCGAAGGGTTCGGTGGGTCCTCGTCGTCTTCTTCCGGATGAGCGGATGCCATGTTGACAGATAGCATTTTCTTGAGAATATCTTCAATGCTTGTATCAGAGTCCCAAGATGAGGATTGTGAAGAGGGAGAATATGGTTCGTCCTCTCCTTTCGAGTCTACAGAAGTCTATGGAGGTATAACGTACCCAGACCATGCCAAGTCTTATGGTAGTAATCCTCGAACTTGCCTGCCGTAGTGAGGAGACGCAGAGGTAGCCATCGACCTTTGCCATAATTCAGGCCTTGGCCACTTTTAAGATCATAATCCATGTTTTGGATAATGTGCTTGGTTTCTGAACTATAGGGGTATATATGCATTCTTCTACCTTCAGGTTTTGGTTCTTACTCCTTTGTGATGAAGGACTGAGGGTATTTTCCCTATCGAAGATGATGGTTTGTCTTCTCTCCTCCTTACTGGAACTTTGAAGTAGGAATTTTGACTAGGGAGAATTCGGTTCACTGCATAGGTGGTAGTCACATGTGTATGCAGTTTTAGGTCTATACCGTCCTATAAAAAATATAATGCACTTAAATGTGCGACATTAGAATAGTTCAAAGATAAACCTTTATTCATGAAGTATTGTATCTTTTTTAGGGGTATTATATTATCTAGGGAAGGAACAACAGCATGAGCAGCTACATATTCTTCCAGTTCGTCTTTCCCGTGATCGACCTCCAATGCGAGCGATAACTTCAGAGGTCTCCTGCGAAGCTTTACCACCAATAGTTCTGAAGCAGTAACGGGTACTGGATCCTTTTTAGATGGTTGACTCTGTATTTGTAGGTGAACGACGTTAGGTTCTGGTGCCTTCTTGTGAAGTTTTACCACTAGAGATTTTGAAGCAGTAAGAGGTTCTAGCATTTTCTTGCAAAGTTTTACCATGAGGGAAGGAGCCATGTTAGTAGCCTGTACTTTGAGACATACCCTTAAAGGATCATTTGATGTTGTAACAACTTCTGCTTCATCGTCAGCGTCGTTTCCACCTTAATCTCGGTAGACCTGTCGATCCCTTTGAATGGATCAATATCGACAAACTTCGTCCTGACTATGCCGTGATCATCGACGTAGTTTAGGCACTAATAAAGAGTTGACGGCATGACCATGTACTTTTGTATCCATGGATGTCCTAACAAGACGTTGTATAACATCTATGTCTATGACGTAGCAGGTGACCTCTGTTCATAGATCATCGATATAATATTTTAGGTGAATCTTACCCAGAGGGTAACGCCTTCCTGCGTTAAATCTACTGATGGCAGTGTTGGTTGCTGCCAGCCAATGTATTGGGTACCCAAGATCTGAAGCAGACTCCGTGGGATGATGCTGATGGACGAACCGAGGTCGATGTACATTCGGTCCACCTTGATGGCGCCGATATATCTAGTATTGTACAAAGGGCGATCGTGTCACTTGTTCTTTATAAACATATTATGTTGCGAGAATGTGATGTTGGGTATTACTTCCATCACATTATTGCAATGGGGGTATGCAGCATAATTCTCAGCTGGCGGCTTGACCTGTGCCAAGTAGGTGTTGGTATTCTATAATGCCTCGCTTAGAGTATTCGGAGTAACTTTGGAAAGTCGTAGAAGCTCAAAAAGTGATAACTTTGTCAAAGTATTGGCAAGTTGTGCCAAGATATCAAATTTGTAGGGCTTCTCCAGCCCATGAACCGTCTCTTTTCATAATGGTTTATCAAAGTGAGTCTCTTTCTATTTTTTTTTATCTGTTGCAGGGGGCTGAGAAGGACCCGGATCAGACATGGTAGGTGCAGTAAACGTAACACCTGACAAAATATCATATTTGAGAGCATTATAGTCCTGTTGGTAGGCGAGGTTTGATCTAGCTGCCCCTGCCATATCTTCCATGATGGAAGGAGAAACCATGTGAAAGGTTTTGGACTTCTTCCCTTTGGATTTAGTTGTAAAGGGCGTTGCTTGTTGCATTATGTCCTGAACGAGATCTGGGTGGACCCACATGACCATACCCCGAAGTGTGCTGAGATGTATCAGTTCATCTTCTTGGTTGCGAGCTGGAGGAAGATTAACATCCTCCATCGTTGCCCTCAAAATTACGATAATGCCATCTTGGGCCTCCATTACTGGGAAGTCCCCAAATTGGAGAGATACATTATTGGCAGCAACTATCTTGTCCTCAAAGTCTAAGGTAAGAAATTTGGAATCAAACAAACACTGGATGTATCGTTTCAACACAAAGAAATTTTGTGTTGAGTGGCTGAGGAACCAATGGTAGTGACAGTATTTGGGATTATTGACCTGATCCGCCTTATTAGGGCGTTTGATGACGGGAAGCCAGAGCTTGTTGCCTTTCATCAGCACGTCGAAGATTTCTATCACGCCATCGTCGTTGAAAGAGTAAGTCTCTCTCAGCCTCGGAGCTTCGACGGATTTTTGGTCCGTTAAAGAGGGCTTTTTGGACACGTTGACGATAAGGGCCTGCTTTCCTTTGCCGTCACGGCCACCACTATTATTGTTGTTGTTATTGTTGTAAGGGCGCTTTCCATGTAATTAACGACGGGGATCTGTATTGTCATGCCCCGATCTCCCGCTGGAATCGGCCATCCCTGCTAAGCACGAATCACCGTGCCAGCGCTCCCGCGGGACGATCGTTTCCATCGGGACGTGATGTTGCACAAGCCTGGAGTTGCGCCCGCGCAAGGAAAATACCGAAATGGCCGTTGCTAACTAGTTCACCAAGTCGATATAGCGGAAACATAGAATAAACACAAGTATGAACACAAAACTGCTTTTTATTGATATTGAATAAGGTTACAAGCGGCGCTAGGCCGAGATTACAAGTCGCTTAAGATCTCTCTCTCTCTCTCTCTCTAAGAATAAAGACGTGCCAAACAGCTTACAACTTGGGATGATACATAGGCGATATTCCAACATTATGTCCTGTATATGTGCTTCAGTTTCGGACGTAATGCTCCAAGGCTCCAAAGCGAACTTCACGCCTTAGCGCGCACGAAGGTGGCATCCGCACCGAACGAGGTTCTCCCGCACCCTGCAAGCAATCTGGTGGGTTATCAGTACATGAATGCACTGGTAGGGAGGCTTCTCGCCCGCTCGACAAATCCAACACGTTAATATTAGTTTCGTGCCCCAACAATTAAATGGTCTTGCTATTCTTGCCTTAGGATCAATTTCATGCATAAGATACAAGGCCTATCTCGTGTGGCAGTGCGCCATGCGATATACAAGAAATACGGTGATACTTACCAACTTACCATTTGTCCTTCCCTACCCAAGCATAAAACCAAGTTAAACCCAGCACGAATATAGATATATACAATCCCAAGATTGCATAACAAACACATGTATACTACGAGCGTGTTTCAAGACCAAGTGCATGATATACACCATTTATAATAATCTTATTATTTTTTGACTCAGGTTGTGCAAATTACTCGGATGTCCTATACTCATTTTACAGCTGCATGTTATACTTGTACATGCATATTTGACTCAGACTACTCAAATGTGTTTCAAGCTTTTATTTGCTTTATATCCATTACTTTCCACAAGATCCTAACGAGCCCATACGCGGGTTACCGCCACGCATGCAATATACTAAAGACAAACTTGGTCTTATGACCTGACGAGCCGTCATGGACAAGGTATAGTCTCGGCATAGGAATGGAGTGCAATGCAGGTAGCGAGCCTCGCTACACGCCTTTCCGTCGGAAGCAACAACTATCTGAAATGATCCTGACCGGTTCGGATCGGCTCCGGTACGACCAAAGTACAGTCCGTAGGAACTTGAAGCCTGTGCACAGGTTGTCCATGACCATTGACGATCAACACTAAACTCTTATTATGTGTAACATCTTAAGACCTTAAATGAACATATCTATTTGACTCATTGATTGTGTACTTCACTCGTTCAAAGATCTCATGATTTAGTATGTTCCATTCCATGCATTATTTATGCTGCCATCCTACTACTTATTGTAGTTCCCATTTTGGGAGTTGCCTTGGCGATCCAACGGTCCCGAAGACTTTCCATGTTTCTATTGTTTGGCTTGGAATGACTATTTTGATAGTCTTTTGCCACAGGTAAGTTAACTAGAATCTATGTTGTGCTTTTGTACCAAGACCGTATCTATGTGATGAGCATTTCAAGAACTTATGGAGCAATGAACTTTAAGAACATATAAGGAACAAAAGCATAATTAAGAGCTAAAATTATAAGAACTATAAAGCAAGCCTACCATTCCGTTCAACCGATCTACTTTTATATTCTATACAAAGATACATCAGATGAGATTATTCCCTTAGCTAGATGTATTGAATTCTTTATTAGCATGCAATGGGTGATTCTTCTAGCGACTAGCAAATATCAACCGTATTTTAAGTGTGCTGGCTAAGCAAAGACAAGTTCATCGTAGCCACCCACCTTAGCAATGATTCGCCTCAGTCGAGCGATACTCCGAGTGAGCCTCTGAAAGTCTAAGTCTGAACTCCTGAAGGGCCAAGTCTGGCATTCCTTTGTCTCAAGCAAGTCTTCTCGCTGAGCAAAGCAGGTCGGGTCATCGCACTTGTGCCATTTGAATCGGCTATTCGCATAATACGGAGCGGGTCGTTACATGTATTCCCAGTAATCGGGCATCCTTTATATTTTTTCAGCAACGACGACACTTATGATAAATGTCATCCAATCTTTGAATTGATTGGCGCCCGTACAAAGTCTTACTGCCAAAAATATATTTCTTCGGCACATGTCCATTATTGTAGACTCAGGATTACCGGAGGGTAGTTTTAGTGCAGCTTACCTGTATCGTTCTATGTATTCCCGTATTGGATCTTTTACTTTCTAAGTGATGTCCGTCAGTATGGACATCGTCATGTCATTCCCTCCGTTATAGAATCTGGCAAGGAAAAGGGATATCAGATCCTCAAATAACGAGATGCAATCGTCTAGGAGACTGCAAAACCAGTCAAAGGCCACCCCAGACAATGCTCCGACAAAGAGCTTGGTGAGAAGAGCGATGTTGCAAGGTAGATGCCTATCTACGTCTCAAAATAACTCATGTATTTATGAGGCAATATTTTCCCATCAAATGGGGTTATGGCGAAGGACTTGTACTTGGGTGGGTATGGCACGTTTTTTCACTCACGGAGATATGGTTGTCGTATCTCGAGCTCGCGTAGTGTGTCACGACTGTCCATTGAATCCAGGGGCTCAAAGTTATCATATTTTCCAGATTACTTTGCGGTTCTCATCTACTTTGGAAGGAGGAGACGATCCTAGCAAAGTATGATTACCCTCGGTTGGGGGGATAGTTGTATTTGAATCCGCATTGGTTCCTGGATCCTGTCTTGCTGGACCCGAGGTCCTTGGTAGTTGGGAGGCCATACTTACTTTGATTTCCAGCAGCATCTGGGTCAAAGCCTGCATCGACGGGCTCATGGTCTATATCATGGCCTCGAGGGTCTCGAGACACTATCGATCCCTGGTGCTTTCGTTGTTGTCACGACCTGCACCCGGGGTAAGGGTACTAGTCGGAAACAACGCCCAGCCTACGCCGCAGAATCGGCGGTAGAACGCTGTCTAGAAAGTCTATCTAATATAATGAACCACCAAAAGATAGTGTACTCAATCACAGAACTAAGATAGAATGAACACGAATCAGATAAGAATATAATAGTCATCATACAACTCATAAGTTTAAAATAATACATCAATGAGTCTGAAGTGTAACAAAATAAGCTGGAGACAAATCCAGTACAAAAGAATACTATCATACTACAAAGCTACACTCCAGGGTCAACTGTCTCAGTTGGGATAAGTCCCTCTTGAGCCAGGGTCTCAGAATCTAAACCCACAACATCCTGGGGTCCATAATAGGTAGGGTACTCCTCAGTGTCATCTGAAAAAAAATATTCAGTCAGGAAAGGAGCAGAGTACATCTCTAACAGCAGTTCTAATCCATGATAAAAACTATGTAACAGTAAATAGCTGTGGATAAACAAGATGCACAAAATAGATACAAGAGATATATAGACAATAAGGAAATACTGGAAAGAAATACAATAATGAACAATATGCCAATGAAACAATAATACTAATGACTAAGTGTGTGAGTACTAGCTTAACATGTGATCGGCTTGGGCAAGATACAATGCGGCCTGACTAATCATACGTGCGGTGCATGATCAACACTATTCGCTTACCAATACTTTATTCAATAGGGATTTGATCACATATCAATACTAATACTCCCCACCCCCAACTGGTATAAAAGATCCAACCACGATATGCTATGGCACTAGATTCCCCAAGAAGATAACTAGTCTCCCCGAGAATCGGTGTCTGTACATGTACAAGATAACCAATGAAACAATACTTGCACCATATACACCATATACCAAGGAATAACATCTCATGACGAGATCCGGATATACCAATACGTGTAACCATAGTGTCGAGAGAAATATGTAAATCTATACTAGATACAACGAACATAGAGGATATCATAAATGAGAAACTATCAGAGAATGTACTCGCCTGAAGTCCAATGAAAAAGTCTCACAGATGTTTGACTCGGTGCCTCGAAGACCTAGATATGGAATACCACATTAAAATAAGGTCCCGAAAAGAGAACAAGTCAAACTAGTCAACTCCTAGGTCAATAAATAAATTCTAAGTCAAAAGTCAACTATGGTCAACTCTAAAGTCAACTAAAGTCAACATGGTCAAACCAAGGTCATCCTCACAAGACATATATATAAATAATATAGAAAATAAAATACAACAATTTAGGAATCAAAATTAGATCCCAATAGATACCCACACAAAGTATACTAATAATACAATATTATACACTCTAAATAATGTATATACAAACCAATATTTATACAAATAAAATAATATATTATTATTAGTATTATACCTCACAAAAATAACTATATATACACATATATATATATATACAATAATAATATATAAAATATAATTTAAAACTGCCAAAGCGTCACTGAAAATAGGGAGTTAAAAATATAATTTAATTAAAACAGCTTATAGTGACAGTCTCAACTGTCACAGAAAACGTTGCAAAAGCCACTGTGTAATAAAACCCACTGCTGCTGCATTGGTGACAGTTAATCAACTGTCACCGAAAACTGTCGCCACTGCTGCTAAGATCCCGCCCGCAGCATTAATGACAGAACTGTCATTAATGCACAGTGGGCTACAGCGGCTGCTGCTGACCCACCTATTTAGCGACAGTTTCACTGTCACAAACCCACTGTCATTAAAACACAGAAATATAAAAATATATATATATATAAATATATATATGTAATAAAAATCATAATACATATAAATAAATAAATAATTATATACTTATATATATATGCACATATAAACTTGTAATTAAATACCAATAGTTACAACACATGCACATATTAATGTTTCTATTTTACATGGCTAGAAGCACACCTAAAATATATACATTAATATACAAATAATTACATAATAATTATAAATAATATAATTACACATTTAAACACATAAATATATTTTATAAAATATTTATGTATAATTTATTTTATTAACAAGTAGTAACGTATATAATTGCATGCAAGAAAGCTACATACATATATTTATACACCACATTAGAACACATAGAAATATCTATAGATCTATACTACAATAAATACCATAATAAATACACAAAATAAATATATAATATCTATATATATTTACTAATTATAATTGAAGAATTTAAACCATACATAATTAGATCTATTCAAAAATCCACACAATTGGAGAGTATTACACCGTATCCCACTAGATCTAGGATACGCATGTGACACGAGTCCAACACACAACCAATTGCACCCCGAAGGATACAAATAAATCACAAATAATATTTATGAATAAATCAAAGTGTTAAAAGTAGATCTATATGTCCGTGTCAAAATACGACATGTTCAAAGCCCCGTGTCGGAGGAAAAACCCCCAAAATGACACGTATCACCAAATAGTTGGGATACCAACCACATGTACCAAATTATGGACACGACACTAGCCCCAAACACATAAGCTCATGTCCAATTGATCTATAGGATCAATTGATACACACAACAAAATGTAAATTCGGAATTCCAACAAAATTAACACAAAAAGTACCATAACTTTCTCCATGGGTCTCCTATGAACACAAAACAAAGTCCTATGGGTAGTACATACATATAGGTTGATTTTACATGATTAAATCTCAGATTTAGAAGCTATTTTAATGGAAAAAACTGAATTATACCTATTGGGAGATGGATTCCCAATGAAACCTCCAATTGAGATAAACTTGCTTCCAAATTGTAGATCCTTGCTCCTCTTTGTAGATCCTTTCTTCCTCCTTCTCTAATGGTGAATTGGAAAGAATTTGGAATGAATTTGGTGGGAAATTGTAATGGGAATGGAGGGAATTTGGGAGTTGAAAATTCTAGATCTAGATTTGGAATGAGAATGAGAGGAGAGAGAAATCCCCCCCTCAAATATAGGCCGGCCATGCCCCCTTCCCCAAGCAATTGTAAAATGTCCAATGTACCCCTTGGGGCCTCTCATGAAGAAATAATTAAGGAAGGAAGCTTCTAGTCTAATCACTTAATTAATTTAATCCATCTCCTTAACCATGGGCTTTCTAAATGGGCCAAGTCTAACTAATTAATTCATGTTGGTCCATGGGTCCAAACTAAACTAGTTGGGTCCACTAGAAATAAGTCTAAAATAATTAAATAATATCTAATAACAATTAAATAATACAATAATTAATTATTTACCATGCACAATATTTATTTAAATAGGAAATTACTAAAATACCCTCTTTCCTAAAATGTGGTAGTGACAAGTCTACCCTCCTTAAAATAATTTCGTCCTCGAAATTCAAAGACGAAAACTACCCCTAGAAAAACACAGAACAGAACTAAAGAATCACAACTAACTAATGAACAGAACATAACAATGAACAGAACATAACTAGAAATAACATACCTCAAGGTACAAACAAATATGGATAACGCTCTCGCATGTCATCCTCTCTCTCCCAGGTAGACTCCCCCGGAGAGTGATGCCTCCATGCGACGCGTACCAAAGGAATAGTCTGGTTCCTCAGCACCTTCTCTCTCCGATCCAGAATCTCAACTGGCTGCTCTGGATAGCTAAGAGTAGGACCCACCTCTATCTCTGAGTGATCCAATACATGACTAGGATCTGCCACGTATCGTCTCAACTGCTATACATGAAACACGTAGTGCACTCCCTCCAATGCAGGTGGCAAGTCTAGTCTATAAGCAACTGCACCGACCCTCTCTAGAATAGTGAAAGGTCCGATGAATCGCGGACTAAGCTTTCCGCCTCCACCGAAGCGAATCGTGCCTCGTGTCGGAGAAATCCTCAGAAACACCAAACCACCCACCTAGAACAAAACACCATCTTAAGAACTTAATCTATAACAAACAAGAACAAGCACAAACAAAATCTAAACTATACCTCAAACTCCAAAGGTCTCCGATGGCTATCGGCCCAATGCCGCTGTCTGTCCTGCGCCACTCGAAGTCTGTCTCTGATCAAATGAACCTTCTCCGCTGCATCCACAACCATCTCTGGCCCAAGCAAAACTCTCTCTCCAACATCGTCCCAAGACAAAGGAGTACGACACCTCCGACCATATAGAGCTTCAAAAGGTGACATCTCTATACTGGCCTGGTAACTGTTGTTGTAAGCAAACTCTACCAAATGGAGATGGTCCTCCCAAGAACCTCCGAAATCTAGTACACAAGTGCGCAACATATCCTCGAGAGTCTGGATAGTCCTCTCTGACTGTCCATCTGTCTGGGGATGATATGCAGTACTGAACTTGAGCTGAGTGCCCAAACTCTCCTGCAAACTCCTCCAGAAATAAGAAGTGAAACGACTATCCCGATCTGAGACTATGCTGACGGGAACTCCATGTATCCTAACGATCTGTCTTACATACATCTCTGCCAGCTTCTCCGTAGACAAACCCACCTTGAAAGGCAAAAAGTGGGCCGACTTGGTCAACCTATCAACAATGACCCAAATTGCGTCTTTCCCTCCTAGAGATCGTGGAAGTCCGGACACAAAATCCATAGTAATGTGTTCCCACTTCCACTCTGGAATGGGTAATGGCTGAAGTAACCCTCCTGGCCTCTGCCTCTCGGCTTTCACCTGCTGGCACACTAAGCATCTGGATACAAACTGTGCCACTTCCCTCTTCATGCCATACCACCACACACTCTCTCGCATATCCCGATACATCTTGTTAGCACCTGGATGTATGGAATACTGAGAGCGATGCGCTTTCTGCAATACCTCCTCTCGCAACTCCCTACTAGGCACACACAATCTAACTCCATGCCTCAAAGATCCATCCTCTGCAATAGTGAAATCATCCTCCAATCCTGCCCTCACTTGAGCTCTGATACTCCTCAAAGATACGTCATCATACTGTGCTGCCTTAATCCTGTCCATCAAATCTGAGTGTATCTGTAATCCTCACATCTGTATAGCACACCCAGAAACAATCACCTCAATGCCCAAGCTCTCCAAGTCCTCCAACAGATATCGATCCTGCGTTAAGAACATAGCTACCGGATACCTGCTCAAAGCATCGGCAACTACATTGGCTTTCCCAGGATGATATTGTAAAGAGATATCAAAATCCTTCATCAATTCCAACCACCGACGCTGCCTCATGTTCAACTCCTTCTGCGTGAAAACGTACTTCAAGCTTTTGTGGTCTGTGAAGATCTCCACACGCTCTCCGTACAAATAATGTTTCCACAACTTCAGAGCGAATATGACAGCTGCCAACTCCAAATCATGGGTAGGATAGTTCTTTTCATGAGGACGCAATTGCCTGGATGCATAGGCAATCACTTTCCCATACTGCTGAAGAACACAACCTAAACCCTTCCCCGATGCATCACTATAAATAGTGAAACCTCCGGACCCTGATGGCAATGTCAAAATAGGAGCAGACGTCAACCTCTTCTTCAACTCCTCAAAAGCAACCTGGCAATCCTCCGTCCAAACAAACTCCACATTCTTCCTTGTGAGTTTGGTCATTGGCTCGGCAATCCTCGAAAAATCTTGCACAAACTTCCTGTAATAGCCTGCCAATCCCAAGAAACTCCTGATCTCTGCTACCGAACTCGGAGTCTTCCAAGATTCCACTGCTAAAATCTTCTTCGGATCCACTGAAATACCATCACCAGTCACAACATGCCCCAAAAATTCTACCTTGTCCAAGAAAAACTCACATTTGGACAACTTCCCATACAACTTCTCCTTCCTCAGCACATCCAACACAATCCTCAAATATTCCTCATGCTCCTCCGGTGTCCTCGAGTATATGAGTATGTCGTCGATGAACACCACCACGAACTTGTCAAGGTGCTGGTGGAACACCTTGTTCATCAAGTTTATAAATACCGCCGGTGCATTAGTCAAACCAAACGGCATCACCATAAACTCGAACTGACCATACCGAGTTCTAAAAGCAGTCTTCGGTATGTCCTCCGGCTTTACCTTCACTTGATGGTAGCCTGATCTCAAATCTATCTTAGAAAACACCTTCGCACCACTCAACTGATCAAACAGATCATCAATCCGTGGCAAAGGATACTTATTCTTGATAGTGAGATTATTCAAAGCCCTGTAATCAATGCACATGTGCACCGATCCATCCTTCTTCGGTACAAACAATACCGGGGCTCCCCATGGTGAAGAACTCGATCTGATAAACCCCTTATCCTGTAATTCGTCCACCTGCTTCTTCAACTCGACCAGCTCGCTGTTGTTTACTCTATAGATATGTTGCGAAATTGGTTCTGCACTTGGCACCAAATCTATAGAAAATTCAACATCTCGATCTGGCGGCAATCCTGGTAATTCCTCAGGAAACACATCCAAGAATTCTGCTATCAACGGATGTGGCAACTCTTTGTCTTCCACCATAGCTCCATAAATAATGCCTTCTCCCTGCTCCGCAGCTCCTCTAACAAACTCAAATTCTGGCTCTCCTGGCGGACCAAATAAAACTCTACCTCCTCTACAGTCTATGCTAGCACGTTGCCTACTCAACCAATCCATCCCAAGTACAATGTCATAGCTTGGAAGTGGCATTACAAGTAGACACGCACTTAACTCCCGGCCTCCCAGAGTAACTCTCCGATCCTTGCAAATATCATTAACCAGGATAATACCTCCCCCGGTCATGATCTTGCAAGTCCTAAGCAAAGACTCAGCTACCAAACCATGCTTCAGAGCAAAAGAAACAGATATAAAACTATGGGAAGCACCACTATCAAACAAAGCTAAAGCTGGAATGGAATCAAGAAGAATAGAACCTGCGATGACATCTCCGGTGGGTTCCTCCTCTTCGACGGTCATAACAAACGCTCGTCCCTGTCGAGCACCTTCCTGCTGTTGATGATGGATAAAATGCTGTTGCTGTATCGGAAGCGGTCCCTTCGGCTGTGCTGCAGGTGGTCTCGTCTGCGTCCTCGAAGCTGGAGCTGCTCCCTGAACTGCACGACGAGGACACTCCCTTGATTGATGCCCTTCAGTACCACAATACAAACAAACTCCTAGCCTCCTCCTGCAAACTTTTCAGATGTGGCCAGGCTTCTTGCAGAAGTTGCATGGAGCTTGCTGTAACTATCTCTGCTATTGAGGTGCCTGGTGAAAAGGCGCTCTAGCTGGAGTCTGGTTCTGCTGTGGCTGCTGGAAAGGTCTGGACTGGAAATGAGGACGTTTGGCAGATACTGCACTGCCGTTGGCCCCCAGAAAAGAATCATGGTCTCTCTTGGTCTTCAAACCCAGATCCCGCTCAACCTTGCGTGCCTCCGCAAGTATCTCTGAGTATGTCTCATAAAAAGACAGAATAAGAATCTTCACTTCCCAGTTTAGACCCTCTCGGAAACGAATAGCTCGAACCTCCGGCTCCCTCACCAAGTACTCTGCAAATTGGCTCAGCCTACTGAACTATACAGTGTATTCCTCCACAGACATGCTCCCCTGAGTGAGACTCTCAAATTGTCTCCCCAAGTCAAGCCTGTCTATCCGAGCGAAAAACTTCTTCTTGAAAAGGTCCTTGAATACCTCCCAAGATTGTCCTACGTCAACTAGAACCGGCTCATTCCTGAACCAAGTGCGAGCGACGTCGAACAGTTGAAGTCCTACCGCCTCAACCTTCAGATCTTCAGAAAGACGGGACACCCTCATAAGACGCTCAATGTCCTCGAGCCAATCATCAACATAGACGATGCCCTCCGTCCCTTTGAAAACCCTAGGCTCCAGTTTCTTGAAGTCCTGAATATTGCCTGGCCGAAGCTGAGCAACTTGAGGAACAACCTGTTGCTGGATCGGAACTCCTCTCTCAACTACAGCACGAGCAAGCTGATGAGCACTCTCGATGCCCTACCGTAGAACATCGGTCTGCCTCTGATGTGCCTCTGACTGAGCCCTATATGCCTCGAGCATCTCACGAAACAGTATAAACATCTATGACGCCTCTGCTGGCACAGGAGGTGGAGGTGGAAGCCCCTCAGATACAGCTGGCACAGTCCTCTGAGTAGGTGGTGGACCTCCGAAAGCAGCTGACACTCCAATCACCGGAGAAGTGACTGGTGCAGGCCCTCGGGATGTCGCAGACCTCTCAGAAGCTGCTCTCCCCTGCTGTGATCTAGTCTTAGGCGGCATCCTGAGACAAAGCGAAAGAAAGAATCAATATGGCACAAGATGTAAGACATCAAGGAAAGGACAGTTTAAGAGATCAAGTATCAATATCAAAGGAGAATAGTTGAATCAAAAGAATTTTCCTAGATGTGATTGAGTATCTCAGCCTATATCCTATATCCTATCGCAGGCTCGCAGTAGAACAACTAAATTGTCGCACTACCACGATATCACATACTTGTGAAGCTAGACCTGCATGGGCCACCACCAAAAATGTGTCACGACCCGCACCCGGGGTAAGGGTACTAGTCGGAAACAACGCCCAGCCTACGCCGCAGAATCGACGGTAGAACGCTGTCTAGAAAGTCTATCTAATATAATGAACCACCAAAAGATAGTGTACTCAATCACAGAACTAAGATAGAATAAACACGAATCAGATAAGAATAAAATAGTCATCATACAACTCATGAGTTTAAAATAATACATCAATAAGTCTGAAGTGTAACAAAATAAGCTGGAGACAAATCCAGTACAAAAGAATACTATCATACTACAAAGCTACACTCCAGGGTCAACTGTCTCAGTTGGGATAAGTCCCTCTTGAGCCAGGGTCTCAGAATCTAAACCCACAACATCCTGGGGTCCATAATAGGTAGGGTACTCCTCAGTGTCATCTGGAAAAATATATCCAGTCAGGAAAGGAGCAGAGTACATCTCTAACAGCAGTTCTAATCCATGATAAAAACTATATAACAGTAAATAGCTGTGGATAAACAAGATGCACAAAATAGATACAAGAGATATATAGACAATAAGGAAATACTGGAAAGAAATACAATAATGAACAATATGCCAATGAAACAATAATACTAATGACTAAGTGTGTGAGTACTAGCTTAACATGTGATTGGCTTGGGCAAGATACAATGCGGCCTGGCTAATAATACGTGCGGTGCATGATCAACACTATTCGCTTACCAATACTTTATTCAATAGGGATTTGATCACATATCTATACTAATACTCCCCACCCCCAACTGGTATAAAAGATCCAACCACGGTATGCTATGGCACTAGATTCCCCAAGAAGATAGCTAGTCTCCCCGAGAATCGGTGTCTGTACATGTACAAGATAACCAATAAAATAATACTTGCACCATATACACTATATACCAAGGAATAACATCTCATGACGAGATTCGGATATACCAATCCGTGTAACCATAGTATCGAGAGAAACATGTAAATCTATACTAGATACAACGAACATAGAGGATATCATAAATGAGAAACTATCAGAGAATGTACTCGCCTGAAGTCCAATGAAAAAGTCTCACAGATGTCTGACTCGGTGCCTCGAAGACCTAGATATGGAATACCACATTAAAACAAGGTCCCGGAAAGAGAACAAGTCAAACTAGTCAACTCCTAGGTCAATAAATAAATTCTAAGTCAAAAGTCAACTATGGTCAACTCTAAAGTCAACTAAAGTCAAACATGGTCAAACCAAGGTCATCCTCACAAGACATCTATATAAATAATATAGAAAATAAAATACAACAATTTAGGAATCAAAATTAGATCCCAATAGATACCCACACAAAGTATACTAATAATACAATATTATACACTCTAAATAATGTATATACAAACCAATATTTATACAAATAAAATAATATATTATTATTAGTATTATACCTCACAAAAATACCTATATATACACATATATATATATACAATAATAATATATAAAATATAATTTAAAACTGCCAAAGCGTCACTGAAAACAGGGAGTTTAAAATACAATTTAATTAAAACAGCTTATAGTGACAGTCTCAACTGTCGCAGAAAATGTCGCAAAAGCCACTGTGTAATAAAACCCACTGCTGCTGCATTGGTGACAGTTAATCAACTGTCACCGAAAACTGTCGCCACTGCTGCTAAGATTCCGCCCGCAGCATTAATGACAGAACTGTCATTAATGCACAGTGGGCTACAGCGGCTGCTGCTGACCCGCCTATTTAGCGACAGTTTCACTGTCACAAACCCACTGTCACTAAAACACAGAAATATGAAAATATATATATATATAAATATATATATGCAATAATAATCACAATACATATATATAAATAAATAATTATATACTTATATATATATGCACATATAAACTTATAATTAAAAACCAATAGTTACAACACATGCACATATTAATGTTCCTATTTTACATGGCTAGAAGCACACCTAAAATATATACATTAATATACAAATAATTACATAATAATTATAAATAATATAATTACACATTTAAACACATAAATATATTTTATAAAATATTTATGTATAATTTATTTTATTAACAAGTAGTAACATATATAATTGCATGCAAGAAAGCTACATACATATATTTATACACCACATTAGAACACATAAAAATATCTATAGATCTATACTACAATAAATACCATAATAAATACACAAAATAAATATATAATATCTATATATATTTACTAATTATAATTGAAGAATTTAAATCATACATAATTAGATCTATTCAAAAATCCACACAATTGGAGAGTATCACACCGTATCCCACTAGATCTAGGATACGCATGTGACACGAGTCCAACACACAACCAATTGCACCCCGAAGGATACAAACAAATCACAAATAATATTTATGAATAAATCAAAGTGTCAAAAGTAGATCTATGTGTCCGTGTCAAAATACGACATGTTCAAAGCCCCGTGTCGGAGGGAAAACCCCCAAAATGACACGTATCATCAAATAGTTGGGATACGAACCACATGTACCAAATTATGGATACGACACTAGCCCCAAACACATAAGCTCATGTCCAATTGATCTATAGGATCAATTGATACACACAACAAAATATAAATTCGGAATTTCTACAAAATTAATACAAAAAGCACCATAACTTTCTCCATGGGTCTCCTATGAACACAAAACAAAGTCCTATGGGTAGTACATATATATAGGTTGATTTTACATGATTAAATCTCAGATTTAGAAGCTATTTTAATGGAAAAAATTGAATTATACCTATTGGGAGATGGATTCCCAATGAAACCACCAATTGAGATGAACTTGCTTCCAAATTGTAGATCCTTGCTCCTCTTTGTAGATCCTTGCTTCCTCCTTCTCTAATGGTGAATTGGGAAGAATTTGGAATGAATTTGGTGGGAAATTGGAATGGGAATGGAGGGAATTTGGGAGTGGAAAATTCTAGATCTAGATTTGTAATGAGAATGAGAGGAGAGAGAAATTTCCCCCCCTCTAATATAGGCCGGCCATGCCCCCTTCCCCAAGCAATTGTAAAATGTCCAATGTACCCCTTGGGGCCTCTCATGAAGAAATAATTAAGGAAGGAAGCTTCTAGTCTAATCACTTAATTAATTTAATCCATCTCCTTAACCATGGGCTTTCTAAATGGGCCAAGTCTAACTAATTAATTCATGTTGGTCCATGGGTCCAAACTAAACTAGTTGGGTCCACTAGAAATAAGTCCAAAATAATTAAATAATATCTAACAACAATTAAATAATACAACAATTAATTATTTACCATGCACAATATTTATTTAAATAGGAAATTACTAAAATACCCTCTTTCCTAAAATGTGGTAGTGACAGTTGTCCTCTCCTTCCATGTATACTGTCCTTATATGGGGAGAGAGGGATGGGATGGTGGATCTCTCACTCTCCTCCTCGGACTCTTGCGTAGAATAATCCTTAGGGAAAGTTGGCAGCACTATATCTGGTTCCGTCTCGAAGGGAGCACTACCCCTAGATTCGGAAGGCGTTTTACTTTGATAGGAGTGACTACCCCCAGATATTTTGGCGTCTGTCCTCTAAGAATCATCGTCTTCTCAAAATAATGGATTGTTGTAGAGTTATAGAGGATTAGCATCCCTATATTGCAGAGTAATTTGGTTTTCGAGGAAGTACTACCCCTTGTTATTTATAGTTTTTCTCTCGAGCGGGTGCCCAGAAAAACTCCTTCTTTAGGCACTACTGCTTGCTCCGGTTCCTCAATACCCTGGTTGAGGGTGGGGGGTTGGAGGTGCTAGATTTTTGACCTCCCCATATAGAGGGAGATTTCCTAGTAGAATAATATGAGGAGAATGGCAGCTCCTCCTCTATTATTTGAACCTATTTTTGGGACACTGTCGGATGGGTGGCCTTGGTTACAGTCGCTGAAATACCGACTACATGTTTGATGGTACTGCTACTTTAGTACAGAAGCAATTGATGATAATGTTAGTACAATGGTGCTTTGGAGAAGATACCTCGCATAACATAGTTGTTTCCCTTGCATTACACTTATGATTGATTACGTTGCCCAAGTCAAGTGAGGGATGATTCACCTTTACAACCTCCTTATGAGCTCGAATAGACCAAGCACATGGGTGTGTAGGTGATATTTTGGCCCCCTGACCTGGGCTTCGTACAAGAACTTTCTCCAAGTGATAAGTGGAAGACTTTTGAGACTGACCCAGCCCCTATGCCGCTGCGGGCTAGACACAAGGGTCGATCTTGTACAACATCCCGTTAGGGGCATGCATTACAGTTAGCGGTGCATGCAGACGGTCAGCCTCCTAAGCAATTGCTTAAACTTGGCGACCCCGCACTGCCGTAGACTTCCGCGCCCTATCACGTACTGGTACATAGTACGAAGAGTCCAAAAATGCCCCTTTATCAGGCTGGCACATGGAATCAGTGTCGCAAGATATTTTGTCGAAGACAGAGTTTCTGTTGTCGTCTGGGGCCTATGCGACTATTTGTCTACGGCTGAAGTTATATGCTGTATGCTTCTTCCTCTGCTCCCTATGATGTGGGCGCATGAACTGTGCGTCAACCCCCAAGCTTCTAGCATCGTACTATTTTTTTTTGTCAGAGTTTGGGTGTTAAGCACTTTTCTTCTCGGACGAGGTTGTCGCATGATCGGGGACAACCTGCATGGTCGTATGATGCGTGTGATCAACAACAGGTAGAGAGACAGGGAGAGCGTGATCTATAATTCGGTTGGGCGTAGCGGCCTTTGCTGCCCATGTCCAGAGGGCCTTCTTAAGCTTTGCTAGCCTTGGCAAAAGGCTCGTGTCGCCCACGGAAAGCTTTTCCTCGGACGCTTGCTGGTTGAAACGTACAACCAGCATCTTCTGGGTCGAACCCAGCTTTGCTGCATCGGACTGCGTCATGACCTTCTCGTCAGTATAGAAGGATGTTCCTAGCAGAGTCGTACATTGTTTGTCATTGATTCAAACTTGAACAAGTTTTGTTGTATAACAAGCAAAAGAGTACAAAAAATTCCTAGACAGAAAATTTAAGTACAATATTTTTTTTATTCTGGGGAGTGTGACGATGGAGATCGAGTACTGCAGCGACTTCTTTACTCTGTTGATGTTCCGACGAGGGAATGGGAATGCTTTTTTCTGTTCTCTCTCTTGTGTGCATCCCCTTTTGTTGGTATGCAACCCCACTATTTATAGTTGTCATGCTGACAGGATGTATGTGCTGCATATACTATGCGCCTCTGTTTGGTGGCCGCATGTGGGCTCCTTCAACATAATACGGTTATAACTATGGCCGTATACCATGGGCAGGCTGCCACGTGGCCTTGTTTAGGATATTTTGTTGATAAGATCACGGAGTTATTTTTAACCCATTGTATGTGTGACTTGGTCAAATGGGCACGTCGTCAACACTGATTGTGTGAAGATCTTTTCGGTTGTAACGACAAGATCCTGCAAGTTGAGGGTCGAATAGCATCGTGGACGCGTATGTGCTCTTATCTGGCAGGGTTTGATAGATACTTTGGTCGCATGAGGATGATTATGCATAGAGCCATGGCCGCATGTATTCTCCCGTCTGGCCTGGGTCTGAAAGACACTTTGGCTGCATATGGGACGTGGTCACATGCGTGCTCCCGTCCGGCCTGGGTCTGATGGACACTTTGGACGCATGTGGATGAGGATGCATTGAGCTGTGGCCGCATACGAGTGAACACATGGCTCTACACGCCTGTCAAATTTATTAATGTACTGACGTGACTTTCTGTCTCTTTGTGTGCCACCTCTATCACGATTCTTGAAGCGTTCAGTACAATAAATACAATGTTAAAACTTTATGACAGGCATTAAATGCTAGGTTAGGGGATCTTCTGCGGCCCCTAACTCCATAGTTGTTTGGGCCGTATGGATGCTCTTTGCAGGCTATGTGGCTTGTCTTCATTTCAAGGGTGCATGGGCTCTATGCGGCCTACCTTCATTTTGCATGGCTTAAGATTTTTCATACTTCTACAAGCAACATCCATGATACTCTCATGATACACCCTTACCATATCACCAAACATAACCAAAATATATATATATATAACACCAATAATATATGAAATATAACTATAATTAAGTAAAATAAGCAATTCTAATGAATCTATATGAAATTGACACCATGGAATACTAATACAAAGAAATTACCAATATACACCATCCGTATCATGGCGTATTATGATACAGACTCAATGTACCCAATTGTGGACACATGAATACAATCACACAACCAAATAAATCCTAATAGTCCTTATGAGGACACAAATAAAATTCTACATGGACACAATTAGAATTTTTCCTAAATTGAGCCCTAAAACTAATATTCTACATGACACAAGCATAGATCTACAAAATTAAAGGCTTTTAGTGCCTAGATCTACCAATTGAGGGTTAATTCCAACCAAGGGAAGGTTCCTATAGGTCCAAGGGGTGTTCCTAAGCATAAATTTGATAAAAATGATTGAATTGCCTAGTGTTTGTATAGCTCCCTTGAAGAACTCTGAATTGGACACGAAAAAATGAGTCGGACAAAATCTACCAAGGATTGGACTCCTTCTTCAAGCTCCTCCTTATGCTCCAAGCTCCTTGCTCTCAAATAGAAGAGGAATGAAAGGTTTTGGTGGGAAAATAGATTTGAAAATTCAAATTCTAGATCTAGAATTGGAGGAAATTAAAATAAAGGTTGCTTGGAAAAGAAGTAGGAAAGAATGGAGAAAAAATTGAATTCAAATCTCTCCATGACATGGTAGGCCTATGCAATGGGCTTGGAATTGGTTCTAATTACTAATTGTGCCACTCTATCATCTAATTTAAATTCAAATTGAAAGAAAAATGAATCTAATAGGTTAAATAAATGAATCTCTACAACTAAAAGAGAATTTTCTCTTCATGACAACTTAACTAATTAATTCTAATTAACTATCACTAGTATTAACACTAGTTAATTATAGGCAAATCTTAAATAAATTCTAGACCAACTACTAACATAATATAATAAAACAAAAATAGTCACATGCAAAATTATCAAAATATTCCTAGGATAAAAAGTGGTGGTTACAACTTGTCTTATTCTCTGCTTTGCCCAAGCACCCATGTGATTCTATCAATTTCTTCTCTAGCAGTTTCCTAGTTTGCATTAATCTATATTTCCTTAACAAAAAATAGTGAGGGAGAGATGAAACTCATGAGGTTTTATAAGACATGAGGAGGCCTGCTCCATTTTCAAGCACGTACTTTGTATGGTATTGTGCTCGTATGCACATCTGTGGAGCAGTTTACTGTGGGCGACAAGATTTGTGAAGTCAGCTTGTGGATCATCGGCTCGATAGGCACGGTTGAAGTCGCATGGGATGCAGCTTCCGTAGTCGAGCTTGACTGTATACTGCTTCTGCTGCTCCTTTATTATCGGCGGCGCAACGAGGTTGAGATGAGGTAAGAGCTGCTGCACGGGTCGCCTGACACCATAGTGCTAGTGGGGGACCTCGGTCGGGAGAGCACGATACTTTGCTCTATCTTCGAGCGTGGATACGAATACCACATTGGTGCAACACAGCGACCTGAGATATTGTGACATCCACGATGAGGGGTTGACGATGCTTCTAGATATCTGGAGACGTCGAATGGTGGCCTGGCGCGTACAGTTGAAAACCATGTGTAAGTACATGGTTGCTGACGTTCAGAGCAAGTCAGGTGCTCATGTGCACTCGAACTTGGATGCTAGGATTGGCCGAATAATGATCCTCTGACTCGTGTACTGGGTGGTCATCTGGTTGGCAGAGCGAAGGAGGTGCAGCTATAGCACCTGTTAGTAATATTGTTGTTTTCCTTTTTACTAAAAATTTAGAATATAAAAATAAAATAGATGTTACCGGCCTCTGGAGAAGTCGTGCACGAAGCACTGCCCTAAGAGTTTATTCGGGATCTGTGTACAGATGTTCCCGAAGCTCCTAGTGGTAAAACCCCCGTACTACTGGTATCTCGTTGTCGCACACGACTCAGAGAGAACGACCAGGACTTAGCTCTGCCCAGAGCTTGGAGATAAAGACGAAGAACAGAGTACAAATAAGTTGGCACAGCAATTCTTTAGAGAGAAAAGGTTGTAATCTTTTACAAAGAAGACAGACACATATATAATACAATTGTGTAACGGTCAGAATTAATTTACGATTAATTCAGCCGTTATACAAGAGAATTAAACGAATGAATCTGGACATAAAAATTTGTAATGTTCAAAATAATTGTAACGTTCAGAAATTAATTCCAACGTTAAGAAAAATAAATGAAAGAAAGAAGAGGAGCAAAAAGAATTTTAGGGTCCCAGCCCGAACCCGAAGAGGAAATCGGATCGGCATTCGGCGCCCGCAGATATGGGCGCGTACCCGCACCCGTTATGCGCGTCGAACCGAACCGAGCCGAGCCGGGCCGGGCGGCGGCGGCGGTGCGCGCGTGTGGCCCAAGGGGTTCCCCACACAACAACTTAATAGAGCAAAGAAGAGAAAGCAATATATATGCACAAGAGGGCTTTGGTACATCCGATGTGGGACTAAAGAAGTGAAGAGGAATTTGAACTTTTGCATGACAAACAAAATCAAAACCAACAATCCCCCCCCAAAAGGTCAAGTTCTGAAACAGAGATAAGAGTGAAGTAAATAGAGAGAGAGAGAGCATCTGGGCAGTAAAATACTATGCATAGATGAGATGGACTACAGCCTTGAATCTCACGTAGTGACTATTGCCTTAATCTGAAGAAGTGCTTGATGGACTATGCCTTGAATCAGACTTCTTGAACCAGATTTAGAAAAATAGCACACATAGTACGCTAGAGGTCCTTGATCTATCGGGTGTCGCTTTTAAATGGCCATGCGCACTTTCCACATTCATGAGAGTTGTCTGGGATCGCCCTGTCCCATAGTCGCGGCCTTCAGGACCTCTCATATAGGTAAGTCCTTAATGGTTGGTGATATGAATCAACCTAGCATTACAGCTTGGACCTATTAAGAGTTTAAACTCATCCTAACCATATCACACAGGAACACTGTCACCATAGGGATGGGGAGTCATTGTACACATGTACAGCCGCTTGGGCTTTATTTTAGTGAGACTTTAATCTCGAGTCAGTGTTCCATAAAGTCACCTAAGTTCAGCTTGTTTCTACCCATTGAACCGGCTTCTTGGGATCTCCAGTCAGACTCGGTTGGGTTGCCACTGCTGGTGACTAACTTATAGGCTTAACCCCATCCCCCTCGATGATTTTAGGATCAAAGTCCTAGACAGACCCTTCGTCAAGTGATCTGCAAGGTTCTTTTCTGATTTTATATAGTCAAGAACCTCATATTTGCCTAGTAGGCTTTTTATTGACTTGAAGCGCAGCTGCAGGTGCCTGTTCATCTTAGCATTCACAGAATCATGCTTTAGTAGTTCAATAACAGATTTATTATCACAATTTATAGAAATTGCAGGAACAGGACTAAGAGAAACAGGTATATGCATAATAAGATTTTTAAGCCATTCAGCTTCTGTGCAAGTTGTATCTAAAGCTATCATTTTAGAGTCCATTGTACTCCTAGCTATGATAGTTTGCTTACAAGAGCTCCAGGAGATTGCAGCTCCTCCTAGAGTAAAAAGATATCCAGTAGTAGATTTTATATCATGTGAGTTGGTTACCCAGTTTGTATCTGAATAACCTTCTATGATATCAGGGTGCCTAGTAAAATAAAGTTTGTAGTCTAGGGTGCCCTTGAGATATCTAAATACCCTATCCAAGGCAGTCCAATGTGACTGATTTGGGTTACTAGTATATCTGCTTAGTCTCCCAATAGCAAATGCAATATCAGGTCTTGTCCTGTTTGTTATATACATAAGGGAGCCTATCATCTGTAAATATTTATGTTGTTCCAAAGGTGGTCCTTCATTCTTTTTCAGTATAATACTGCTGTCATAAGGAGTAAGGACAGGTCTCTTATCAAATAACTCAAACCTTTTTAGCATTTTTTCAATTTAATGTGCTAAAGATAGAGTATAACCCTCTTTGCCTTTGGTCACTTGCATTCCTAAAATTAAGTTGGCTTCTCCTAGGTCTTTCATATCAAACTGGCTAGATAAATAGTTCTTTGTAATATTTATCAATTCCAGTGATGAACCTAGGATAAGGATGTCATCTACATACAAGCATAAAATGACACAACTTTTACATGTACCTTTAGAGTATATACATTTGTCATACTCATTTGACAAGAAACCATATTCACAAATTACCTTGTCAAATTTATTGTGCCATTGTTTGGGAGCTTGTTTCAAGCTATAGAGGGATTTGACTAGTCTGCAGACTTTCTTTTCTTGACCTTTAGCAATGAAACCTTCAGGTTGGTCCATATAAAGTTCTTCCTCTAGATCTCCATTCAAAAATGCTGTCTTTACATCCATTTGATGGATTAGCATATCATGAATGGATGCTAAGGCCAAGAGAGTTCTAATGGATGTGATCCTAGCTACAGGAGAGTAGGTATCAAAATAATCTAACCCTTTCTTCTGGGTAAAATCCTTAGCAACTAATCTAGCTTTGTATTTCTCTATAGTACCATCGGCTCTGAGTTTCTTCTTGAAAATCCATTTACAGCCTAGTGGTTTATTGCCTAAAGGTAGATCTGTTAGAAACCAAGTGTTATTCTCCATGATGGAGTTGTATTCACTGTTAATGGCTTCTTTCCAGAAGGTAGCATCAGGAGACGACATTGCTTTTTCATAAGTTGAGGGATCACCCTCTATCAAAAAAGTGAAGAATCCTTCTCCTAAATTTTTCTCAATCCTATTCCTTTTACTCCGTCTTGGTTCTAAGTCTTGTTCAGAATGAGAGTTAGGTATTTGGACATGAGAACTAGTAGAGGGTATGGAGGAAGAGATTGAACTTCTATCCTTAAAGGAAAATATGTTTTCAAAGTAAACTGCATCTCTTGCTTCTATAATGGTATTGTTAGAGATTTCATTTACTTCTGAGTGAGTCACTAGAAATCTATTGGCATAGTTGTCTAAGGCATATCCTATGAAAACAGCGTCTACAGTCTTGGGACCAATCTTCCTCTTTTTAGGTTCGGGAATTCCGACTTTAGCAAGGCATCCCCAAACTCTAAGGTAATTAATCCTAGGTGCTCTACCTTTCTATAGCTCATAGGGAGTCTTATCTTTTGTTTTACTAGGAATCCTATTAAGAATGTAACAGGCAGTTAAAAGGGCTTCTCCCCATAAGTTATCAGGAGCACCAGAGCTGAGAAGCATGGCATTCACCATATCTAACAGAGTGCGGTTCTTGCGTTCAGCAACTCCGTTAGACTGAGGTAAATATGGAGCAGTTACCTCATAAATTATTCCATGTTCTTCACAGAAGTTAGTCATTTCGTTTGAGGTATATTCTCTACCACGATCAGATCTAAGGATCTTAATCTTCCTTTCTAATTGATTCTCAGCTTCAGATTTGTAGACCTTAAATCTATCTAGAACTTCATCTTTGGTTTTGAGAAGGTAGATGTAACAATACTTTGAATAATCATATATAAAAGTAACAAAGTATTTTCTACCGCCTCTGGTCAAAATCCTATTTGAGTCACATACATCACTATGAATAAGTTCTAGAAGGTCAAAATTTCTTTCTACAGATTTGAAAGGTAATCTAGTGTGTTTGGCTTGAACACAAATCTCACATTTGTGTTTGTCATCTATTGGAGTCTTGGGAATAAGATCTAAGGTCATCATTCTTTTAATAGAATCTAGGTTCACATGACCTAGTCTGCCATGCCAAACATTTAAAGATTCTATATTAGAGACAATGAGAGAACAATCAGAAATTTTATTCATTGTACTTAAAATGAAAAGTCTGTCTTTTACAAATCCTTTTCCTATAAAGGAGTCATGCTTAGAAAAAACAACTTTATTAGCCTCCATTACAATTTTGTATCCTGAGGCTACAAGAAGGGATCCACTAACTAGGTTTCTCCTGACAGACGGCACATGAAGAACATCATGAAGAGTTAAGATTTTTTCTGATGTCATCTTCAGGTTAACTTTTCCTCTTCCAATAATTTGTGCCGTTGAGCCATCTCCTAGGGTCACACCTCCTCCACTTGATTCCTGATAGTTTGAAAAATAGGAGCGATCAAACGAAACGTGAACATTAGCTCCAGAATTCAACCACCAATCATCAGAATGGTAAGAGAGGTTAATAAGGGGTTGAAAGCTTACAGACCTAAAGGAACTCGAAGAACCTTTGTGAAGCATGTTCGCTTCTGGTCTAATTGAGCCCTTTCCTTTGTAGGAGGTCTAGACAGCTTCCTTCTTCCTATGGTAGCAGTTGATGGTCATATGGTTTATTTTACCACACACAAAACAAAATCTCTTTTGATCCTGAATCTGACTGAAGTTTCTAGGTTTTTGGTTTTGGTGATGATGGTTTTGGTGGTTAGGCTGAAAGTTTTTCTTCTTCTTGAAGAAATTCTTTTTGGGTTTATAAGAAAAATTAGACTTGGGTTTTCCTTGGCCTTCTACAAGGTTTACCTTAACTTTAGATTCAGTCTTAGGCTTAGACCTCAATCTAATTTGTTCTTCGGTTCTAATTTTCTTTAGGACTTGATTGTAGGTAAGATCTCCTTGTGTATGGATAAGATCCTTAGCCATATCAGACCAAGAGGGAGGTAGCTTGTCTATTAGTCATGCTATTTTATGTTCATTTGAGAAAGATGTCCCTTTGGCTTGAATATGTCTAAGGTATTCTTGGAACTCATGGAGCTGGTCATTCATCGGCTTGTTATCTACCATAAAATACCTATTAAAGGTTGAAGAATTGAACCTTTCTATTCCGGCATCATCACAGCCGTATTCATCTTCCAAGGCTTTCCAGAGTTCTTTAGCGCTCTTGTATTCAAAAAATATATCATACAAGGATTCAGATAATGCGCTTAGAATTCTATGAAAATAGTGGAAGTCTATCTCTTTAGGGGTTTTTGGTTTCGAGGAGGTGGACACTCCTATGTCAGACTCGGTATCATCAGAATCATTTGTGACGGGTGTGGACCTATCAATGGCAGAAATAAGTCCTAAGGTTGTGAGCCAAAATTTCATTTGGCTCTGCCATCTCTTGAAATATGAACCATCGAACTTAGCAGGTTTTGCAGTAGAGGATTCCTCCTTTCCAGTCATGATTGCGGTCTAAAAATATAAATTTATTTAATAACAATGTCCAAGATAATAGTTTAGGTGGTCTTTGCTAATCAATCTTAAAATCTTTAGTTTTTCAAGTATTGATCAACTCAGGTTAGCTGTAGGGGCCGGTTTCCAGCTAGCGGTGGTCCGAAGACTCTTAAGTACCGTGTCGCTTAGGGTTGTTTACACCCGGTTGACAGAAGGACCCTTTCGGCTTGTGCCCGAGTTTGTCTCTACTTTGAAACTTTAGATTTGAAGATTTTATTTGCAATTTCCTTTTTACTAAACTATTTTCTTTTAGTCCTCGATTGCTTTCAAAAATAGTAAATGAAGCAAATTGTATGTTACAATTGACAAATAGATGGAAAGAAAAAAAAAATTCTTACACAGTAACTATCAATTCTTTAGAATAAATCAATTATAACAAATAGTGAGAAGCAAATTGTATTAACTATCAATTAGAAGCAAATAGTGAGAAGGTAATAGTGAATTTCTACAGTAAGTATTAGTTCCACAGAAAATTTCTACAGTAACTTAAATATATATATTTTGAACTCTTAACTAGAATAAATTTCCACAGTCATTAATTGTCAATTTCCACAGCAACTTGAATATATATTTTGAACCCTTAACTAGTAACTATTAGTTCTGTAGAACAAACTATTTGAACAATTTTAATATAGAAAATTCTAACAAAGAAGTATTGAATTTTTCAACAGTAACTATTGAATTTTATATTTAATATATTTCTTTCAACAGTAACTATTGAATTTTATATTTAATATATTTCCTTCAACAGTAACTATTGAATTTCAACAGTAACAAATCAACAGCAATTTTATATTTCCTTACACAGTACGAATAGTGAATAGAAAATTCTAACAGTTAGTATTGAAACAATTCTAACAAAAATTAAACTCTTAGATTGTTAGTAATATTATTGTTTTCCTTTTTACTAAAAATTTAGAATATAAAAACAAAATAGATGTTACCGGCCTCTGGAGAAGTCGTGCACGAAGCACTGCCCTAAGAGTTTATTCGGGATCTGTGTGCAGATGTTCCCGAAGCTCCTAGTGGTAAAACCCCCGCACTACCGGTATCTCGTTGTCGCACACGACTCGGAGAGAACGACCAGGACTTAGCTCTGCCCAGAGCTTGGAGATGAAGACGAAGAACAGAGTACAAATAAGTTGGCACAGCAATTCTTTAGAGAGAAAAGGTTGTAATCTTTTACAAAGAAGACAGACACATATATAATACAATTGTGTAACGGTCAGAATTAATTTACGATTAATTCAGCCGTTACACAAGAGAATTAAACGAATGAATCTGGACATGAAAAATTGTAACGTTCAAAACAATTGTAACATTCAGAAATTAATTCCAACGTTAAGAAAAATAAATGAAAGAAAGAAGAGGAGCAAAAAAATTTTTAGGGTCCCAGCCCGAACCCGAAGAGGAAATCGGATCGGCATTCGGCGCCCGCAGATGTGGATGCGTACCCGCACCCATTACGCGCGCCGAACCGAACCGAGCTGAGCCGGGCCGGGCGGCGGCGGCGGCGCGCGCGTGTTGCCCAAGGGGTTCCCCACACAACAACTTAATAGAGCAAAGAAGAGAAAGCAATATATATGCACAAGAGGGCTTTGGTACATCCGATGTGGGACTAAAGAAGTGAAGAGGAATTTGAACTTTTGCAAGACAAACAAAATCAAAACCAACAGCACCTGCCGGCTTGACAGGATGGTCGTCTGCGTAGGTGAAAATGATAAACGGAGGCACATGACAGTTGATGGATATGGAGGGGTGGCCGAAGTTAAGGGCAGAGTTGGGTTGTGATGGGTGCTGAAGGAGGTGAAGGAGGAGAAGATTTGATCGTGAAGAGGAGGAAAAGAATGAATCAGTAAGAAGCAGTAAAAAAAGGTAAGAAGGAAATGAACAATGCGGCATAATGAGTTTTGCGGCTAGGGTTTAGTTGATGTTGCTGGAGTTCCATTAGGTCATTTATATGGGAAAAATGAGAGAGACAGTTCTAGTTAAATTGGGCTGGAGTAGACAAGAGGTTAGAGGCCCAAATACTAAATTAAATAAAAGATAAAGGGGATAATATATATATATATATATATATATATATATATATATATATATATATATATATATATATACTCCTAAGGCAAAAGTCCGACAAATAAATATTATACATATGCTTGAAGGTCCTAAAAGTTGATTTTATATAAAAGCATTATCCAGTACATACTATGTCACATCTCGACTTCGCAGAGTCAATAATCGTCTCCCGAACGTGATGTCGTACAAGTCTATATTGCACTTGTATAAGGCAAGAAGATAAAACAATGGTTATCTCGAAACGACCATATTGTAGCGAAAGATATATAGAGTCACAGAAGAAAACAAAGCAGAGTATATAAAACGAATCTCTTTATTGATAATTGCAGCGGTTACAAAGGCTCTCAATAGCCCCTATGAATTTGCCAATTTGGTTTACAACACTCATAATCTCTCTGCTCACAAAGAATTTTATTGTTCCATACATCATGTCTTCTTATATCCACGCACACATCCTCAGCCGAACATCTTTATGTTGCCAATTCGAGCTTCCAACGTCATGGTACGACCGAGTATAACTTCGTACTTAGAGGGTTGGGTATCAGTACACATCTTGTACTGGTGAGTGAGGTAACCCACTCACCTAAACCGACACTAAGTAATCATGTGTGGCATAAATATTATATGGCGATCTTTCTAATTATAACTAAATAAATCTTAGTTCATGTTCATGGCATATATCGAAAGCAGGAGAGCATGTATTTAAGCCCCCTCTCCAAAATTTTAGAATTTTCAAATCATATTATTATTTAATTTAAAATAAAAGCTAGAAAATTATTTATTATAATATTATACACATATATTGATTTTAAATGGCTAATAAAGAATTGAGAAAAATAAAAATAAAATTTAAACAACGACTTAATCTATTCAAATCTTAAATTGATCTGAACTAATTTTGATTCTAAATGTTGTCATAATCTTATTACCACATTTGAATTAAATCTTATATTCATTTAAATAAATCTAGTAATCCTTAGGATTAACAAATTCATAAGTACAATAATCCTAATAGAATCATATTTATAATTGTTTAAACATATCCTTGTTTGAACTAAACATAATCCTATCCAAATTAACTATTCCTAATCATATTTTAATTAAGTACCCTCGACCCATTATTTATATCTACTAAAATTATCAAATAAACTCATATTTCTTTTTTTCCCCCCAAAGCTCCTCTCTTTTTCGTCGAAAATAGCCCAAAATTTGCCACAAATCAACCTCTTTTTTCAGCAACAATAGCGACTTGGAAGGACCATATCTCCTATCTTCGAAGTCCGTTTCACCTTCAATTTTTTTGTCATAACCGTATCGGTGTATTTCGGTATTTTTATGATTTCGAGAGTTTCGGAACACAAAAATGTAATAAGTTTAGTTTTTCAAAAAGATGATACAAAGACCTAAAACATATTTTTATTTTAGAAAAAATGAATTTATTCAGTATTATTTATAAGTAGAAATGGACTAAATAATATAGGTATAACTACTTCAAAATCCAATTAAAGTTTATTTATAATATTTTAAATCAAATAATAAACTTTGTTAGGATCTTGGATTCTCTAGATTTGGGGTAATAGCGGAGTGCTTGGATACTTAACTAGATGTTCAATTACATCCAAAGGCTAAGAAAGTACAACTTTAATTCTTTTGATGCTCGTATTTTATACTATGTATGCTCATGTTATCTTGTTCGTTCTTCGTATCTCTCATATCTTTCTGTCATTGTTCTTGTTAATGCTTCATAATAATGTGTTCACGAGATATTTACTTATTATTGTTACCAAACATGTTCAATTAATATTTTCGTTCAATGTTCAACGTTAAAGTTCAAAGCTCATGTTAAAGTGATCATATTTATTTGTGTGAGAATCAGGTAGGGAATACAACGAGTAAACATATAGTCAATGAATTGACTACAGACCCCTACACATTGATTGCATAATATCAGTTATGCACACACATATGACTGACAGATATCCCAGGTTGTCCACATGCAGAAAACTTGTATTCTAAAACACACTGTGCACGTGACCTTGATTATTATTGTTATTGTTATGTTGTATAGTTCCTTGCCTTCTCATAATAGATTGCATATTGTTACCATCTCAGTTATGTTCACTTGACTAGCCTTGGCATATAGTTAGATAGTTCTTTCCTTTCCATATATGCATGTATATTATATTGTGTTGATTTAGAGTTATTGTTGTACTTTGTTCCATTTCTGACTGGATAAATAATTTTAGGTGACTTGCTAATCTATAGTATGGAACCTTGTTGGAGATAGAGATACTTTTTTAGGCCAATATTAGAATTTAGATAGTTTGGCAGTTTCTTAAGTTTGATGTTTAGCGGACTTGTTCTTGAGTTGTGATCTAATTGTAAATAGAGGATTTATAAATTATATAAATGTTATGAATGTGCAATAGATGTAAATTATGATTAAATATTGTCTATTTGGATTGATGATTGTAATTGAGGTCTAGACAGCATACTATCGCTGATGCTGCGGCATAGGCTGAACTTGGCCACGTACTTGTATCCCAATGGTGGGAGCAGGTCGTGAAAAATTTTTATGGTGGTCCATGCAGCTCCATTTTTGCAAATTGTGCGAACTTGTGGTAGTACTTAGTCGTACTACTGCGAGCCTGTGACTGAGTGATAAGATTCTAAGGGATAAGTGCTCATTCACAATTATGATTGATCTTTAGGATTCACTATGACTAAGCATACCATAGACATGCTCCATAGTTTTGGATTTTACCTTTTGGGTAGTTAAGAATGGTTTAGTGGAGATATCATTTATATTCTGGATATATTATATTTTTTGAGGATAAAATAATATTTGACAAATTTAAGAATTTTATTTCATAATATAATATTTGATTTGATAGGATGATATGATCCAAGATGGGTTGAATTTCAAGTCCTCAACAATTTGTGATGGTGATTAAGAGAATTGATTAAGAAATATGGTATTAGTAGAGTAAAAAAATTATTGAGGAGATTAGATTTACTTTTAAAAATTTTAAGGCAACTATGATAGAGTGGATTTAATTTTATATTTGAAATATTTTAAAGAATTTAAATTTTGTGAGTTATTTTGAGGATAAACACTTATTTAAATAAAGAGTTTAGAATTTTATAAGGAAGTATTGATAATTTTTTTAGATCACATTTTTTTTGTGATTATGATACGATTGGACTTGTATTTAAATTTGAAAAATTTAAGGAGATTATCATTATACCTTTCTGACTATCATAGTTTATGAAATTATACTTTAAAGGCTGTTTTAGAATATTAGAATTTAATTTTAATATTTGAGGATTGGATTTAACTTGAAATTTGAGGATACTTGAAATTTTGAGGTTCAAAATATTTTTTATATTTTAGATTTTGAGAGTTATAAAATTATAAGGACAAAATATTGATAAGGTGGGTAGGTGGTAAGCCCCCTCTCAAAAACTTTAGAATATTTAAATCGTATTATTATTTTAATTTAAAATAAAATCCAGCAAATTATTTATTATAATATTATACACATATATTGATTTTAAATAGCAAAGAAAGAATTGATATAGATATAAACAAAATTTAAACAACGACTTAATCTATTCAAATTTTAAATTGATCCTAACTAATTATGATTCTAAAGATTGTCATAATCTTATTATCATATTTGAATTAAATCTTATATCCATTTAAATAAATCTAGAAATTCTTAGGATTAACAAATTCATAAGTAAACATAATCATAATAAACTCATATTTATAATTATTTAAACCTATCCTTATTTGAACTAAAACTATCATATCCAAATTAACTAATCATAATTATATTTAAATTAATTAGCCTTTACCCATTATTTATATCTACTCAACTTATCAAATAAACTCATATTTCATTTTTTCTTCCCCAAATCTCCTCTATTTTTCGTCCAAAACAGTTTAAAATTTGTCATAAAATCAGTCCCATTTTTTCTGCAGCATAGCAACTTGGAAGGACCATATTTTCTAGCTCCAGAGTGTGTTTCACCTCTAGTTTTTTTTGTCAGAATGTTGTCGATGTATTTCGATATTTTTGTGATTTTGGGAGTTCCCGAATACAAAAATGCGATACGTTTAGTTTTTCGAAAAGCTGATACAAAGACCTACAACATATTTTAAGTTTAGAAATAATTGAATTTATTTAATATATAAAGTATTATCTACAAGTAGAAATTAACTAAATTATATAGGTATAACTACTTTGAAACCTAGTTAAAATTTATTTACAATGTTCTAAATCAAATAATAAACTTTGTTAGGATCTTGGATTCTCTAGATTTGGGGTAATAGTGGAGTGCTTGGATACTTAATTAGTTATTCAATTCCATCCAAAGGCTAAGGCAATACAACTTTAATTCTTTTGTAACTACCGTAAATTTGGACTAAGGGTATTTTAGTAATTTTACTAGCATTTTATATATATGATTATATTTAATTAGTGGTTAGTTAGAATTAGTTAGTACTAATTGTCATAACTAGAAAATTCTTTTTTGGTTAGTTATATGTCATCCTTAATCAAATGATTCCATTCATTTAGGTTTAGATATCAAGTAGAGAAGAATGACAAACTTGTAAATAAATCAAACCTATCATGACAAACCCCTTTCCCAAGCCTTCTTCATTTTATTTCCCTTTATTTCATTATTCTCCATTACTCCACTTCATCTATCCAAACCTAATTTTCTCCTACAAGCCACTTCCACCATAGAAACATTCCCAAACTTCTTCCAAGGAGAGATCTAAGCTTGGGAGCACTAGGAGGATCAAGGAGGAGCACTATCAAAAGGAGTGCTGTCACTCCTTCTTTCATTCTTCTCTAAATTCGTGGAGATTCATTAGGATCCAACTCCTATTAGATCATCCATCTTTTACCCTAATTTTTATGGTAGGAACCTAAATGGGGCCAATAAAAACCCTTCCATAGGTGGAAATAACCTTATAATGTTAGATCTAGGTGTTAGATGACTCAAATCTACTAGATCTAGGCTTTTGGATGTTGTATTGGTGTTTTCTAGGGTTCATTTGGTGGAACTACAAATTTTGACCACCAAGTGTTTGTAGAATGGTCTCAATAGAATTTTTTGGCGGAATCTAGTGTTGTGTTAGTGTTTATTGTGTCCATTAGTATCAGTTCTCTATATTAAAAGTAAATAATTGTTTATATATATATCTAATTATGGTATATATAGTATTTACGGGGTGACTCTTGGTATTTGGGAGTGGTGTCATAAGATTGGAGGGGCGTATCGCATGGTATCGTGGTGTGATACATGTGCGTACCATTGGTACACACCAAGTGTTTGATATTAGTTGATTGTGTTATGTTTGTCCATTGTGTTGTATGTTGGGAGTGGGAGGATTGTGTTAGAATTCGTGATGTGTGTGAGTGTGTCATTAGTATCTAGTGTGTGTTGTATTATGAGTATGAGTGTGTCTATCACGAGGAGTGTGAGTGTGTGTAGATGTGTGTATTAAGGAGGAGCTAATAACATGGTGTAGTGATGGATATGTAACGTGGGTATAATAGAAGAGTTGAACTATGACAGAGAAGTACATATTTGAGTGTGGTGCAATCCCTATTGTAGTGGACCTGCAGTAACAGAGGTAAGGAGCAGATTAGGCAAGTTTATCCAAGCAAACCAAATACTTAAATCTTGAAGCTTTCAGAACACAATATAACAGAGCATAATGAAGTACAATAGTTGACAAAGATTTTCTGTGAGAGGAAGGTGGCCAGCATCAATTTTCTGGACTACAGATTATTGTAAACAATGGGGAGCCTGGACTTGTGATTGTAGTGTCTGCAAGGGAAATAATATTTAGGTGGAGAGGTTCAGAAGTGAAGATAGGTGTAATTATATTCAGTAGCAAATTAGCAATAGGGAGGTTTAGTATTAGTCGTTGCATTCCAGTCAGTGAAGTGATGGGGGAGGGATGACAAGTTGTTTGTATGGAGGCTGCAAGCTCGGGTAGAATAGGTCGCAGAGAGTGCTTCAAGGCCTGTGTTTTAGTCTGTGTTTATTAGTGTAGGAAAGGGAGTGAGTATTGTTGTCACATAAATTTTAATTAATTCATACTTAACTAATATGTCTGTTATTTTTAGTCCTCTCTTAAGTTACATGAACAAAAATGGACTCCTTGGACTCAGAACAATCTACGTGAATATTTTTTAAATACTCCAATCAAACGAGCAACAAAATATTTTAATAACTTGCAAAAGAAGGGCTAAAGTTCAAGACTAGTCTGCTTAAGTCTCTCCATCATATAGTCTGAAAAATGTCTTCGAAAATATATGAAACACTCATGATGGTTGGCAAATTCTAAAATCTAGGTTAGAAATCTGTTATAACAATCTTTAGTACAAAATTGGCATACCGACGGTACACTGGTTCGTACCGCTGGAATACCTATTTATATATATCTTAGCTCTCTATCTTTGGAGCGACATACCGATGGCACACTGGTTCGTACTGTCGGTATACTAATGTTTTATATATTTTTGCCCTCTGTCATTGGACCGGCATACCGACGGCACACTGGTTCGTACCGTCTGTATATCGATGTTTTATATATTTTTGCTCTCTGTCAGTGGACCTGCATACCAACGACAAACTGGTTCGTCCCGTTGGTATACCGATGTTGTATATTATTTTTTTCTCTGTCATTAGAGCGGCATATCGACGACACACTGGTTCATACCGCCGGTATGCTGATATTTTATATATTTTTCATCTTTGTCGTTGTAGCGGCATACCGACGGTACACTAGGTTGTACCGCTGGTATACCGATATTTTATATATTTTTTCTTTTTGTCGTTGGAACGACATACCACGGCCACTGGTTCGTACCGTCGGTGTACTGAATATAAAATCTTTTGAATTATTCAAAACCCCAGCGGTCAGATTTAATGCATTTATTGCACCCAACAGATAGATTTATAACCGTTACTGTAAAGTGAACGGTATACCGATGGTATACTACAGTATACCGACGGTATACCGTTGGCTGAAAATTTTGTGCATTAAATGCCTTTTGCCTTTTTTTTGTATTTAAGGACATTGAATCTCTTTATTCAAAACAATCCTTTTGAGCTTTAATTTTTCTCAACCACCAAAAGCCTTTGCTCTTTAACTCTACCAAGATTTTAATTTGCCATCTACCCAAAGTGTTATAGTTATCCAAGAGTTGTAACTTTGATCTTCACTTATTTTAGAAGATAAAAACCCCTTTCTTGTGTGAATGAAGTTCGCAAGCCTTTAGATTAAAACGTGTATGTAAGAAGTTGTCGAGTCTTCGGATTAAAGCTCGTGATTTACTATTTGGTTAAATAGTGGATTCAAGCCGGACAGGAGTTTCTGGGACTGGAGTGCCTTCGAGGAAGGATACCAGGTACATTGTGTGTTTGATTTCTCGCTTCCTTCTTTTTATTACGCATTATTACTGCTAATTGTGCTTATAGTTTTATTACCCTATTCACACCCCTCTAGGGTTCCTTCAATTGGTATCAGAGCATATACTCTAGTATCAGGACTAAACTCCATAGAGTGATCAAATGGCAACAAATCCTAGCTCCAGCTTAAACAACACCAAGGGGCACTCCACAAATAGACCTCATTTATTCAATGGAACAAACTACTCCTATTGGAAAATTCGTATTAGTATCTATCTAAGATCCATAGACTATGACCTTTGGGAGTATGTCTTGAAAGGTCTTCCAATACCTTAAGTAGTTGCTGAAGACATTATTTCAGAAAGACTCAAGACTTCCTGAAAGTGACAAGAAGGTTTCTTGTATAGATGCTAAGGCTATGAACTCTCTTTATTGTGCTCTTAATAGCAATGAGTTCAATAGAGTCTCTAACTGCAAAACTACACACAAAATATGGAAACTTCTTGAAGTCACGCATGAAGGTACTTCTCAAGTTAAGTAGTCAAAAATTAGTAGACTCACACAAGAGTACAAATATTTTAAATAAAAACTAATGAATCTATTACTAGTATATTTTCTAGATTTTTTGAGATTGTTAACCACCTCGCTTCTCTTGGCAAGGAATATCCCACTCGTAAAAAGATTCAAAAATTACTTCGGGGACTCACCAAGAACTAGAACACCAAAGCCACAGCATTCATCGAAGGGAATGATCTTACAATCATGAACATGAAAACTCTTATGGGGAAGCTAATAACGCATAAGCTAGACATGAATGATCAAGATGATGCATCCACACAAGAAAAGACAAAAGAGAAAGTTCTCGCTCTAAAAGTCAATCATTGCAGGCACTCCTGAAAGATAGACACTGATGATGACGATGACACTAATGATGAAGAAATTACTCTCACTTCTAGACACTGTAAAAAGTTTCTAAGATTCAACAAAGCAGCTCGTCAAAGAAGAGAAAATGATAAAGATACAACATACTACCATTGCAGAAAACCTGGATATATCAAGAAGAGTGTACTCTAATGAAGAAAGACTCCAACAGACATGAGAAAGCCAACATAGTTAGCACATCTTCAAGAAGGTATGCTAATACAAGCATTTGGTGTGAAAGTGAGGCAGCGACTCAGATCATGACAAAGACTCCGGGCACACTGCAAATTTATGTCTTATGGCACTAGATTCAAATGAGGTTATAAAATTACTTCTTTATAAGCAATCTTACTTATAATGAATTACAATTGGCTATTTATGAACTTCATTATGATTATAAGGTTTTGAAAAATAAATTTAAGAAAATTGTGAATGAGAATGAATGTTTTAAAAAGGAAATAGAGAGACTCACAAAGGTGACAAGTGATATCAAAGGGAAGACCCTTGTTTGTAAAATAGACCAAATCGAGTCTCTTAAATTATAACTACATGAAGCTCAAGAAGATCTACAAGAGAAGAGTTTTGAGTGTCAAACTCTCCAAGAAGGATATGATCTTACAAGAAATAAAACTATCATTGCCTCCTAAAAAGAAATTGCAATCACCACTAAGTATAATGATCTTTTCACTAAATACGAGAGAGAAAAGAAAATTACTTTTAGCTCACATCATCACTCACATGGTATACTTGATCAAAGAAACACACATATGAGACACAATATGCATGGTCATTATCTTATACCACATAGATTTCATGATCACAACCTACAATTACAAAGGAGGACCTATATGAAGAATTCACATAACATTGTACCACATCATACTTTTTACTATAGATATCATGCAAAAGATTGTACTCAAAACACATACTCTTCATCATCATCTACTACATGTCACTATTGCACTATGATTGGACACACCTCTTATTAATGTTAAGTTAGGACTCATGTCAATATGGGAAAAGTTAAATGGGTTCCTAAGACTAACATTCAACGACACACAAGATCTTGGGTACCAAAGTCTTTATCTTCAACATGTGTTGTAGGTGGACCCCCCATCACATACTAGAAGCAAGTGGATTCTCGATAGTGGTTGCTCACGACACATGACCGGAGATGCCACTTTAATTGCAACGCTATCGATAAAAAAAGAAGGATATGTCTCTTTCGAAAATAACTTAAAAGGGAACACCATTGGTAACGGTAACATCGGTACCTCTCCCTATCCTTGTATTAACAATGTCGCTCTTGTTACTAATCTAAAGCATAACCATCTCATCATTAGAAATCTTACTGATAGTGGGTATGTAGTATAGTTCACTAAACACAAAAGGCACCTTAGTATATGAAGGAACTAGAGAAAATAACATCTATGTATTTTATCTTATTAAAATTACTAACAGTGATAGGTGCTTAGTTTCTAAGAATGATGATAGCTGGCTTTGGCATAGAAGACTTGGACATGCCAACATGGAATATTTCTCGTCTTGCCACTAAGAAACTTGTAAGAGGACTTCCCGACATTCCATTCAAGAAAGATATGATTTGTGAAGAATGTGAAAAAAGTAAGTTGACAAAATCTTCCTTCAAATCAATAAACTCAGTAGGTACTACTAAACCTTTTTAACTCATTCACATGGATCTTTTTGGTCCTAGTAGAGTTGCTATCCTTGGTGGAAAACTTTATGCCTTTGTTTTTAGTTGATGATTTTTTTGAGATTTACTTGGGTATTTTTTCTTGCAAACAAAAGTGATACTTTCCATGAATTTGTTAATTTTTGCAAACGTCTTCAAAATAAAAAAGGCATTATGATCTACAAGATTCGTAGTGATCATGGAGGAGAATTTGACAATACCGATTTTAAAAGTTTTTGCACTAAAAATAGTTTTCGTCATGATTTTGCTTGTCCTCATACTTCAAAACAAAATGGTGTTTTGGAAAGAAAGAATATAACTCTTGATGATATTGCAAGAGTCATGTTAAACCAATATATGCTTTCTTAATATTTTTGGGCGGAAGTCATTAATACGGCATATTATGTTATAAATAGGGTGTTGATTAGACATATTTCTAACAAAACTCCCTATGAGCTTTGGTTTAACAAAATTTCTTCTATTAATTTTTTTAAAGTTTTTTGTTGCACTTGTTTTATCTTGAACACCAATGATAACCAAGGAAAATTCGAAGAAAAAGCCAATGAATACATTCCTTGGTTATTCATTACATAGTAAAGATTTTCGTGTTTTCAACAAAAAGCGCCTTGTGGTTGAAGAATCTACCAATGTCTCTTTTAATGAGATTAACACTGCCACATCTTGCTCTAATGATTATGATGACATCCCATGCAATTTGAAAGTATCTCAATAGGAGAAAAGGATACTCTATCACCTAGTTGTGAAGTTGAGACCACATCCGATGTTCCTCCTATAGAGACTTCTCCAAATAGCTTACCTAAGGAATGCAGATTTGTCTCTCACCTTCCCTAAGAGTTTATTCTTGGTGACCCTTCCACCCACATTTGCACTCGATCTTCTGTAAGAGATCATTATGAAAATGTTGCATTTATTTCCCAAATTGAGCCTAAAAATTTTAATGATGCTTTTCTTGATGAATTTTGGATGCTTGCTATGCAAGAAGAACTAAATAAATTTGAACAAAATCAAGTTTGGGACATAGTTCCTAGACCCAATAACTATCCTATTATTGGGACTAAGTTGGTGTTTCAAAAGAAGCTTAATGAGGATGGTTTTGTGACTCCAAACAAAGCATGGTTGGTTGCACAAGGTTATAATTAAGAAGAAGTTATCGACTATGAGGAGACCTATGTACCCGTTGCTCATTTAGAGTCTATTAGAATGTTTTGTGCTTTTGCTTGTTTTAATGATTTTAAATTATTTCAAATGGATTTTAAAAGTGCTTTTCTAATGGTGTTATCAAGGAGGAATTTTATGTTAAACAATATCCTGATTTTGAGGATTTTTATTTTTTGGATCATGTTTTCAAACTTCGTAAGGCTCTCTGCGGCCTCAAACAAGCTCCACGTGCTTGGTATGAGCATATTAGTTCTTTTCTTCTTTAGCATAATTTTTTCAAAGGCAAAGTTGACACTACTCTCTTTATTAAATCTCATAATGGTACATTATTATTAGTATAAATTTATGTTGATGATATTATTTTTTGCTCTATTAATAAAGTGCTTTGGGAAGAATATGTAAAAGTCATGCACCTTGAATTTGAAATGAGTACGATGGAAGAACTATCCTTCTTTCTTGGCCTTCAAATCAAGCGAAATCCTCAAGGAACCTTCATTAATCAAGCAAAATACACAAAGGATCTTCTACAGCGTTTTGACATGGACTCTTCCAAAACTATGAGAACTCCAATGGCCACTACAATAAAACTCGATCAAGATGATGGCGGTAAATCGGTTAACATTTGTAAGTATCGAGGTATGATAGGTAGCTTACTTTACCTAACTGCTAATCGTTCTGACATTATGTTCAGTGTTTGTATGTGTACATGTTTACAAGCAAATCCCAAGGAATCACACTTATGTGCCGTTAAACGATTTTTTTGATATCTCAAAGGCACAATAAATATGGGTCTTTGGTATCCCAAAACCACATCCTTTGAGCTCTTGGTCTATTCGGAGGCAGATTTTGCATAATGCAAGATAGACAAAAAAAGCAGTAGCAACACATGTCATTTTCTTGGGAAATTCATGGTCACATGGTTTTGCAAAAAGTAAAATTTTGTTGCCCTTTCCACAACCGAAGCCGAATACATTGCGGCCAAGTGTTGTTGTGCAAAAATTCTTTGGATGACACAAACTCTTAAAGATTATGGTATATCTTCTCATACTATTTCTATAAAATATGACAACACTAGCACTATTAATCTTACTAAGAATCCTATCTGTCACTCACGTACCAAACACATAGAGATTATACATCACTTCTTACGTGATCACCAACAAAAATGGGACATCCAACTAGAGTTTGTTGACACTATACACCAACTTCTTGACATCTTTATCGAACCTCTTGTTGAGGATCGTTTCTCGTTCATTTGTCATGAAATAGGCCTTCTGGATTTATCTACATCCTCCGAAACCAAAAATTATTAGCATTTTTTTAATTTTTGTAAATTTTTTTTGAAACCGGTATACCGGCGGTATACTGATTCACAAAAAAAAGCCAACGTCCAGGTCTGCTATTGTACTTTATATGCTTTTTATTTCCTTTCTTCTCCAAACTTATTTTTTTGGGCCCACTCTTTTCAGATCTTTTTCTCATTTTGGTACCTTTTATTCCCCACTTTATTCTCTCTTTCCAACAAACATAACTTCCTATCCTTTCATATCCCTTCATATCTTTTCCTTTCCCATCACCTTTTTAACCCTATCTCTTTCCTCCATCTAACCTCCCTCACATTTAATGGTCCCTCCCCTCTTTTCCTCTTCCCACATGTTACATCTTCCTTCTCTCTATTAAACTCCATATTTTCTTATCATCCTCCTTGTGTTTCTCTCTCAAAATAAAACTACACAACCATGTCCAACCCTAAACGTCCATGCTCCTCCTACTCTGTTAATCCTTTTTGGCCTTCACCATTGCCAGCTGGCGACTACGACCGAAAACTATTTAAATCTGCGGACGCTGCCAATGCTTGGTTCCAAACCTTTTACTCCAAGAAGATATTTGACGGGAAGCCTATCCACTTCAACATCTTCGACGAACAACTAAGACTATTTGAGACTGCTGGTATCGCACCCCTCCTCACCCGATCCATTCGCATCTATCCTGATGCATTGAGGATGTTCTACTACAATTTTATCCCAGATTTGGCATACAATGCTTTTAAAACTCTGGTAAACAGACGACACTTTTGCCTTACCGCCAAAGACATTGTTGACATTCTCGGGGTTCCCAATCACGATGATGCACTCCCTACTCCTGCTACCCTACCTCCTACCCCTAATCCCTCTTTTGACACTTTTTGTCGCATTATTTACAAAGTTCCTAACCCTCCCCTAATACCCACTCTCTCCAAACAACTTGAGCCTTTTTACTGTGACCTACATCGCATCGTATGTCACACTGTCATTCCTAAGTTTGGAAATTATGATACTATCACCTCTGATGCACTTGTGTGCATGTATCATTTGTTTACTCATAAACTGTGGCCCCTTCCAAAAACCATCTTGAACTCCTTTATGGTTGTCCACTCTTCTTCCAAGAAAGCCTTATAGTTCGCCATGTTTATTACCCTCATTTTAGAAGCAAAAGACGTGGATCTTTCTCTTTTTTATTCTCATGACCCTCCTATTCACCTAACCAAAGCCCGATCTTTCACTGTAACTCTACCTACCTCTTAACCCTCGGGTTCCCAAACTCAAACTCCTGCTGCAGATGCTCCGTCCTCCACTTCCCATGCACGTTATATGTCTCTCTCCCAACACTACTTTGATATGCGCATAGTTCCGGCTGAAGAGATGATGCAAGCCAATATCCGCGGCCTTGGGAATCTAATCCACAGTGCGCTTTGTGACCAATTTTATTTTATTTAATGTACTATTCAGGACATGAATGCCTATCTTGACCTTAATACACGTGAACCTAATTTTGTGGGCCCTTATTTGACTTATTCCAATGCCTATGGATTCATGTACCCTGACGGCATTAATCCTTTCAGAGTATATCCTACTCCTCCTCCTAATAGTGATGGTGATGGCAAAGATGGTAATAACGAATAGCTTCTTTTTGCTAGAGGGCATAGTGGTTCTTGATTCAGTTGGTGTGATGGTGGTCTAGCTGGTGTTTCCTTTTGGTTGTATTCTAGTTATCTTTTATGGTAAGTCTTTTGTTGTCACTACCACGTTCCAAAAATAGGGGTATTTTTGACTTTTTATAATATTTAATATTATGGTAGTTACAATTAAGTAATTGTATGATAGTATATTTGATTTAAATAAATGTGTAATGTGTAATTTAAATATAATATTATATACAGTGTTCATTTGTTTTGAGCTAGCAGACTTGACCTAGAAGCCCAGTAGATGAACACCTGTCCGAATTATGGAATTCGGTATTTAATTATTTTATCTAGAATTTATTTATTGGAGATTGTAATTAACTACCGTATTTTAATTAATTATTGCGCATTGCCTTTGCTTCGATATTTGGAGCGCTACCCTGACTTTTGTCTTCCAACAAATTTCACAATCTTGTACTAGACATGCCTGCCTTCCCTTCTGCTATTTTTGCAACTCATAATTATGCTCTCTGTACCTTATTTCTAGCCGCACAAAAATCGTCGCGGACGTTTATTTAATAAATTCCTATTTTGTGTCGTTGTGCGTTCCAATCGAAATTGGGGACAATCTTGACCTATTTTTCGTGCGGCCCAAATTAAGGTAATATTCTGTTCTGAGTCTTCTTCATTATTGGTATTGATGACCTGACCTAATTTTGGCCCCATGTACTCCTAATTAATTTTAGAACACAACTTGCATTTATTTCTAATTAAATTGAGGATACTATTTTAACCAATTCTGAAATCCTAATTTAATTCCAGCGCCCTGCTAATTGAGCCCGTACCAAACTTACAGCGCCCCCTGACCCTACAAAATACCGGACATCGAATCGCCCGACAAATTTTTGTCATTTTATGCGTCTGTGCAAATACCCAAATTTAAGGGGGCTAATTTGTAAATTTATATTTTGTCAACACCTCATTTGTTTAAAACAATGAGGGAGCCTAATAATATTTAATTAGCCTCTCACCCTTATTCCCACATGAAAATCTCCATGTCAAATCAGGACCCCTCATTTAAAGGGGGGTCAATCACCACCCTTGATTTCACAACACCCTCTTCCTATTTAAAGTCCCATCAAACCCTAGTCCCCAAAAACCTAGGTTTCCCCACCTACTCACAAGCCCCACATTTTCTCTCCAACATATGAACAAATTCTTCTTCTTCTTCTTCCCTTCTTCTTCTTTTCTTCTCCTTCTTTTTCTTCTTCTTCTTCTTCCTCTCTTCATTATTTTTTAAAATTTAAAAGAGGAAGAAGGGGGGAACACTGTTCACTCCCCCCCCACATACTGTTCACCGGCGGCTACCTCCTCCGTACTCCGGCGGCCTAGTTCCCCGCAGCCCCACCCTGCTGTCCGGTCAGCGAGCCTCCTTCTACTCCCTCTACTCTTCTCTGCGGCTTCACGAGCCGAGCCCGATCCTCCGGCCGGCCGAGTCCCGCTGCACCCTGCAGCCGACCACCATTGCTCACCCCGAACTCCCGCTGCACCCGGCCAAGCCCATCCCCGGCGGCCCCTGTACTCCGGCGACTCCTCCTCCCTGCTGTGCTCTCCCCCTCTCACTGCCAACATCACCACCACCACCGACATCTGCATCCCCTCCGCCCGTAGCAGTTTCCCGGCGGTCGCTGCTCAACTCCGGCGGCCCGCACCGACTCCGGCGGCGGCCCTCACGAGTCTCCCCCTGAGCACAGTCCGGCGTGACTCCAAGCCTCCTCCACCTCTCCTTCTGCTGTCAACCCCGACCGGCACTCCGGCAAGTCTCGGCTTCCCCAACTATCAATCCATCTAAAGTCCGACCATCCTCCCCGGTCAGGCGGCCGGCCGACCCCATCACAGTGAGTTCTCTCTTCTTCTCCCTCTTCCTTCTTTATATATATATATATATATATATATATATATGTATATATACATACATATATACGTATGAGTATATATATAAAGATATGTATATGTAAAATAGTTATTTAATTAATGTTAATACATGAGTATGTATAGTATATAAATACTTTAGTAATGTATAATTTAATATATGTACATGGTAGTATTTATTTTTTATTTAAATGTTAAACATGTATAAGCGTAGTATATATATATATATTAGTATATGTATGTATTAATGTATATATATACATAAATTTAATATATGAAATGTTTAATATTTAATTAGTGTATATTTAAAGAAAATTAGTATGCATTTATATATACTGGTAATTCCATAAAATTGTATTTTATTAAAGGTACACTACATTATTAGTGTAAATTAAATTATTGTATTGGTACTTATGTATTTATATGTATGCAACTAGGTATTTAAATTAATGCTTAATATTAATGTATACGTATATATATATATTTAACATGATTGGTATACAGGTATGTATAAGTATGTATTTAATTTGTATATATATATATATATTTGGTATACACTTATTATATATTTGCTATATATATATTAATTGGTATATACGTATACAAACATCCTTAGTATATGTATGTAATATGATTAATTGGTGAATTTACTAGATGATTCTAGGTGGCCAGTATCATACCTAGAGAAGTCCCGAACTCAGTGTTTTTAGACTGTGTTAGTGTAGCATCTGATGCAAATGTGGTTTTTCTTTGTGATATATTTATAGGACTGTTGGTTTACCCAGGGGATACTCTGGAACAGGACATCAATAATTACCAGCTAAGGACCCAAGGCAAGTACATTCTCTGATAATTTCCAATTCCTTGATAATTTCTATAAGTTCAATAATCATGAAATGTTACATCTGAGTCATTGACACTGTGCTACACGGACTAGTATAGCTTGGATCTGCATTCATGAGATGTTACATTGATTATCGTATTGACATTGTACACGACATGTATATTAGACATCGTACATGATAGATTGGACTTGCTCGTGTATCGTGACGTGTCATGGTTGGATCCACAGTACTAGTTGGGGGCGGGGAAGTAGTTAGTAAGAAATGTGATCATAACCTCTTATTGCAGTGTAGAACAATGTAAGTGTTAATCATGCTCTTCACCCATGATTAGCCAGGCCCTATAGCTATCGTACATGTTCCCAAGCCGATCACATTTCGAAACTACTATTTCAAACACTTAGAATAGATTACAGTTCCCTATTTTAAATCATATACTACATCACCCGTATATGATACTGTACCTTGTTCTTTTCATTTTTATACATGTATTGACTGTACCATATTGTCTATTGTCTGTCTCTTTACATTGCCTGCCTCTCCTTTATTGCCATTGCATTTATTTCAATGTCTTCTTAGTATCAAGCATCATATGTTTATTGCTTTATAGTCATTATCAATTTAATGGAACTGTTATTTGAGATTTGTACTTTGCTCCTTCCTGACTGGAAATATTTTTCCAGACTATGCCTTAGAGGACCGCTGTCCGACACTTTATGGACCATATGGTGAGTAGCTGCAACTGGGGCTTGATAGTTTAGTTGTGATTCCGGGAGGTCTAGTCGGAATCACTAATCTTCTAGTTAGTTCTTTTAGCAGACTTTTTTGTACCGGATTTGTCTCCGACATTTATGATGACTTGGATATTTATTGAGTTAGATTATATTTTGACTTGTGTTGTATTAAATTTTATTTGTTCGATATCTTATCGTGCTGTAGTCCTGTGATTGAGTATGTGTTCATTTTATTTGTGTCATCCGTGCCTCCTTATGGAGATTGGATGCTTGAGTGAGATTGGCTAGATAGTATCAAGACCTTGACAGCGTTCTACCGCCGATGTTGCGGCGTAGGCTGGACGTACCCACGTACTCGTGTCTCAATTTCGGGTGCGGGTCGTGACACGTTTTTAGTGGTGGCCCATGCAGGTCAGACTTCGCAAGTTGTGCGATGTCGTGGTAGTGTGGCATCCTTGTTATACTACTGCGTGCCTGCGATAGAATCTAGGACATAGGATACTAGGACGAGAGCGAATACTCAATCACAATTTCTTGAGAGATTCCTGGGATGACCCCTGAGAATCTTGTTATAATCTCCAATTTAAAATCATTCCCTTGTTCCGTCAATTCTCACTTGTTGATTGATGATCAGGTATTAAATTAGGATTTTGGTTTTATTGTAGGGTTTGATTTCATATCAAGATGAATTTGCAGACTGATTTGTGGTATTATCTGATGACACACGTCGATGAGGACAGTGAGAAAATTAACACTAGGGCTATTGGACTACTAGATATGGATTTAAATTATAATTTGAAGATTGAAAATGAATTACATTTTTGAATTTTGAGAAGTTGAGATATTATGTTATTAAAATTTTATTTTTGAGGATTCAGATTCGATTCAATGAACCTAGATAAGTCTGTAAGGATTTTTTTGATTAAGTTTTCACTTCAGTATTTAGATAATTGATCTTGAGGAAAGTATATGCATTTTACTTTAAAATTTATTCGAGGAGTTATTTTGAGTAATTTATTTTGGAGGATAAAATCTTATAGTGAGAGAGATATATTAGTATATAAGTAGATAAGATGCATGTGTAAGGATCTGTTGACTTGAGCATGATTGAGATCTCACTGCCAACTGACTTGGGCGTCCATCTAGGGTTGTATTAGAAAGAGCAGTACTTAGTATGATGTGTTGTATTTGATATGCACTTGAGTGATAAGGATAACTAGTATCAACGGTTGTAGTAGGTAAGGAAGCTAGCAGTGAGTATGTTTCTGGTAGAACTGTGGTACTTAGAAGGATAGAGGTATCAGACCATGGATGCATCTTTGACCTGTGCAATCACAACTAGGAATGTTATTCCAATCTATTTATCTTGAATGTTGCTTCTTAGAACTGTACTGTCCTTCCTTGATGATATCGTATTTTTGCCTAAATTGATTCTTTGGGATCTGTCTTCAGGATGTCGCCGCAGACACAGTCTATGAGAGCGGGAACATCAGCTTTAGAGGGGTCTGCCACCTCTCCACCTGAGGGACAGACAGCCGTAGTTCCTCCTACATCTCCGATGCATGTAGGAGTGTTTGCACTTTTCGGGGATCTTCCTCCCCCACCTGTTCAGAGGATAGCCGCAGCTGTGACGGACAACCTTCCTCCTCCACCGACTCCGATTCCCGGAGGTTTGCCCATTGACGCGGCGCAGATGTTTACCTTGATCCAGGGCATGGTAGATGCCCAGAGAGTGATGGCAGACGCTCAGCGAGTTCAAGCTGAGGCTCAGAGGGTGCAAGCAGAAGCGCACTAGGCACAAACCGAGCTGATGAGAGAAAACATGGAGAATGCTCATCAAGTGACTCTCCAAGCTTTGGAGAGAGTAGCACAGTACCAGCAGTTTTTTGGCCAGCAGCAACAGAGATCAGGTACTATAGTGGACTTCAAAAGGATGATGCCTCGAGAGTTCAAAGGCACCGAAGGGATACTCTACACTGACGACTGGCTAGAGGATATAGAGAGGAGCCTGCGATTGACCCAGATTCCGGAGAACTTGCAGATAGAAGCCGCTGGCAGTCAGATATTCGATATCGTACTCACGTGGTATCGCACGGAGCCGAGAATTACTGCACAAGGACTTAGTTGGGAGACCTTCAAGGAACTCTTCAAGGAGAAGTTCTTTCCCGACGTGGCATTGGGAACCTTGGATAGTCAGTTTCATGACTTGGTTCAAGGAAACATGTCGGTCGACGAGTACGCTGCAGAATTCTGTAGATTAAGCCATTTTGCATCATCTATGATTCGGGACCCAGGAGATCGAGCCCGAAAATTTAGAAAGGGACTGACGAGAAAGATTAGGTCGCGCACTTCTGGTCGTCGTACCGCTACCTTTGAGGCTATCTTGATGGATGCCCAGATTGCAGAAGAGGATCTGGATCTCAGGCCTAAGAGGAGTCACAATACTTTTGGAGATACGAATGGTAGCACAGGACCAGCCAAGCATCCCCGTATTCAGCACCAACAGCAGTACCAAGTACCATTTCATATTCAGCAACAACCATGGACATTTCAGCATCCACCGCAGTACCTAGCACCAGTTCCTATCCAGCAACATCCATGGGCGTATCAGTATCAACAACTGTACTAGACACCAGTCCGTGTTCAGCAGAATCAGCAACAGCCTCCGAGAGAGACACAACAGACTTGTCATTTCTGTAAGAAGCCAGGTCACCTTTGAGAGAGCTGTAGAACGAGGCTAGGACTTTGTTTGCACTGCGGCGCTGCGGGACATCGAGTAAGAGATTGTCTTCTAGCCCCTTATCTTCCCGGCCAGCGCGCAGCTTCAGATTATAGAGATCCAGTTAGGCTACCTGTGGAACCGTATAATGCTCAGCACCCGCGAAGGGAACCACCCCAGCAGGGCGGGACATTTGCGATGACGGTCAAGGAGACCGATACTACAGGTAATGTGTTAGCAGGTTCTATTTTTTCCTTCCTTCTGTCCCTCCCTATTTGATTGATTGATTGATTCCTTAGTACAATAGTTGTGTGCATGATTTCCTTGTTATAATATAGTTAGTTGTACACCCTGATATAGAGACTGAAATACCATGACAAAAGACACTATGACCGTACATATTCCCCTTGGGTTGCATGTTGTATGATTGTAGGAAAGATTTTTCTTGGACCATGATTATTGGGGTTTGACCATGACGAAGATTCATGAAGGAGTTATGACTTGACAAGAGAGACAAGATGATTAAAATTCGAGGATAAACATTGATTTAAAAAGAGGGTTAAGAAATTAACATGGCATAATTGGTGGTTTATTAATTCCAGGAAGATTATGATGTAATTAAATTGGTTATTAAAATTTGGAAATTTTGGGAGACTATCATTATATTTATTTGGTTGCAAGTTATGAATTTTTTAAAATGTTATATTTGGATGTTGCATTTGGAGAATCCTTAAGTATCGTATTGTTGAGTATTTTGAGGTAAGAGAAAATCGAGGAATAAAATTATTGATGGACTAATGTTTGAATTCGAACTTTTGGGATGAGATTTACATTTTCTATATGTGCATTGATTAAAATCAAGTTAGAGGAGTGGATATTAAATTTCGAGTATTGAATTATTAACTAAAAAAAATTTTGGGGAAATTTTTGATAAAAATGGACTTTGATTCTATTTCGAGGATTTTTCAGGAATGCAAATAATTCAGAATTTTTGAAAAATTATGAGAGGACATTGTGGATTATTAACTGATTTCGTGATTGATGAATTTAAATTTGAGGGAAATGATAATGTGTATGATAAACGCTACTATGAGGATTTTAAATTTCGAGGACGAAATTCTTTTAAGGAGGGTAGACTTGTCACTACCACGTTCCAAAAACAGGGGTATTTTTGACTTTTTATAATATTTAATATTATGGTAGTTACAATTAAGTAATTGCATGATAGTATATTTAATTTAAATAAATGTGTGATGTGTAATTTAAATATAATATTATATACAGTGTTTATTTGTTTTGAGCTAGCAGACTTGACCTAGAAGCCCAGTAGATGAACACCTGTCCGAATTATGGAATTCGATATTTAATTATTTTATCTAGAATTTATTTATTGGAGATTGTATTTAACTACGTATTTTAATTAATTATTGCGCATTGCCTTTGCTTCGATATTTGGAGCGCTACCCTGACTTTTGTCTTCCAACAAATTTCACAATCTTGCCCTAGACATGCCCGCCTTCCCTTCTGCTATTTTTGTAACTCATAATTATGCTCTCTGTACCTTATTTCTAGCCGCACAAAAATCGTCGTGGACGTTTATTTAATAAATTCCTATTTTGTGTCGTTGTGCGTTCCAATCGAAATTGGGGACAATCTTGACCTATTTTTCGTGCGGCCCAAATTAAGGTAATATTCTGTTCTGAGTCTTCTTCATTATTGGTATTGATGACCTGACCTGATTTTGGCCCTATGTACTCCTAATTAATTTTAGAACACAACTTGTATATATTTCTAATTAAATTGAGGATACTATTTTAACCAATTCTGAAATCCCAATTTAATTACAGCGCCCTGCTAATTGAGCCCGTACAAAACTTACAGCGCCCCCTGACCCTACAAAACACCGGACACCGAATCGCCCGACAAATTTTCGTCATTTTATACGTCTGTGCAAATACCCAAATTTAAGGAGGCTAATTTGCAAATTTGCATTTTGTCAACACCTCATTTGTTTAAAATAATGAGGGAGCCTAATAATATTTAATTAGTCTCTCACCCTCATTCCCACATAAAAATCCCCATGTCAAATCTGGACCCCTCATTTAAAGGGGGGTCAATCACCACCCTTGATTTCACAACACCCTCTTCCTATTTAAAGTCCCATCAAACCCTAATCCCCAAAAACTAGGTTTCCCCACCTACTCACAAGCCCCATATTTTCTCTCCAACGTATGAACAAATTCTTCTTCTTCTTCTTCCCTTCTTCTTCTTTTCTTCTCCTTCTTTTTCTTCTTCTCCTTCCTCTCTTCATTATTTTTTAAAGTTTAAAAGAGGAAGAAGGGGGGAATACTGTTCACTTACCCCCCCACATACTGTTCACCGGCGGCTACCTCCTGCCGTACTCCGGCGGCCTAGTTCCCCGCAGCCCCACCCTGCTGTCCGGTCAGCGAGCCTCCTTCTACTCCCTCTACTCTTCTCCGCGGCTTCACGAGCCGAGCCCGATCCTCCGGCCGGCCGAGTCCCGCTGCACCCTGCAGCCGACCACCATTGCTCACCCCGAACTCCCGCTGCACCCGGCCAAGCCCATCCCCGGCGGCCCCTGTACTCCGGCGACTCCTCCTCCCTGCTGTGCTCTCCCCCTCTCGCTGCCAACATCACCACCACTACCGGCATCTGCATCCCCTCCGCCCGTAGCAGTTTTCCGGCGGCCGCTGCTCAACTCCGGCGGCCCGTACCGACTCCGGCGGCGGCCCTCACGAGTCTCCCCCTGAGCACAGTCCGGCGCGACTCCAAGCCTCCTCCACCTCTCCTTCTGCTGTCAACCCCGGCCGGCACTCCGGCAAGTCTCGGCTTCCCCATCTATCAATCCATCTCAAGTCCGGCCATCCTCCCCGGTCAGGCGGCCGGCCGACCCCATCACAGTGAGTTCTTTCTTCTTCTCCCTCTTCCTTCTTTATATATATATATATATATATATATATATATATATATATATATATATATATATATATATATATATATATATATATATGTATATATACATACATATATACGTATGAGTATATATATAAAGATATGTATATGTAAAATAGTTATTTAATTAATGTTAATACATGAGTATGTATAGTATATATGTATTAATGTATATATATACATAAATATGATATATGAAATGTTTAATGTTTAATTAGTGTATATTTAAAGAAAATTAGTATGCATATATATATACTGGTAATTCCATAAAATTGTATTTTATAAAAGGTACACTATATTATTAGTGTAAATTAAATTATTGTATTGGTACTTATGTATTTATATGTATGCAACTAGGTATTTAAATTAATGCTTAATATTAATGTATACGTATATATATATATATTTAACATGATTTGTATACAGGTATGTATAAGTATGTATTTAATTTGTATATATATATATATATTTGGTATACACTTATTATATATTTGCTATATATATATTAATTGGTATATACGTATACAAACATCCTTAGTATATGTATGTAATATGATTAATTGGTGAATTTACTAGATGATTCTAGGTGGCCAGTATCATACCTAGAGAAGTCCCGAACTCAGTGTTTTTAGACTGTGTTAGTGTAGCATCTGATGCAAATGTAGTTTTGCTTTGTGATATGTTTATAGGACTGTTGGTTTACCCAGGGGATACTCTGGAACAGGACATCAATAATTACCAGCTAAGGACCGAAGGCAAGTACATTCTCTAATAATTTCCAATTCCTTGATAATTTCTATAAGTTCAATAATCATGAAATGTTACATCTGAATCCTTGACACTGTGCTACACGGACTAGTATAGCTTGGATCTGCAGTCATGAGATGTTACATTGATTATCGTATTGACATTGTACACGATATGTATATTAGACATCGTACATGATAGATTGGACTTGCTCGTGTATCGTGACGTGTCATGGTTGGATCCACAGTACTAGTTGGGGGCGGAAAAGTAGTTAGTAAGAAATGTGATCATAACCTCTTATTGCAGTGTAGAACAATGTAAGTGTTAATCATGCTCTTCACCCATGATTAGCCAGGCCCTATAGCTATCGTACATGTTCCCAAGCAGATCACATTTCGAAACTACTATTTCAAACACTTAGAATTGATTACAATTCCCTATTTTAAATCATATACTACATCACCCGTATATGATACTGTACCTTATTCTTTTCATTTTCATACATTCACTGACTGTACCATATTGCCTATTGCTTGTCTCTTTACATTGCCTGTCTCTCCTTTATTGCCATTGCATTTATTTCAATGTCTTCTCAGTATCTAGCATCATATGTTTATTGCTTTATAGTCCTTATCAATTTAATGGAACTGTTATTTGAGATTTGTACTTTGCTCCTTCCTGACTGGAAACATTTTTCCAGACTATGCCTTAGAGGACCGCTGTCCGACACTTTATGGACCATATGGTGAGTAGTTGCAACTGGGGCTTGATAGTTTAGTTGTGATTCCGGGAGGTCTAGCCGGAATCACTAATCTTCTAGTTAGTTCTTTTAGCAGACTTTTTGGTACCGGATTTGTCTCCGGCATTTATGATGACTTGGATATTTGTTGAGTTAGATTATATTTTGACTTGTGTTGTATTAAATTTTATTTGTTCGATATCTTTTCGTGCTTTAGTCCTGTGATTGAGTATGTGTTCATTTTATTTGTGTCATTCGTGCCTCCTTATGGAGATTGGATGCTTGAGTGAGATTGGCTAGATAGTATCAAGACCTTGACAGCGTTCTACCGCCGATGCTGCGGCGTAGGCTGGACGTACCCACGTACTCGTGCCCCAATTTCGGGTGCGGGTCGTGACATTTGTGGTCCTACGGGGACTAGGTATGGTTTGTGTGGTTTATTGTCCGAGTAATAACTATATATGTTTTGGATGTTTTTGATCAACCATATGAGTATCGACCATTAATATATTATGTTATTTGCCCATAGGGCCTTAGTCTTTCCTCTACTATATCTTTTTTACTACTTTTATTACACTATTTTTCTGTTGGGTATTCCTCTTATCCATTTTTGTTTAAATGACAAAGGGGAAGAAATATATTATTGAGGAAAAGATTCTTAATTACGGGGGAGCCGTTTTCATAACCCATACTAGTTTTTTAATTATCAAAATGGGGGAGATTGTTGGCACATTAATTTTGATTAATTCATACTTAACTAATATGTCTGTTGTTTTTAGTCCTCTCTTAAGTTACAGAAACAAAAATGGACTCCTTGGACTCAGAATAATCCATGTGAATATTTCACAAATTCTCGAATCAGAAGCGCAACAAAATATGTCAATAACTTGCAAAAGGAGGGCTAAAGTTCAAGACCAGCCTACTCAAGTCTCTCCATCATATAGTCTGAAAGATATCTTAGGAAACATGTGAAACACTCATAATGGTTGGCAAATTCTAAAAGCTAGGTTAGAAATCTGTTATAACAATCTTTAGTACAAAACCAGCATACCGATGGTATACTGGTTCGTACGGTATACCTTTATATATATATATAAGCTCTCTAGCTTTGGAGTGACATATCGAAGGCACACTGGTTCGTACCGTCGGTATACCGATGTTTTATATTTTTTTTGCTTTCTGTCATTGAACCGGCATACCGACAACACACTGGTTTGTACCGTCGGTATACCGATATTTATATATTTTTGCTCTCTGTCGTTGGAGCGACATACTGACGGCATACTGGTTCGTACCGTCGGTATACCAATATTTTATATATTTTTTCTTTCTGTCATTGTAGCGGCATACCGACGGCATATTGGTTCGTACTGTCGGTATACCGATATTTTATATATTTTTGCTCTTTGTCGTTGTAGCGGCATACCGACGGCACATTGGTTCGTACCGTCAATATACTGATATTTTATATATTTTTATTCTCTATCGTTGGAGCGGCATACCGATGGCACACTGGTTCGTACCGCCGGTATACCGATATTTTATATGTTTTTTCTCTCTTTCATTGGAGTGACATATCGTTGGCACACTGGTTCGTACCATCGGTGTACCGGTGATAAAATCTTTTAAATTCTTCAAAACCCCAACGGACAGATTTGATGTATTTGTTGCACCCAACGGATAGATTTATAACCATTACTGTAGAGTGAACGGTATACCGACAGTATACTATAGTATACCAACGGTATACCGTTGGCTGACAGTTTTGTGCATTAAATGCCTTTTTCCTTTTAGTTTGTATTTAAGAACATTGAATCTCTTCATTCGAAGCAATCCTTTTGAGCTTTAATTTTTCTCAACCACCAAAAGTCTTTGCTCTTTAACTCTACCAAGCTTTTAATTTGTCATCTACCAAAAGTGTTAGAGTTATCCAAGAGTTGTAACTTTGATCTTCACTTGTTCTAGAAGATCAAAACCCCTTTCTTGTGTGAAAGAAATTCGCGAGCCTTCAGATCAAAACACATGTGTAAGAAGTTGTCGAGTCTTCGGATCAAAGTTTGTAATCTACTATTTGGTTAAATAGTAGATTCAAGCCGGACAGGAGTTTCTGGGACTGGAGTGCCTTCGAGGAAGGATACCAGGATACATCGCGTGTTTGATTTCTCGCTTCCTTCTTTATGTTACACATTATTACTGCTAATTGTGCTTATAGTTGTATTACCCTATTCATCCCCCCTCTAGGGTTCCTTCAAGTATGAGTGATTGTGTATCAATATATCTGGACCCAAGTATCCTAGTGTGCATATGTGGGCATATACTGGGTGCAGAACCTGGGTAAGAGGATTCAGATCTCAAGAAACTGGATAGGAGTGTATTTTGCAGTTTGAAGTGCATAGATGGAGGCTTGGATGGCAGTCCCTGGGCAATGTGCTTGAGGGAATGGAAGCATTATTTGTATGTGGTTGTAAATTATGTTTCAGTGTGCAGTAAAGGGGAGTAAATTATAGATCTTGTCTGAAGTAGGGTGATGCATACCATATGTAGCAACTGGAGTTGAGCACAGAGCATGTGTGTGTTAAGGGAGATATTAGGCATAAACATTAAGATAAAGTGTATATTAAGTCGTGTGAGGAGATAAGTGTGAATGTTAGCAAGTGGTTTAGATTGTTATTAGAAATTAGATATAGGTAAGTGGAGGAGGGGAGTTAGCAGTCATATGCAAGGGTTTTGGGCATAGGACTTAATGCTAGGTATGTATCAGTAACGAAGAGAAATAGTGTATCGGTGATGCACACACTGATATACACCAATATCAGTGTATGTCTGTGTCTTTGATTTAATTCAGGTGCTAGTGGACTTTTAAAGATGATGGAGTATAATATTATTGTAGAGTAAGTTGCAGAGCATTGATGTATCAGGTTTAGAATGTGAATAGTTGGGGTAGTAGATGTATCATTATATATGGATGAGGATACCTATTGTAGTATATTAGTAGTGTGATTAGGAGCAATCCCTGTAGTAAAGCAAACTACAACAAGTTGTAGGAGGCACTGCAGGGTACTAGGAGGGAGCTTGAGATATATTCATGTAGTGAGTATAGTAGTGTAGTGTTTGAGTGTAGTGGGTTAGAGTGTGGTACAAATGAGATAGATACCTAGTGTTATTATGTGAGTGTAAGTGCTAGATATTAGCAATAGGGTAAGGTAGTAAAGCTAGTATAAGGTATGGGTAAGTGAGTATGGGTATTCTATTGTTACCCAGAGTATTGATACTAAGTAAGTGAGGGTAAGGTAGTCGAGTATTAGAGTTATGGTCAAGGTATTGGGTTTATGGTTTAGTATATAACTAGGTGGGATTTAGGCTAAGGTAGTATTATATATTGGTATTTATGAGTTATATAGTATATATATGATACTTAGTATATAATATTAGATAGTATGGCCTAGAAAATTAGTATTAGTGAGGTATTTACCAAAAAGACCTAGAATGACTTCATAAATCTAGTATTGACTAATTTAGCTATATAGGCCAACCCTGTTGATAACTTGGAATCCAAATTAAGTAATTGGCTAGTTTGACCAGAATAACCTAACTTGACCTAGAAGCCTAGAATGTAGCTAGTTGATTTTATTTATGATTCCAAATCACATTTTTGACATAGAAATTCTTATATAGGTCTTCGAGGCACTGATTTAGACACTCTTTGATATTATTGCTCTGGACCATATGCGAGTACATTCTTTGATTATTTCCATTATTTGATAATTACTATAATACAAGTATTTAGTAACAGTTTACCTGATTCTTGACACGATGGTACACGAATTAGTAAACTTGGATTCCCATCATGAGATGCTACTCCTCAGTGATTATCTTGATATTCTCTATGATTATTTAGACAGTGATCATCATGCTCATATTATAGATCGTGCATAGTGATTACTGTGTCGTGACGTATCATAATTTGGATCTATTGTACTAGTCAGGGTAGGAAAGTGCTAGCTAGATATGTGATCAAGAACCTTAAACAATGTTTAAAGTATTATACATTGTAGACAACATCCAATCATATACTTCACGTGTGATTATGTTACTCCGTAGAAAATAGCCAATCATACACTTATATATGATTGTGTTACTCCGTGAAAATAGATAACTATTAACCCAAGTCATCACATAACTAACTAGTATTTCAAAACACTTAGTATAGTTACCAGTTCTTCTCTATCTTTTATTTCCTTATGTACTGATTATGCCCTATTATTCTAGATTACCTCTCTCTCTTTTCTGCCATACTTTGATATATATTTATTTCTTTTCTCGTCTTGTATTATATTCACTATCACTATTTATAGTCATTATCAATTAACTTGGAACTAATATTAGGTTGTACTCATTCCATCCTGACTAGATAATATTTTTTAGTGGATTTGGAGGATTGGTGTCTGACTCATTACGGATCGCAGGAGGTAGCAGCTGCAATCTTGGATCCTTTAGTTCATGAGTGATTATCAGGAGGTCTGGCCGATGTCACCAGTTATCCTAATTATCTTTACTCATCATTTTAGTACTGGATTTGTCTCCAATATCTAGATTATTGAGATGTTATTATTATTACTACTAGACTTATGTTGGTATTGCTAGACTTATTTAGAATTGATGTGGATATTGAAGACTATCTAGTATTGTGACTTTGTGACTTTTGTTGTTTTATATCTTATCGTGCCATTTCTTTCTTATAGATCATATTGTCCTCCTTTCCGGAGTTGAGATATCATTGAAAGGTTATGATATATTATTATGAGAGGTAGATAGATAGTATTGTTGACCTAGGTAGTATTCTACGCCGTTGTTACGACGTAGGCTGGGTGTTGCCATGTACTCGTATCCGATTATCCGGATGCGGGTCATGACACTTTTGATGCACGTATTTTATACTATATATGCTCATGTCATCTTTTTCATTATTCGTTCCTCGTATCTCTCATATTTTTATGTCATTGTTCTTGTTAATTCTTCATAATGATTTGTTCATTAAGATTGACTTGTTTTTGTTACCATATATGTTCACTTAATATTTTCGTTCAAAATGTTCAACGTCAGAGTTCATATTAAAGTGATCATGTTTATTAGTGAGCGTGCTAGGTGGGGGAATACAACAAGTAAGCATGTGGTCAACGAATTGACTACAGAATCCCTACACATTGATTGCATAATATCAGTTGTGCATATACATATGACTGATAGATATCCCAAGCCGTCCACATGCAGAAAACTTGTATTCTAAAATACAATGTGCACGTAACCTTGATTATTATTGTTATTGTTATGTTGTATAGTTTCTTGTCTTCTCATAGTAGATTGCATATTGTTACCGTCTTAGTTATATTCACTTGACTAGCCATGACACAAAGTTAGATAGTTCTTTCCTTTCTATATATGCATGTATATTATATTATGTTGATTTAGAGTTATTGTTGTACTTTGCTCCATTTCTGACTGGATAAAAATTTTTAGGCGACTTGCTAATCTACGCTATGGAACCTTGTTGGAGATCGAGATACTTTTGGAGGATAATATTAGAATTTATATAGTTTAGTAGTTGCTTAAGTTTGATGTTTACCGGGTTTGTTTTTGAGTTGTGATCTAATTATAAATAAAAGATTTATAAATTATATAAATGTTGTGAATGAGTAATAGAAGGAAATTGTGATTATATATTGTCTATTTGGATTGATGATTGTAATTGAGGTCTAGATAGCGTACTACCGTCGATGATGCTGCGCAGGCTTGACTTGGCCACGTACTCGTATCCTAAAGGTAGGACCGGGTCGTGATAATTGGTAAGCATTGTAGTCCCGTAAGCATGTACAGATATAAGTAGTGTAATCACGTAAGCATGTTATACTCAATCGCGTAAGTAAAATAGGAAAACATATATATACTGTGTAACTTGTTTGTGACTTTTTACCAAAATCGATGCACTCACCCTTGCACTGATGCAAGGTGAATACTTACTCCCTGCATATGACATTCGTTAGCATTTCATCTTATCTATATGAAGGTCACTGGCTTTCCGAGCCATATTGGACTACTCTCGAGAAATTTGGCGATCCTTCATGCTTGGGTTGCAAGCCCCACCGAAGCTTCCATATTACCAAGTATTACGACGCGCCCTTTCAGTCCTGGTAGCAAGTCCAACTAAAGATCTTGCAATACCCATGCTCTGAAGCACGTTATCATTGTTCCCTTCTAGGCCGAACGGTCCTAATGCCATGGGCTCACTCGTTCGAGGAAACAAAACACTTGCATAGTTTAACCATGTCCATGACCAAGCAATATGGGAACCATTTGACTATGAAATACGAGCACAGTACCAAAATATAAGTAAAGTGATATACGTATCTACTTGGCACATTATATCATTCTTGCATTAACCAAATACTCTTTTGATATTGTAGTTGGTGACCCTTAGGCCCCAACAATCAAGGCAACATGTCCCCATTCGAGAGTTCCACGGACACATACACCTTCGAGACAGTTGCATGGTTTGGAACCACAACTGCTTACTTAGCTGAAGAAGCATACTACTTGATGCTCGTGCACTGATGCACATTTCTACCTTTCGCATACCAACAATTCTGTGGCATTCTGCTACAACTACTCACTTTGTTGATGAAGCGTTGCTAATCAATTCTCGTGTATGGATGCACGTTCCGATATGGCTATTAAATTTTTTATCCTTAGTGTTCAATGTATGATACTACTTCTGTTATCTGAACTACGCACGTTGAATATATGATATTATTATCACGTAAAGGGTTTATTTTATTAAGGCATGAATGAGTAGAGGAGAAGGGCCGGAGCCCACCCACCTATACTGATCTGCCTATCATTTTATCGATTCAATCCAGCCTATTATCCCGACTATGCAATCTGTTGTGATGCATAATCTCTTGCACTATTCTGAACTAGTCCATTGATTCCACCTGTTAGGCCAATACCGTGCTTATGTCCACAATGGGGCTACTTATTAACCTCAGAGAATTTTACGTAAAGACTGCACATGAAACCAAACCCAAACAAGTCATTATTTGAGTCAACTCACCTTCATAATGCACTGTACAGTGCGGGGCATTACATACTATATATATAGCTTCAGGCCTATTATAAATAATTATTTCATATAGGCTGGAGGCCCAATGTCACACACATTCCCAGATTTGGTATTTCTTAAATTTGTGATATTTAAAATTTTCCCTATAGATGTATTCATGATGTATTTACATGTAGGTTCCCGTTAATTATGTTGTATTTATTTAATTATATTCTTGTTTATTGTGGGAGACTGCCCGAGACCAGTAGTGAATATCTTGTCAATTGTCATAGACCCGTGCTAGAACCCGTATATAGGATGGATACCAGACTCGGTTCACTTTGGAACCACTAAGCCTATTTTGGATGGTTGGGATTGGTTGGAGAGTGTTATGACTTAATCTTAGGGCTAACCTCATTTCTCCACTTGGTATATAAATATAATTTTCTCTCTCCTCTCTCATTCTTTCTTATTTTTACTTTCTTTCTTCTTTCTTGTTCCTCCTTCCCTCAAGAGCTCCCCTTGGCCGAAGCCCTACCCTAGACTTGGTTCTAGGAAGGGGTTTGTTAGTCCACCAAGGCAAGTACATCTTGCTCAAAGTGGTAAAGCCATAGATTTTTGGATTTTTATTTATATGTTGTTTTAAAAATATGGTTGATAGAAAATATTATCCTTGAGTTGCTGATTATATTTAGTTCTTGGAGTTTTGGATTTTGATGCATAGATTTTTGTAGATCAGATTTTCAAGATTTAGATTTTTTATGTGTTCTATGAGTTTTTCTTGGTATTGATCTACTAAAACTTAGTGTTTTCGAAAACTAGTTATTTCTTATGTTAGAGCATTTTAATTCGAGCATTTTCGCTTTTTTTTTTTTACTTGATTTGGACTTAAAATGAAGTTTTTATGAATAAAACAATTTTTGAGTTTTTGGAGCTTTTTTTGCCATGGCTGAACTTGTTGTCTGGAGAAGATGAAGTTCTCATGCGGCCAGTGCAATACGCGACCGAGACTTCCATGAGGCATGATCCTTATGCGGTTGGACTCTTTGTCGCATGCCAACCAGCATGCGTCCATCATGTTGGACGCATGACTGCTGATTCACACAAGTGCCTTTGAACACCTTGTATTTTTACTCGCTGAACGAAGGAGAAATTTGCTAAGTCTAAAAGCCACTCCATGCGACATCGAACTTATGTCGCAAGCAGAGCATGCAACTACCTTCCCTTGGATGCATGACTCTAAACTTTGGCGAATCTTTGGCACATCTTTGGCATATCTTTCTATGGTTGTCTTTTCATTCTGACATACTTTATGTCACGTCATACTTTATTTTACATCACTCTTTATGTCACTTTACTGACACTCATTTAATTCACGTCACATCGGCACATATTCTAAGAAGTAGACTTTGCCTTGACGCTATGCGGTATCGACCCTATGTGGCACCTGCCTTATGCAGCAAGTAGTCCATGCAGCCAGATCGTCCATGCGGCCAGTGCTCATGAGCCTGATCAGTGCATGCAGCCTGACCCATGAGGCAATTTATGCGTGCACTTCTCATGCGCGCATGTGATCCTATGCAACCCTAGTAATCTATGTACACGTTCCATGATTTCTTGAGTTTAATTATTTTATTTGAAATATTTATTCGTTTTATATGGTTGCTCTTGACAATTGCTTATTATTGATCCTAAGAAAGAAATAGACTTAGTAACCAGACTATGCTAGACCTGGCTATGTGCTAGAACTAACTATGTGCATAGTATGATTATATGTTGTAGTAGGATATGTGGCAACCCAAAGTAAACTCGGATTAGTAGATTAACTTATATATTGTTTGTCAGATAGAGTGAGGGGCGTAGTTCTGATCGGGAGACGATCTGTAATTTTGGTCCTTGTTTGGTTAAAGGATTGTGAATTTGCTCCAGAGTGGTTCACACTTTTTCTCTTACTCACATTCGGCGGCAAAGTCTTTGATCGATAGTCGGTCTACCTGATTTGGGGAGATTATATTTTGACCAAGTGCCCCATGTAATAAGACTCATTTGACCAACTGTAAGTTTAGTGATTCGATCCTAATTTTTGTATGTGTGCCGATACAATTACTATGTGCTACGTGTATATGTATTATAAATATGCACTAAGGTGCGACATAACTTGCTATGTGCTATGAGATTATATGTTTTGGGTTGTGCATCGAGAATGCCTTCTATCTATGCGATATGTGATATTATTATATTAATTCTCCAGCACGGGCATGGTATATAGGTCAACTTGATTGATTATTGTATCATGCTAGGTTGAATCTAAATTGAACTGCCAAGTGACAAAGTGAATTTGTATCTAGTGTAGACCATACTACGGTACAACATATAAAGGGAGTAACATGTGACCACACCATGTGATTTCAACTAACGGTAGGGTTAACTAGGCAACTAAAACTTGTAGAGCATTGGGATAGAATGGAATCTCGAGATCGTGCCTAACTAGCCACCTTCAGTCATCTGAATTGGGGTGTGTCGGCTAGTCCCCATGGATATTGTTTAAATCTTCATTAGTAGATGGCAATATCCGACTATTATATGATACTATATATTCTATGTGATCTTAGCATGGTGGCCTTACGAGGGACCGGTGCATACTACTATGTACTATGTGGCAATTTGTGTCTCGGCTAACAGTGCTAGTACTTGGTTCGATCTGAGGATTCCTATATGCATAATACCTCTGGGATAATCCAGACTCCAAGTATCAAGCCGTAGGATTGATTGGCTGATTAAATGAGTATGTGATGGTAGTCTAAGGACATGAGCTATTATGTTGCGATGGTTCAACCCTTGTCCTTGTTTGGTTATAGGGTTGCGCCAATGTGTCATAATAGGTCATATACCAAAGCTGCATATTATATCTATATCTTAGCTTGTATTATGGCATGTGTGTCTTGGATTATATTAATGTATTATATCTTTGTCGTGTTCATAATTGGTTAGTCGTACCCTGTCTTGGAGTAGTGCGACACCTCTTGTCCTTATTTGGTTATAGGGGTGTCCTACTGCTCTGATGAAAGTTCATACGCTTGTCATTGTGGCACGAACTTTCATATTTTATGTACTTTATTGGTTCTTACTTTATTCACTTGTGCTCCTTTGTGGTACTTGCTATCGGGGCCTGACCCCGCTGGTTTTGTTTGGTCAGGTTTAGTAGAAAAATCCGAGGATTCTGTCTTGTATCTGTCCTATGGCACACACCAGGAGGATGTCCGCCGAGGAACTTGAGTGGTTTTCTTCTTTTCCACTATGAGTATCATTCTGTTTTACCTTTTGGCGTTTAACCGATGGTACTTGTTAGCCGGTTTATCTGGATATTAGTTCCTCTACATGATTGTATATTATACAGACCGCCGCTGACTTACAGTCATGTACTCTTGACAATGCACTAGTGTATCATCCTGTATAACTAGTTTCATGGTCATTTTGATAGAGCGTCAGGGTAGCCTAACTGCTTTATCTTACATGTTCATTCTTATTGTTTCTTGGTTGATAATTAAGACATAGATGTTCTTGACCCTAGGTGACTTGATTGTAGCATGCACCCCCTTGTCTCTTGAAAACCTTAGCACATTATGTCTTACTTCGGTATTCTGCAAGGTGTGGTTGGCTGAGTCACTCTCCCGCTATCCAATATTCTAGTTCTGGGGCGTGACACCCAACAAAATAAACATTTAGTAGACCCAAGAAGCTTAATTAGTTATTTAATGATAAAGCCCAAAGGAGTTGAAATTAGGAGGTAGTTTTTAATATACAAGGGAGTATTTGTTACCTATGCATGTTGACAATCATCATCAATAATAAAAATATAACTATATGACTATTACCAATATAAATTGTTTAGAGAATTTTTTTTAACAAACAAATGGAAGTAACAAATTTTAATGCCTTGTTAATTCAGAAGGTCCATAATTTCATTATAAATATACAAATACCGTAAATTTAGGGAGGGATCTTGCAATACGAGACTGGGATAGCTCAATACGCTATTGAACTTACATACATTTCTTGTCCAGTGCCTTCAACTCTTGCAACAATAAATAAGCATTATCTTTGGTAGTCAATTTGTTGGACAAAACAACTCTAAGATATTTAATCTAGATCTCCAAAGAAAGAACTGCTTCAAATCTGTAAACCAGATAGTATGACATACTACTAGTTAGTGTTCTTACCTTTATTTTCTAAGCCCATAGACATTCACCAATCTTTTTATTCCAGTCATATTTATTGGATAAAATAAACTTTTTGAGAAACTTAATGATGGTATTGTTGAAAGCTTCTGCTAACGCATTATTGTTAGGAGTATATGTTGTATGTAACGACCCACTCCACTCAGCCCGGAGAGCCGATTCAAATGGCGAAAGTGCGATGACCTGTCCAACCTTACTCGGCAAGATGACTCATTTGATGCAACGCCAATTCAGACTTAGCCCTTCAAAAGTTCAGACTTAGATTTTTTAAGGCGCGCTCGAAGTCTCGCTCAGTTGATGTGATACATCGCTAAGATAGGTGGTTCTGATGAACTTGTCTTTGCTTAGCCTGCATATCTAAAATATGGATGATACATGTTAGATTTCTAGGCGATAACCCTTGTATGCTAATAAATGGATTCAACGCGCCTAGCTAAGGGAATAATCCCAACTTGTATTACTTGTAAAGAACATAGAATGTAATATGCTGCTAGAAGATAGTAACATTCTTATGCGATTCATTCGTGCGAATAGAGTTTCCATTATGCGTTGTAGTATATGTCTCTACATGATTTTGATGCTCGTCACATAAGTTTTATGCCACGGTCGGATGACATGATACATGCCTTGATTTACTTAGTTTTGTCGGAAGACTATTCCAGAGATTGGTTCTGTGCCAGTCTAAACCTGAAAGTATTCGAATCGTTAGGTCACCAAGGTAGTTCCTAAACTAGGGAACTACAATACGACAAGAAAAAACATGAATTATCACTCGGGGTGGCTTGTAGTGGGCTCATGCCTACTTTTACAACCATAGCCGCTCGGGGTAGCTTGTAGCAGGCTCGTGCCTACGTCTACAACCATCGCTGCTTCTACAAGAAGAAAGAGATAAGCTTGTGAACAAGATCATGATTTGAATATGTACCTGATAGAAGACCTGAAAGACTAGAGACTTGCATGGTTATGACAACTCGTGCACGCGAAATGCATGTATTCCTCGGACGATTGTCGGAGCACCGGGATCATGCCGGCCTATGAGGAATTTGGGGTATTGTGTTCCCAACGGTAGCTAAGTGTCGATAGTCCATTGGAGATGATTTAATATCAGGTAGTCGGGGCCTTTGTAGTTCACACCTATGCATGGTTACCTGAGTCTACCATCATGATAGTTACATGTTAGTGGGCAGGATGGCGTGTAACGCCCTATGTTTCTTGTGTTTTACCCCATTTTTTTCCCGGATGAGATGGCATATGGCAATTCTTGTACCTCAAGCATCTAACCAACCAGAGACAATAACTTATCCTTTATGGCTATGCCAGTAACCTTTTATATAGATTAAGTCAGCTCGATTGTAGCAATCCACTTGCGAGTCAATGCATTAAGGCAAGTATCGAATACACAGAACTCAGTGTGTAGCTCGTTAATTGTCTAAGGTAAAGAATGCACGGCACTTATGTATATTCAAAGAATGGAGGCACGACACCTTATACCATTCAAGCGTATCACACCTGAGTCAAGAACACGTCTGTAACACTATCTTCGTATGCGCACTCTTCCATCTCCTTTCATGTATTATATGTTGGCTAACGTAGTCTACCTTGGACAGGGAAGGACGAATGGTAAGTTGGTAAGTTGTGCATGGTATTCATATTGTACGATGCACTGCAACATGAATTAGGCTTTGTAACATTGCCATGAAACTAATCCTAAGACAAAACTATAACGATAACATAATATATGGTACACAGAACTTATATAACATTTTTGGTTTTGCTGAGTGGACGAGAAGCCTCCACACCAGTACATTCAATGTACTGATAATCCACCATATTTCTTATAGGGTATGAGAGAACCTCGTTCGGTGTAGAGTTTTACCTCATATGCGCTAAGACGTGGAGCTAACTCTGGAGCCTTGGAGCGTTGCGGCAGGAGCTGAAGCACTTCTACAGGATATAATATATTAGAACATCGCCTTTGTATCATCCCCAGTTGTAAGTCGCTTAGCACGCTTTTTATTATTTTAAGAGAGAGAGAGCATAAGCGATTTGTAATCTCAGCCTAGCACCGCTTGTAATACCTATTGAATATCAATAAAGAGAAATATTTTCCTAAATACTTGTGTTGTTTATTTTTTTGCTGCATTGGAACTATTTGTGCGACTCAGTGTCTTAGCATTTCATCGACCGTTTTAGGTGCTTGCCTTGCGCGGGCGCAAATTAGACTGTGAGACATCATGCCCATGCGAGGACGTTCGATCTTGCGGGACCGGGGCATAAAATTTTGGTATCAGAGCATGGCTTTACGTCCTTGGTTACGTATCAATTTTCTCATCTTAGAACTTTGTTCGTGGGTTATGTACAGATGCTCTCTCTCTCTCTCTCTCTCTCTCTCTCTCTCTCTCGTTGTCCCGTGGGATGTTCCATATAATAAGTATAAATATTTTAAAATTTTTATGTGAATGAGTTGTTAAATGAGATAATTTTGTGAAGGCCTTTGTGTCGAGCTATGTCGAACCTTATGTGAGTAGACTTGTGCTCGAGTTAGGAAGTAACGTGTGAACCGGAATACCTCTACGCTAATGCTAGCAGGAAAGTGTGCTAGACTAGAATATCGTTCGAACGAGATAGCTATGCACACAGCCTTTTGGTGCAAGTGTTGCACATGAGATTGGATATTGTTTGGATAATGGTAAGTCAGACTTAGAATGGCTATCGATAGAGACGTTATCGGATTGTCGTTAAGGCGAATATAAAGGATCGTGCATATAATTTGATAAATAGTTTGGTCGGTTACTCGTATCGATTAAGTTACGAATCAAAAATATGGTTTATGTGGATGACTATCGATAGAGGTGTATACTAGATTAAAATTATCGATGCGACGTAAAAGGACCGCGCGGGAGTTTTAAGGAACGAATTGGATGGATATACGAGTGATCGATACAAACATGATTGAGGAATTATTTGGATGACTTGATCCCTGAGTGGTGTATGCGATAGCCTCATGAACAAATAAGCTATCTGAAGAAAGAGTGAGTTTTGAGGATTCATTGAGTAGCTCAAACCCAGAGTGGTGTATAGATCGTCTTGGAAATGTTCGAGCAAATCGAGAATTTTGGGATAGCAATGAGTCTATCAGCAAGACACAAGACTGTGCAAAGCCTTAGAATGAGTATTGTTTAGATAGTCGTAAATTTGAATGTCTCATGTGAAGTTCGTTCAGATGATTTGTGGATGAGTTGTACGAATCAAAAATGGTATCGGATAGGGATTCAGAGATGAAACAGATATATTACTCGAGGAAACTTTGTTGATCATACGTGCAATTTTGGATTGAATTGAATGGATCGAAACTTAATTTTGGGATTGAATACTCGAGGATGTGATCGAAGTTAGCGTGATTGGAACGATAGCGCGATGGAAGATATCACGTATAGAAAATGTGGATTTAGAAGGATATTGCTCGATAGAATTTATCTTGAGTATGGATGATGTGGTTTCAAATTTGAATGAGTTAATACGATTTTAATAGTTGAAAGAGAGTATGGATGGATACAAGTTAAGAAATTGTGTGGTTCGATGATTTGAGGTAGGCGATAACAGGATTTGAACTTGAGTTAGACAAGAAATCTTGAATCTAGTTGTAGAAGCAAGAGTCAGCCGTCAGCCATGAAAGAACGTATCAGGCTTGACCGTTTCAGGCTCCATTCAGAGCGTTTCGAGTTACGAGGAACGGTTCATGCTTCATTCAAAGCGTTTCAAATTACGAGGAATTTAAAAGCTTTGAAGGGGGTCGTGTAGAAGCATAAAAAATACGCTGATAGCTATACGCAGCATGTTCATGCATGGCAGCGTAAACAGAGGACCTCAGAGCCATCAACGTATAAACAGAGCTTTTTCGCTGAGCACAGCGTAAAATATAGGCTCAAGGACCATCCGCATAATGCGATGTATCCAGGCTGCTTCAGCGTAAAAGAGGTGCTACATCGATTTTATGGCGTAAAACTCATCCACTTTCAATGCAGCATTGAAGTGTACGAGGAATGCTTCGTATTCTTTGAAATGAACCTGTCAGATCATGCAATGAACCTGACATCTGGACTCCTGACAAAGAGTACTAAACGACTACCTAGGCGACGGGTATAATGATGCGCGGCACTGCAACCCAGGCTGTCATTTACTGCCATTTCCTTTGCGTAAACCACTTTTACACATACGAAGGAATACGCTGCCTAGTTTTACACAGGCAGATGTGAGCTGTTTACGCTCCGCAGAAGACAAACAGCCTGCCACGTCAAAAGCTGCACTTCGTACAGGGCTCGAGGCACGTCTCTGTATTTAATGCGCAGAGCGGTGATAGTTTCTCGAGGCACGTCTCTGCATTTAAAGCGCCGAATACTGACAGATGTCCGAGGCACGTCTCTGCACTTGAGGCACAGAAGGGTGGCAGACCTTCAAACCATGCCTCCTCACTTAATGAGCAGGATAATGGCGGATCTCCGTATTTAATGCAGGAGATTTGATTAAATGTTACCGAACCGTCGCTTAGTGACATCCCCTTTGCGTAAACTACTCTTACGCATATAAGGGAATACGCTACCCAGTTTTACACAGGCAGACATGAGCTTCTTACGCTCCATAGAAGGCAAACAGACCGCCACATCAGCAGTCACTCTTCGTACAGGATTCGAGGTGCGTATCTGCATTTAATGCGCGGAATGATGGCAAATCTTAAAGACAAGCCTCTGTATTTAATGCGCAGGATGGGGGCAGATCTCTGTATTTAATGCAAGAGATTTGATTATATCTCCAAGAGCCGTAATTCTGGCTAAAACGTCCACATCGTCTCGACTTCTATGCCCACTCGGCCTCTATGACCACTCGGCTTCTATGCCCACTCGGCCTCTATGACTACTCGGCTTCTACGCCCACTCGGCCTCTATGACCACTCGGCTTCTACGCCTACTCGGCTTCTATGCCTACTTGGCTTCTATGCCTACTCGGCTTCTATGCCTACTTGGCTTCTACGCCATGGTGACAGTCATTAGCTTCTATGCCAACCTCTTCTACACAAGGGATAACTACCTATGTGGCTTCTACGCCGTGATCTTCGCAGCAGATATATGCGTTTTGTCCCTTAGTTGGACACGCGTCACATGCTCACTCAAAAGGTCATATATATGCAGGCATTGGTTATTTTAAACCGTCGTGTAAAAGGGTGCTGTACTTTTCACTACTCGATTTCTACACCGACTGAGTGGTCACTGTCACTAAAACTCTATAAATAGAGACCTCTATCAACAGAGGAACGGTCGAACGATCGAAAATAGGTCAAGAAAAGGTCAAGGAGAGGGAAGAAATTGGAGGTCAAGAGAGAGAGAAGAATCCACAGCTCAGGCAAAGAGAAGGGATCGACGACTTTGGTATGGGCATCCACCCTCTTTAGCAACCTTCAAAGCTGTTTTCTGTCTTCCATGGTACTTCTTCAACATCGTGTGGTCCAAGGGCTAAAGTGATCGACCGCAGATCAGATACCTATAGCAATATTTACCCAGATTAAATAAATTATACTTAGTCATCCTCGTATAGGATTAAATTGTACAATCTTGTTTGTAAACATAAAAGAAGGACGGGTTTTCTTATAAGACCTCATTTTCCACATATCAATCTTTTCCGTTTATTATCCTAAATAAGATGGCGACTCTGCTGGGGACATCTTTCTCTTCTGTGAGGAAGCTATTGCTCAACACGATGCGGTATCCGTGGGATCCGTGAAGAAGACACTGGTCGTCCAGTTCGACCAGTCTGCCTACGAAGACATGCTTCGAACAGGGGGTAGCTCTCACTCCCTCTCCGTCCAAAGCAACAGGAAGCTGCATAAGGTCTGGATGCCCAAGACATCCTCTACCATTCATGTGGACTCTCCGATCTCTCCGATCTCTCCGACCAATGAGGTTGTAGCTTTGCTCCCTCCGTGCCTTGCGCATAAAATTCAGTCGCCTGTCTCTGACAGGGCCGACAAAACTTCTGGCAATGCCTCAGTGCTAACCCAGAAGTATACTCCATGCTCTGCGTGTAAAATTTAGTCTCCGTCCCTGGCGAAACAGACAGAACTTCGAACAATGCCTCAGCGCTAGTCCAGAAGCCTACTCCGCGCTCTGCACATAAAATTTAATCTCCCGTCCCTGGCGGAATAGACAAAATTTCTGATGATGCCTCAGCGCCAAATCAGGAATCACAAATGCGCTCCGCGCATAAAAATGTGTCTGCCTTCCGCAGGAAAGCAAATGATCCCTGCAATCTACGCAAGGGAAAGCATGCGGCGGACTACTCAACTTCTAAGCCTTTACGCCAGCAAGGGAACAATCTGCCCGCCCTCCGAATTATGCGAGAAGCTGATGGCCGACTGAGGACATCCTCAGCTTTATGCCAACCAAAGCAGAGCTCCAAATTACGCCATGAGAAGCCATTCAGCGGAAAGAAGGCTCAATTTGCGGGAAGACACCCTCCTCGGGGATTATCCGCCACCCAGATGGCCAACCTGTTGTATACAGGTGGCACAGGGAAAACTATGGTTCCCAACATCCGCATACCCACTGCTGTGAGCAGAAGGAACAAGCCATCATTTTCTTCTTCTGCAACTCCTCCTGACCTGTGCAATTATCTGATCCAGAAACGCAAGGAGAGGGGATCTACCAGCATGTCTATTACGCCTCCTAGCGAGCACTGTTGTAATAGTCATAAGATTGTAATTGATTGTTGTTGTTCTGAAGCAAAATGGTCAGTTTTCGACCGGTTGAGCTACTCTCTATCTTTCCAGGAAGAAGAGCCCACACATGCATCTGTGAATATGGCTTCACACATACCTAGAGGAGGGTCGGGCTCAAGACGTCATCCCTCTAGAACTCTGAGCCGAAGGAGATTCAACATGCTCTTTAGGAACACCGAAGCTGGGGTGTTCCAAAATACCCGTTCGAGGTTGCAACAACCGGCTTCGTACTCTTCTGATTTTGATGCTGGGGGTCGCCAGTCTCCCGAATCAGATGTCGAAAGTATAGAGTCAACTTCTACAGAGACCTATACTAATCTTTCAATGACACCCAAGGAGATGGGAGTTTATGCCATTGGAGATGAACACGACGAAGCTTCCCCATCCGGGAGCGCTGAGCAATGCATTTCTGTACTGGAGACATCTCTAAAAAAATGCAATCCATGATGGAGAACATGCACCAGATGATGCTGACTCAATATATAGCTGCTATGGCTCAAGCGTCGGCCCCTCCAACTCAGATACGCGTGGGGGTGGACTTACCACCATCTAACACGATCCAAGAGCCTGCTCTAGATCAGGAGTCAGCAGTTCCTCCACTTCCTCACTCGGAGAACGTATTACCTCCCACCGGAGTCATGATACAATGACTCCTCATCACTCCGTGGTCCCGATACCGGCTGAAGATCCGATGCAGGCAGTACGGGAGTTGAAAGCCCAATTTGATGCCCTGAAGCACAAAGATCAGTTCAAGAAATTGGGAATCAACTAACCTTACCCAGCTATCTGGGAAGAGATCCCTTTTCCTCCTAGATACAAACCACAGACTATGGCTTTGTTCGAGGGAAAAACATCACCGAGTCAATACATGAACTACTTCAGCATGATGACAGTGTTGTTACAAGGGAACGACGCCCTCCTCACTCGGGTGTTCAAGGGCTGTCTCTCGGGAGTAGCTTATCAGTGGTACCGAAGTCTGGCGGACAAATGCATTACTTCTTTTGAAGACTTCAAGGCATTATTCTTCACGCGATTATACGAGGGAGGGATGGACATGTCTATGTCCTCTCTCATCGAAGTCAAGCAGAAGGAAAAAGAGAATGTTCGCACTTTCATCGAACGTTTTCGTCAAGCCACTTTGCAAATGCCTCTAGGTTTCCCAAACTCGGCATTGGTGGACATCTGCAGGAAGAACCTTCTCCCCGTGATCTCGGTGTTCACAGGACCCTATCAGTTCCATGATTGGCCCTCGTTCATCATCTCAGCGGTAGCCGTGGAGGACAATAGTCAAAAGGCGCACGATAATGGCATCATGATCTCGGCCTCTGATAAAGGCAAGAGGTCATCCTCCAACATCGACCATCCTCGGGGTACCAAGGGTAAAGAAGCTCTGGCGATCAACACGTCCAGGCAAAAGACGGTGGCTACCACATAGACAAAACCTGGGACTTCCAGGCCCCTTGAAGTGTACTCTTTCGACGACGACGATATTCCGAGCATATTCGAATGTCTCGTCAAAAATGGCAAGATTACCCTTCCAGAAGAGAGACGGCCCAATGAGGCCGGCAATACCAACAACCCAAAGTACTGCATCTTCCATAGGTACATACACCACCCCACAAAGGCGTGTTATATACTGAAAAAGATGATCCAGGAGTTGATCGATGCTAAGGCCATCACTCTGCAAAACAACAAGAAGACGGTCACGGCCAACATGATCTCCCTGTAATTTGGCAATCTGCCTCCCCAAGAAGTCCCGGACGGTATTACGCCTATTTCCCGGACGACAATGAACATCGTTAATCTCCCTCCAGCTAGAGGTCAAAATCACGACCTGCTACCACTAACTACCCAGCGAGGCGAGACTATGTGGGTTCATCCAGATCTGGTGCCAGAGATCGAGAAAGAGACTCAAGCTGCTAAGGCTAAGTCTAAAAAGAACTCAAAGCACAAACTGTGTCACATGATTACGGTACACTCGGCATCAGAAGACGAGGTCTTGGCTACTGGAACCCGCTCAGGGAAAGCCTACCTCCAGGACTATGGAGCCAGCCAGGAAGATGCATCGACAGACGCTTCAGCTGCCAAGCCTTCAGAACCGGAATCCGTCGTACCAAAGGCCGGTCCTTCGAGACCAACTTCGGCGGATAAAGGGAAGCAAAAAGAAGTGCGCTTCGATAAACCTGTGAAAAACATTCAAAACAAAGGTTTAGAGAAGCCATACAACTTCGATATCCTGGCCCAACTGGCTAATACACCAGCCAGGCTGTCCATCTTCGAGCTACTCAGGCTCTCTCAGGACACTCGTCAAGCCCTGAGCGAAGCATTGATGCAGGCGGATGCATACTTGACCCAGTTCAAGTCCCCTGACGAAGAACCCATGGCGTGTCCTCAATGCCACAGTGTGATAGAGGTGGTCCCAAACATCACTTTCACTCAAGATGACATACTGTTAAAACATAACAGGCATGACAGACCCCTCTATTACACTGGGTATATCGGTTCCATGGAGGTCGACCGGATTCACATAGATCCGGGATCGTCAATCAGCATCATTCCTCATAGTCTGCTCAGACCGCTGAGGATTCCTACCAGCGAATTGGCTTACACCACCACTACGATCGTGGGTTTCAATGCTGGAAGAAGCAAGCCGTTGGGGAAAATTCGCCTGAGGATCCAGATTGGCAACCTCAGATCGGTGGCTACATGTTATGTCATTAATTCAAAGGTATCCTACAACATTTTACTGGGTAGACCTTGGATCCACGACCACAACATCGTTCCTTCAACTCTACACCAATGCTTCAAATATGTAGACGCCTGAGGAACAGTGCAAACGGAGATTGCTGACCTGAACCCGTTCAAAGGAGTAGAATCCTACTACTCTGATGCCGTGTTGTACTCTCAAGACTGCACGGAAGAGGTGTCAGCCAAAGCAGAGAAGAAATCCCACCGGGAGCCAGAGCAACCCTCTGCCAAGCAACCTCTGTCAATCAAGGTGAAAGGACGGACTACTCGTCCAAAAGCCATAGAGCCTATGGCTATCCACCTGAACAAGACCAGACCAGGAAAAGGGGGTGATCCTCTAGTGATCACTTTGAACCAGAAGCCTCCATCCTTGGTCATCAACCTCCGGTGCAGCAAACAGCCGATGGATGTAAATGCAACCAGGAACAGAGTTTCAGATGATAATAAACATCCTCTTTTCCAGTATATTGACGCCCAAATTCCAAATCAGGAATCCTTCCCCTACGACGATATAGAACCTATAGCGCAAAAATTCTTAGAAGCTATAGATTCCTATTATCCATATATATAGGAAGTGGCGTCATCATCCAATGTCACCACGACATATGGACCGCATGAGGATTCTATCTTCATTGTCCCGCCTACTTGCAGCAGTCAGCATTTAATAGTCTTCGGCCGCATGCGCGATGAACCGACTGTGCAAGAGGATTCTTCCGACGACGATACCGGTAAAATACAGGTTCACAGATACAGCCCGCAAGCTCTGAAGATCATGCAAAATATGGGTTATAACTTGAAGCTGGAACCGGGTCTCAACTACGGGAAAGACAGACGAATGCCGTTGCACGGCGATCCCTACTATCAACGAACTCATTTCGGGTTAGGGTATACCACCTCCCTCGCAACTCCTGAGTCAAACGAGGATATCTTTTTCTCCTCTTAAAACGGATCAGTGCCCTCCGACTCATCTCATACTCTCGAGCGAACATTATCAGCAAATATGGTAGTGACAGATTCCTTCGAATCAGACGAACAAGAATCCGAACCGTTTGAGAATGACGCTTGGGCTCAGCAAATGGATACACAATGGGAGTTTCGCTTCGAGTAGAGAGAACCTCCCACTGAAGACAAATTTATCCAGATTGACGTTGGGGATAAACTTTCGCCAAAGCCGATATTTATCAGTAACAATCTTTCCGAAGTAGAAAGGGAAGAAGTTATCCAGCTGATAAAAGAATATATTGACGTCTTTGCGTGGAATTATGAGGATATGCCAGGCCTTGATCCAAAGGTGGCTACGCATAAGCTCAATATATTGTCCGATTCGAAGCCTGTGAAGCAGCACCAATGCCGGTTCTGCCCGGACATGATGGACGCCGTTGAAGTTAAAATCAAGAAGTTGATAGCCTGCGGCTTCATCCGTGAAGAACAACACCCCAACTGGGTCGCCAATGTTGTCCCGGTTATGAAGAAAAATGGAAAAATACGAGTCTACATCGATTACCGAGATCTGAACGTAGCCTGCCCCAAGGATGAGTTTCCTCTTCCCATTACAAACGTCATGATTGATAATACATACGGTTTTGAACGTATATCTTTCATGGATGGATTTTCAGGATACAATCAAATCAAGATGCATCCTGAAGACGAGAAGCACACTGCCTTCGGGACACCATTAGGGGTATATTGCTATACGGTCATGCCCTTCGGATTGAAGAATGCCGGGGCTACGTACCAACGGGCTATGAGTAGCATATTCCATGAGCATTTACGCAAGACAGTGGAGTGTTACGTGGATGATGTAGCTGTCAAAAGCCGCCTCAAGGATAATCACATCCAAGACTTGAAGGCAGTATTTGAATTGATGCGCCAACATCAACTCAAAATGAATCCTACAAAGTCCTTCCTGGGGGTATCTAGTGGCAAATTTCTGGGATTTATCATTACCGCCAAAGGCATTCAAGTGGACCCTAATAAAGTTAAGGCCATCTTAGAAATGCAACCGCCGCACAATCTGAGGGTACTCAGGGGATTTCAAGGTCGTCTGGCTTATATCCGGAGATTCATATCCAACCTCTCTGGGAGATATCAGCCATTTTCTCGTCTCATGAAGAAAGGTGTATCCTTCGTATGGGACGAAGCCTGTCAGCAAGCGTTCGGTGATATCAAGCGCTACCTCACCAGTCCGCCAGTTCTGGTGCCCCCTGTCATAGAAAGACCATTCGTACTGTATGTTCGAGAGATGGATCATTCTTTGGGAGCTCTTCTTGCACAAAATAACAAGATGGGTCACGAGCAGGCTATCTACTACCTCAGCAGGATGATGGTCGAAGCCGAACACCGGTATCCAGTAGAGAAAGAATGCTTAGATCTGATGTTCGCTACCCAGAAGATGCGACACTATGTCATGGGCCAAACTATTCACATCATCTCCAGGATCAATCCTCTTCGGGTACTGATGAACAAGCCAAGTGTTCTTAATTCCCGACTCGCGACTTGGGCGATGTTATTAACACCGTATGATATGGTGTACGTCCCCCAGAAATCCGTCAAGGGCCAAGCATTGGCTGACTTCCTAGCTGCTCATCCGATCTCGGAGGCCTCCAAACTGTACGAGGATATTCCCGACGAAGTTGCAGAATGTAATTCCATAATAGAAAGTGATGCATGGCAACTGTTCTTCGATGGTTCCTCCAGAACTGGTCCCAAGGGAAATGTGGTCTCGGGAGTAGGAATTGTTCTGGTCACTCCTGATAAGCTCATCATCTACCGAGCATATTCCCTTAGCGAGCCCTGTTCCGACAATGTGGCAGAATACAACGCTCTACTAATCGGCCTCCAAGTCGCTAAAGAATTGGTCGTCGAATCTCTGGAAGCTTTCGGTGATTCTCTGCTGATCGTCAATCAAGTCAGAGGAATATATGAAGTCCGGAATCCAGACCTTATCCCCTATCACCAAGCAACGGTCGAGATAGCCATGACATTCAAAGGATTCTTCCTAGAACATGTACCTCGATCTCAGAATCTGGAAGCTGATGCCCTAACCAGTCTAGCTGCAGATTTAGCTACCCCTATAAGAAGGCAGAATTCGGTAATCCTTCTTAGCAGAAACTTATTCTGTGTGAAAAATAACTTTCACATAGAACACAGCTACGCGGTGGACACAGATCCTCCCAGGAGAGACTGGAGAAGTCCCTTTATAGATTTCGTAGCATACAGAATCTTGCCAGAGGATCCTAAGGAAGCAGTATCCGTCAAAATATGATTATTACGCTTCTATTTCGACGCATCGTTACAATGTCTATATCGTCGATCTTATGACGGTCTATTATTACGATGTCTCTCTGGTGATGAAGCACAGCAGATTATCCGTGAAGCCCACGACGGCGTATGCGGAGCGCATCAACCCGGTCCTAAGCTACAGGATTGTATCAGGAGAATGGGCTATTACTGGCCTACTATGATCACAGATACAATAAAGTATACATGATAATGCAGAGCCTGTCAGGTCCATGCAGACTTTATCCATCAACCTCCCTAATATCTATATCCTACGGTTGCGTCCTGGCCTTTCGAAGCATGGGGTATGGATATCATTGGTCCTATTCACCCGTCTTCTTCCAGAGGTCACCAGTTCATACTGGCCATCACAGATTATTTCTCCAAATGGGCGAAGGCGATCCCTCTTGCTGAGGTGAAGGCATCTAATGTGATCAGCTTCATCAAGCATCATGTCATTTATCGCTTCGGGATACCCCGGAGGATAATTCATGACAATGGGCCGTAGTTTATCAGCCAAGCGTTTCATCAATTTTGCGATAAAAATTGGATACAGAATATCGCCTCTACGGCATATAATCCTGCTGCTAATGGTTTGGCGGAAGCTTTCAACAAAACCATTATCAAGCTCTTGAAGAAGTTCGTCTCTTCGAACAAAAAGGATTGGAATGAGAAGCTGGAAGAATGTCTCTGGGTATACCGTACAATGGTACAGGCACCGACAGGTTGCACCCCATTCTCATTAGTTTACGAGAGCGAAGCAGTTCTCCCCATCGAGATCCAAATTCCGTCACTCAGGATAGCCGTGGCTAATGAGTTGACTCAAGAAAAGAATGACCTGTTAAGGCTTCAAGAGCTAGAAGGATTAGACGAGAAATGCCTCCAAGCTCAACAGCGCATCGCGCTCTACCAAGCACGCATTTCTAGGGCTTTTAATTAAAAAGTGAAGGAAAGGGTGTTCAAAGTCGGCGAGCTAGTCTTAGCTGTGAGAAGGCCGATGATTCTTACTCACAGAAGTAAGGGCAAATTCTAACCCAAATGGGAAGGCCCTTATGTGATCGAGACGACGTTCTCAAATGGCGCTTACAGGTTAGCCTAGCCTAAAGGAGACCTGTTAATGGCTCATATCAATGGCAAATTCCTGAAAAGGTACTATGCTTAACCTCCTCTGCTCAAGTAGAATATGGCAAAAACCTCATTCTGACAAAACTACTTCCAAAACGAAACTAGTTGGATCGTATTCTATCATGTTCATATTACCTCTGAATAGATATGTTTAACTAATTTGGAACTTCAAGACCTATCACGTCCATACTACCTCTGATAGTGTCTTGTATACCAATTTTAGCTAAAAAGAATATTTCTATCATGTCCATATAACCTCTGAATAGATATATCCTGCTAAAACTTACCGAGAGTATATCACGTCCATATTACCTCTGATATCACTTTCACCCAAACCTATCATTTATATTCCAAAATAATGGGTCCACAAAGTCAAATGAAAGCCTCTTTATTATTCCCAAAAAAGGAGCAAAAGTACATTGAAAAGCAAAAGCAAAAGTATATCATTTTGGGGGAGCGGTCAGGTCGCGAAGCTGCTGCGCCAGTGCGGCTATCTTCTCAGTCCTGGAATCCAAGATATCAGCGAGAGCCCGCTCTAGTCGTGCCTCATCATTGCTCATGAGGGACAGTTCGGCTAGCCCAAAGAAAACCAGCACGGGCGACTCCTGCACGCGCCAAGTTCTGTTGTGCTACGCCCAATCGGCTATCCGCCATAGCTAGAGCTTCCGACGACTGAGAAGCCCACTCCTTTGCCTGAGCGAGTTTGTTTCCAGCCTGAGGACCCTCGCTACATTCCCTTCGTGCTCGGCCTGGCACTTCGTTTGAAGAGCAATGGCCTCCTCCAGGACGGCTTTTCCTTTATCCATCTCCTGCTGATGTGTCTGGATGGATTTATTTACGCCTGCCATCTGTTTGGCAAGCCGCACAGTCATGGAGTCATATCTAGCCTGGACCAGATCTTCAACATTGTCTCGAGCTAGCTGCAAGTATTCGTTAATGGGTTGCTCCAAACCATTAACTATCTCCTCCAGCGTTTCAGCTAGCCCAGTGTTGTCGAATTCTCGGATCGATACTATCGCGAACCGGGAGGACCTCTTCAGTGACGCAAAGCTCAGATTCATCGCCAACACCATTGATATTAACATTTTCAAAGTGGCGTAGAAGATGTCGATGTACTGCTCAATCAGCACAGCTAGATCCAAATGGACGCCGGGAGTGGCCTCGATATTGGCGAGTCCTCCTCCAAGAACAACCGTAGACGATGTTGCCACGACCGTCGCTTCAACAGGTGGTGTGACAAAAGAAGAAGCGCCAACACCGAACGAAGTGACCGGCATACTCAAAGGAGGCATAGTCACAATGGCAGGCTCGTCCTCCTCTTGAGATATCGGAATCTCGTCGACAGGCGAGCCGGCACCTGAAGATGTTTCCTCTTCAAAATCAGCCACCTTCGTGTCGCCGCCAGGACCTAACACGGAGCCAAAAGGCGCATCTACACTGTCCTCCCCGAAGAGGTCTTCCCCTGAAAAGAGGACGAAAGAAAGTTAATATCAGCATAATATTAATTTTCCTAAAAGAAAAGGCGTGAAGACGACATTTACCCATGGTCGACGGCATATATGTCGCATCTGCGGCCTATACAGCTAAATCATTCTTTAATGATGCTAGGCAGCTATCATACCTGGAGAAGGGGGTGCTCTAAGAAGCACTGGCGAATGCTCTTCCAGGTCCTTGTCAAATTCCAACCGAGGCTCATCGGCTGGAATCTCGCCAGGTGCGTTTATAGGCACGGCAGGGGTCCCTCCCGATGCCGATCCGCATAAAGGTATACTCAGCCCCGAAGGCGACCTCGTTCCACTACCTGAAGCAGTAGCAGCGACGACAGCCTCCAGCAGAGATTCTTCGGCACCACCAGCCGGAACATTAGAGGGTCCCTCTCTAAAAAGCGAGGAACCTCCAATCAAAGAATCATCCCCAACATGGGGAGATGCAGGCTCACTTCCAGGAGCCTCAATACCAGGAATCCGGAGAGGACGATTAACTATCTTCTTCTTCCTCTTGCGAGGGGAAGTCTCCTTCGGAGTAGGAGCCCTTCGCTTCCCAGAAATCACCAAAGGGCCTGCAGGAAGAGGTACTTCACCCCTCAATACCGCCAACAGAGGCTCATCTGGAGTGACGGACTCCTCACCCTCGTCAGAAGAAACCGAGGGGACTTCGACTCTTCCCCCAGACTTGGAAGAGGGCACCCTAAAACTTCCATGCATATCAAAATCGCGATGGAAGGTGTTCATTGCCACATAGAACTGGGCATACGAGTGGAGGATGCGCAGCTCCGTAGAGAGTGTAATGAACGACACAGTAAAAATTGCTCCAGTGCAACCCATGAGGAAGTATCGCCAGCCTCTCGCTCCATCAATGAGTCCACCCCTGGACCGGAAGCTGGTAATGGCGTTGCCCACGTGCAACTGATCATACCCAAACTACCTGGCAAACCGACTAGGCAGGTAGGTCTCCAAGAAGCAATGATCTTCACTCCTGTACAGTAGATGAGAAGGTCTAATGCAGACCAACCAATTAAAAGCTTCAGAAGAAAGATTGGTCTTCTCTCTACCGGAATTCTCAAGCCTAATCCTCGATTGATTGCAATGTACAGAGGGGACAGGGCAGAAAAGCTTCCAGCTGTTACTGAAGCCCAGCACCCGCCGACATTCTAGAACCGTGGTCACATTCCAGGAAGACTTCTGGTAGTTCAACAAGAAACTAGCCCCCGAACTACTGCCAGAGCCGGGAGACATAACCCTGGGGTTATAAAGAATTAACCATCCCATCAGATACAGGTATGGTAATTCTATCCTGGGAAAGCTATCACACCGGGTTTCATCGACGAGCAACCCGTCAGTCATGGTCCTTAGGCCAGCTTGTATACGGCATACCATGGCAGGGAGCAAGCCCAGTCTTGCCCCGAACACCAGACACACTATAGGCCACAGCGTGTTGCGGTGAATGCGGCCCGCAGATGCGACGCCAGGTACCACTACTCGGCGTAGCCATATGGAGAGGAAGCCAGCCAGTTGAGCTTTCCTGGACAAAGGCCTGCGGTAGCGCCTCAAATAACTATAGTCCTTAGTTCCTATATGATACTGTCCTATCCCTTCGTCGAGGATCGAGTCCGTAGCCCCAGCGTCTACCATAAGATCGTCGACTACCTGAGCATTAAGCACGCTCAGAGGATTCACAGGCTGATCCTTGTCCTCCAATACCTTCTCCGGCTTAGCAGTCCTGGACCAGTGAAAGAAGAGGTAGGACGTCCATTTATTGATGTGAGCCAAATCTGAGTGCTCATCATTAAAAGCGGTACAAGCGAGGTAGTGGCATATCAGCTCCTAGTATACCTCCACTACCCGAGAGTCTGAATCCCCCAGCTCCCGGTTCGTGGGAGCATACTCTTTATATGGAGTATCCCCCATCGGCAGTCTCGAGATCTCTGCCATCTCATGGAGGGCCAATCCCAACTCCCCCAGTGGAGTGGCAAAAGTCCCGGTGAGCGAAATATATCGCTCCATCAGTGCCAGGAACAGGTTGGGGTTAGGAGGTAACCCTACACTGGTAGCACTCACAGCTGCAAACAGACCAATGCTCTCCAACTCGGTTTAAAAATACTTCAGGGCCCAATCAGCCAAGCGAGCCCATCGAAGGTTTGAAGGGGTGATCCACCCACCGCACCAAGGGTTCACCTTAGGGTATACTCCCCCGTGCCCCATAAAATCATTGCAGAAAGTCGATAATTGGACCGGTTGGATCACCAAGTTGTCTTCACTCGGGATACTGCCCGGGTACAGTCCCTGAACATCGTCACATTGCCGGAAGGGCGGCTGACAAACGACCCCTGGTCAGCTCCTTTCAGATAAAAGATCTTCCCCGGCCTGCCGTGAAGATCGGGAGTCAGCGTCCACGACATCCTCCTGGGATGTGTAACATGAAAGAAAGCCGAGATGGGATAGTCTCTCGACATCTTGGGCAGATACAAAACCAAGCTCCCGGTAGGGAAAACCCAGAGTTCTCTCTTGGGCTTCATCTGGGACTGTTTGTCAATCATGTCCCCGAAGAGGAAAGCCGACTTTAGGTACTAGTCCCCGTCTATGTACGTCAGGGGCTCCCCGTTGATCAAGTTCAGCAGCGTTCGCTCGCCCTGAGCCGATATCAAAATTTCTCTTCCTTCGGGATACTGGGGCCCGGAGATAGGAAATGTCACGTGTGACAGATCCTCCAGATAGTTGGAGTACAGCATCCCGGCGGCAGAACCCATCATATCGGCTAGCGGAGACACATGCAAGTCAACTACAAGAGTGCAAGAAAAATACGTCAGACATTACAGATCTTGCAGCATACACCAAAAATCAACAGTCTGTGCTTTACGCCAAGACCGTAAAAACTTGACCATAACGCTGGAATCCATTTCCTAAAGTGTAAAGTTCAAGGCTGGCAGTATACAGTCTGTGCTTTACGCCAGACTGATAAAGTTGAGGTATTACGCCAGAATCTTCATCCAGAAGCGTAACACTCAAATTTTACACACCAACTTTCGACAGTCAAAGCTTTTACGCCATACTGCGAAAATATGGAGTTTTTGCGCTGACACATTAGAAATGTGGGCAAAAAATATGAAACGTCTCTGTGTATCATCTTCCTCAAAGAGGCTATCAGCAAAGAAGATGACCTACGGAGTGTTTATGTTAGATTTAGATTATCAATTGGATCATTTGACCGTGGATAACGTAAGTGTACTTCGTCGGGTCCATTAAATTGGAAAGCCCTACGGACTCGTACTAGCTGGCCATTGCCACGTGTCTGGTCCCATAGATTTTGGGATTGGGGCGTGACATGGTTTTATTGGTGGCCCATGCAGGTCAGAGCATATCGTTTTGGTTACGTTACTGTATCGAACGAGCCTGCAACTTAGGATTAATGTTGAATAAGATCTCAATCCATAACTGATTTTAAAACTTCTCTTGTATTCGATTATCGCCTTTGGACTTCATTACTGCATTTGTTTATTTACCATCGACATCGTTATTATTGTTTCTTATCTTCCTTATTTCGGGAAGATGGATGCTCGTGCTCGTTGATTTTCTCTAGGAGCAGATCCTCGTCAAGACGAAGGCGTAATTGGTAGGATGTTTGAGTAGATGGTTAACCATGATAGAGAAGGTTGATAAGTTCTTTCTCATTACTAGAGTTAGTATAGACTATTGGCGTAAAAATTAGACATAGAAGTAGAGACTTAAAACTAGACCCTACCCTTACTTAAGGTAGCAGAGATTTGTAAGTATTAGAAGCTAGAAAGATTGCTTGATTTTAAGGCTCTAGAATAAATTGGGGAAGACATAGCTAGATGCTAGGAATTAGTTATAGTCTTATGGTAGTGATACAAGAAACGACCTTATGAACATGACAAGATAGAATTTTAGACTCACATCTAGAAGAAGATTATCGGGTACTAATAAAAAAATAGGGTATGAAATAGCACTTAGGTAGCAAACCATAGTGGTTAATCCCTAGTTACCTCGTGACTTACAATATCAGACCTAGAAATTTTCCTACCCTTTAGATAATGATGATTATATGACTAGGATAAAATAGATACGTGGATTGCTAGATTGGTTGTTGATTGACTTGACAACTTAGGTACTACAGTATAGCTTTCAAATTAGATTGGAGGTACTAGACTTATTTCGGTTGTCAGTGTCTATTAGGCTCATGTTTTTTTCCCATTGATAATTCGATTAGTTAAGCTAGTATCTGGAATGGAGCTATTAGATTGAAGGATGAGAGTATCGACAGATGTTATACCCTTGAGTTGGATATCGTGAACTACCTATAATGGATGGCCAGTTATAAATAAGATGGTACCGATATAGTTGGATGAAGGATACGCATAGAGTAACTAGGAGAAACCTCAGGTTCGAGGTAAAAATGTAGAGTGGCAACAAGACGGGATTCGCAACAAGTACCTGACCTCAAGTTTCTTTTAAAATTTAGAAGAAGTACCTAAACCGGAGACAAAGACGTTGGCTCGAGATGATGACAGACTTTGAGACTGAGATACAGTACCATCCGAGAAAAGCCAACGTAGTAGCTGACGCATTGAGCAGGAGACCCATGGCATTCTTTTGACTACCCAGCAACACCTGTTGAGAGATCTAGAACAGTTGGGTATAGAGGTCATTATGCCCGGGGCAGACGACCAGTTATCAAATTTCCAGGTGCAATCGACATTAGTTGAGAGGATCAAGGCTGCCTTGCCAACATATGCCAGATTCTAGAGACTTCGACATAGGACATAGGCCAGAATGCAGACGGGATTACGCATACACGAGGACGAACTTTGAGATATGGAGATCGTCTCTATGTTCCGAACGGAGAACTTCGTAAGGAGCTGATATCGGAGACATACAGTTCAACATGCTCTATTCATCCAGGAGGCACAGGATGTACAGAGAATTGAGGCAGTACTATGGGTGGCATGGAATGAAGATGGAGATAGCCCACTTTATGGCAAAGTGTCTGGTGTGTCAGCGGGTCAAGGCTGAGCATCAGAGGTCTGTAGGTTTACTTAAATCCACTCCCGTTACTTGAGTGAAAATAGGAGCACATCACTATGGACTTCGTTACGGGCTTTCCGAGGAGTCCCAGGGGTCGCAATACGGTATGGGTGATCGTGGATCAACTCACCAAGATTATATATTGACACGTGAGTATGGAGTATAAATGAAAGATAGAAGTCTGACAGGAATGGTAGCTGAATATTGTGGATTACACATAAACTGCTTAGGGATAGAGATTTAGACTTTTGACTAATAGGACATGAGCTTGCTGAACCTAATCCTTAGTAGTAGGTGGTGATATGGGAACCTATATCCTATCTGCCCTAGCCAATAAATTTTAGGAATCGTATTCTTGTTATTGTATTTGTTATACTTTTATTCTAGAGTATTTAGAAGGATTGAATAGATATTTATTACAAAATTTCTATATATTCTTATTACTATGTGTTGGGTAGAGACCTATGTGGTATTTTATTACATATACTTCTCCTAGAAATTGTTTGAGTTGAGCTTCTAGACTAGGTATGACTAACTAGCTAGATTAGACTTGTTGCTGCTAAAGCGATTGTAAGAAGTTAGGATGCAGGATTTCAATATGGATACCATAGGATGATAATATTATACCTACGAAAGAATGTTGAGATATTAACCATCCTAGTTGTAGAAGAAGGTTAGAATAGTATTTGAGGTACGGATCGAACCAACACCAGGTTTATGAGTGTTCCAAGTATGCCAATAGAGCCCAGCAGATAGTATAAAGGCCAGCTCCACCGGTCATAGGTATGTCGGTAGCATTGTTTGATAATTTACAGTTATTATGTGTTATTTTAATTTCGAGGACGAAATTCTTATAAGTTGGGTAGATTGTAAACTTCCTCAACCAAATTTTAGGTCTACTTAGTTTAGATCGAGAGACTAGGGTTAGTTTGAAGCCAATTGGAATTTAAATCATACTCTTTTAGATTATTGTGCAATATTCGTAACACTTTGTGCACCTTACCGTTGCTTCGATATTTGGAGCGCTACACTAGCATTTGCCTTCCAATAAATTTCATACATTTTACCTAGACGTGCCATCCTTCCATTCTGACCCTTGTGTGACTCATAAATACCCTTCCTTGTGCTTCATTTTAGTCACACAATATTCGTTACAAATGTCCGTTATTAAATTCAAATAAATCCAACTTTGCATCTTTATGCGTTCTAATCAAAATTGGAGACACGACCTCGACCCATTTTGTACAACCCAATATATAACAATATTCTATTCTGAGTCTTCTACGTCCATGACACTTGTGTCCCACCTAATTTTAATCTCATGTACTTCCAATTAATTTTAGAACACCCATTACACTATTTTTAATTAAATTAGTGTAAGGTCCCAACTTAACCCAAAACTAAACCCAACACCAAACCAAAACCCCATTCACACCCTCAAGGCTCATCCAACACTACACACCATTTTTAGCCACTACATTATACCAAACATAGTGTTTCCCCTCATTAAATCCCAATTTTCACTTTTTGTGCAATATTCTAATTTTTGGGGGCTTTTATGCAAAAGTGTAATGAGGTGTCACCATCCTATTGGTCAAGACATATGAAGAACCAACCCCCTCCCTTTTTGACTGGTCCAACTCTCTCCCTCTCTCCCTTTTTTGTTTGTACCCTCTCCTTCATATTGAATCTTGGCCCTCCATTCAAATGGAGCATCATCTACACCACACACACCCTTCTATAAATAATTCCTCATCCTAAACCCCTTACCAATGCCAATCCCAATTCCAATGAGTACTTGGCCGGCCCTAATCCCCAGGTTGCCATCATCTTCGCCTCCCTCATACAAAAACTACTATCTCCCCATTATTATTTTTATCACCCTCACCAAGCTATCAATCGAAACCTAACCCTAAACTAATTACCATCACCTTCACCATCACCCTCTCCATCTCCGGCCACCATTCCTACTGGAACAGCCCCCAACCGGCCATCCACCACCGTGCACCATGACTCCCCATGCCTGAGCAGCCCACTGTGCACCGCCTCCTTCATCATCGTCATTAACCCCATCACCACCGCCACCGACTTCCCCATCACGCTGGCCTCCCCTACTCCGGCCAGCCAACCAACCCCTCATCCACGTCGCAGCCCCTCAAGCAACCACCTACTCGATCGACCTCCATGACCGACAACCTGAAATAGGATGCCATCCCCACCAAGGATCCGGTGCCGAGGTCGGGAACTCCATCGGTGTAACTGCGTTGCACTGTACCGCCTCCCTCGACCGGCTGCCACCGAGCTCCTCCATCCCGCACCTCCTCTACGGCCAGCACCACCATGACCTCCACTACCAACACCTCTTCACCACAACCACCACTGTACTCCCCCCTCGGCAAACCTCCCCCCGACGACCGGCCTCGACCAACCGCATCTCCAGTACCACCCCGCCTATACCCAGTCGACTTCCCGACTCCCCACCACCGGAGTAGGCCGCCGAGCACCCTCCCCCGATGACTGGCGACACCCCCAGGGCTTTTCCCTCCCCTTCTCCTCCTTCGAACCATCGCGGCGACTGCGAACGTTGCTGCCGCTACTGTTCTTCTTCTTCTTCAATTAGCAGAACCGAGCCTCGACCAACCCACGTCATGATGTAATTACACCTCCGTCTCTCAACCGTTTTGTGAGCCCCCTCCGCAGGTATGTTCACTACTGGACCCTCATGACATATGTTCAATTAGAATAATTTTGTTTGATTTCTATACATAGTTATTTGAGTTCCAAATCGAACAAAAGATTGGTTTTCAAAATATTTAAATTACTCCGATACGGCATAGGTCCCGTCAATCCGGGCAACCTTGTCATGTAGCGACTGCACCGAAAGATGCGTATCATCAACGTGGACGTGTGGGCTTTCGCGGAACTTAATTTGGATATGCGAGCACACCGGAATCAACGCGTATCCATCGAAAAGTATCGTATCGACCTATTCTGACACTCGTCCAAATCTTATATGTGCCTGTAGTTTCATAACAAAACTTATGCTATCGGATTCGCAGCGTTAGGCTGGTCCTGTGACTCAAGTTTGGTTCGATTCTGAGAACGTTGACAAAACATCATTTTGTGGGCCTCACGGTCCTACATGACGGGCAATTTCGTGATCGGCTCATCGAAATCCAGTTCTGAACGTTCCGTTGGGTTTGTATCATCCTTCTGGACTCGTAGACACTAAGTTTGATAAAATTGGAGAACCTTGACTCTAGCATATTTTTCGGTACAAGACGTCATAGTGGACCCCGTGTTGATCGAAAACTGTATTTTTGCCACTGTGTCCAAATTGGATGTATGTATATGCTTTTTTGAGTATCTCACTTATTCCGGGACTATTGGTGATATTTGTGACAGCATCTAGGAATATCAGCTCCAGTTTCCATTGCTGCACTGCTACTCCCATGGCGAGTTCATGTTCGAATCTTCGCCTGGCTACCAGGTAAGTATACCTTGCCATGTTGTACTGTTTAAATTTAGTTATTATTAGTTTCATATTTTATTGTTTAAATACTATATAACTGTGCGCGTCCGAGAAAGACTCGAGTGCAGTCAATGAAGGCGTTGACGTTAGGATTTGTGTCTGACCTAGTGTCTAGTGGACGCACCTAAAATCGTGGAGTTATCAGTATGACTCCTTAGGCCTTGACATATTTCTTATACGGGTTGTGAGTCTCATGTAGGATGCGGACTTGCGTATCCGGTTAGCCACCTATACGTGTAGGTCATGCGACGGATAGGGTATAACTGCTAATAGTGATGTATGTTAGAAGACTTAGCAGTTATTAGTAGTCCACGAACATAGACTATTATAGTACGGTGGTCCAATCCTTGTCCTTGTTTGGTTGTAAGGTTGGGATATTGTTCTAATGATAGGCTATGAGCCAAAGTTACGACACTAATACTTGCACTCCGTCTCGGCGTAGTAGCTAAAGCATGTTATGTATACAACATGCGTAGAGCATTGGGCGGGGAGGACAACTAGTAGGGTATGGGACACCCACCTCCTTTATACAGATACTGCATTCTTTGGAGCGATACGGATGTATATATTTATACATATACCGTATTCTTTAGAGTGTTGGACGTTACTTGTACAGATACCATGCTCTTCGGGGTGTTAGACATTTTGTAGATACCACACTCTAGAGAACGTTGGACGCTATTACTTGTACAAATACCACGCTCCTCGGAGCTGGACGTTATTATATTGCAGAGTGCCCTTATTATCGGGGCATATGTGGCATATACTAGCCAGTCACGGCGATTGGTGAATTACGGCAGCATATGTCTAGCCTACACTTTCCATATGCACTAAGTTATTCTCAAATTGCATTTTACTTAGCTGGTTAGTTCACCCTCGAGTTTTTATAGTATTTACTTTGTGGCATATATTTTTGTATCTTGTTACATCCCTTTGAGGACCTGGTTCCCTTCTAGGTTATTTGTGCAGTTTGTAGGATATTTGATCTAGTGGAGTGTGGACATCATTACAGGTATCTTTACATTTCTAGCTATTACAATTATTTACTACTTTCCATTTTGATTATACTTTTATAGCCTAGTGTTTATAGGCCTATGTTGTTCTTTTGGTCTATTAGAATGGATGTATTATTAAGCTGCAGACTGATGATGTGTATCGTTCTTTCTTGAGATTATTTACCATGAATTGAGATTTAGTTTACTTGTTGTATGTTAGAATTAGATTATCAACTGGATCACTTGACCATGGACAACGTAAGTACACTTCGTCGGGTCCATTAAATTGGAAAGCCCTATGGAGTCGTACCAGTTGGCCATTGCCACGTGTCTGGTCCCATAGATTTTGGGATTGGGGCGTGACACTCCACCAACTTGATCTCCTCCTCTAGCACTTCTCCAAGATTTAAAATTTGATTTGGAAGAGAAAGTAGTGGAGAAGAAGAAGATTAGGGTTTGGAAGAAGAGATGAAAGAAAAACTAGGGTTTTGGTTCTTGAAATTATATATATATATATATATATATATATATATATATATATATATATATATATATATATATATATATATATATATATGTGTGTGTGTGTGTGTGTGTGTGTGTGTGTATGTGTGTGTGATGTATGTTGGTGTTTATATATGTATATATGCATGTGTATTTATATAGATATATTGATATGAACTTATATGTTTATATGTATGTTTATAAATATATATGTGTATGTGTCTATAATATATTGTATAAATATGCATATATGGCTATAGGTATATGTGTTTATATATGTAGATAGATATCTATATGTATATGTGTATGTTTATATATATATATATATATATATATATATATATATATATATGTGTGTGTGTGTGTGTGTGTGTGTGTGTGTGTGTATGAAAGTGTATATATATATATATATATATATATATATATATATATAACACAACATTCTCACACACACACACACACACAAGTATATAAATACATAACTACACATATAAACATGTATGGTTATGTATGTGTACATGTTTATATGTGTAGTTATGTATTTTTATACTTGTGTGTGTGTGTGTGTGAGAATGTTGTGTTATATATATATATATATATATATATATAGTCTTGTGTGTGTGTGTATGAGGGGGGAATCGAGCAACTGATACTTTGCAGCCAATCAGAGCATTATGCAGTGCAACAACCAACTGTAGTTATCATTCAGCATTGCAGCAAGGTGCAGTGAAGCAATCGAGCAGCTGCAGCACTGCAGGAATGCAGTGGCAGCAGCATGCACCGCACTTGTGCGAACAGCAGCATGTGCAGCAGCGATCTACATCCGCAGTTTAGCTAGCATCGCAGCATCAGCTGTTAGTTTATGTAGTAAGGTACGGTGCCATAGCAGCAATTGCAAGGCAGAGCAGCAGCAGCAGCTTCGGGAGCTCCTGTATCAGCAGCAGTTTCAGCAAGTGGGCAGCAAGGTATGCTAGTAAGTTGTTAGTTTAGTTAGTTTAGTAAATAGATAGTTAGTTATCTAGTTAAGTTAGTGTATATATATATATATATATATATATATATATGTATGCTTATTATTAGGAATAGTTAGATATATCTATACTTATTACTAGTTAGAGATATGTAGGTAGTTTTATATACTTCTAGTTAGTACTATATATGTAGATATGTGCTTATGTACCTCTAGTTATGTATGTATATTTATATGTATTAATAGTTAATGATTATTATAGTAGTTGTGTATTAGTAAATACACATTAGTATACAGTTAGGAGTTGGGTAGTTGATTATATATTAGGAATTGACATTACCTTAAGACACCAAGGTAAATGTTAAGGTATTAAGGGATACCCAAGGTATTGGATTTGAGTATCGAGATGGGGGTGTAGTGGTGCGATATCGCATTGGTTCAAAGCCAAGGTATCCACTTAGCAATTGTAATTAGGAATATTATATATATTATTGCTTGTATATACATATTATGATATTCTCATATCTAATTATTTGCGTATCTTGCGATACAGTATCATATTGACTTTCTAGTATCCTAGTAAGCTAATGTGGCCTAGTTACATAGTGTATGGACCCAATATCCTAGATATAGACTCATGCAACCTAGAAATAGGTAGGTTGACCAAGATTGACCAATTTGACTTAAAGTTGACCTAGTTTGACTGTTTTGACTTAGAAATGACTTTTTGACCTAGAAGTTGACAAATTTAACTTATTTTTATTCCAAAACCTTGTATTGTTGTAATATTCTATATCTAGGTCTTCAAGGCACCATACTGGACATCTGTGATACTGTGCACCAGATTTCAGGCGAGTAAATTCTCTGGTAGTTTCTCATTTATGATATCATCTATGTCTTTTGTATATAATGTAGATATTCTTGATTTCTCGATTCGATGGTTACATGGATTGGTATATACGGATCTCGTCATAAGATGTTATTAGTTGGTATTATGGTGTATCTTGTGTCAGCCTTGTTCCTTATCCTTCTTGTATATGTACAAACATTGGTTCACGAGAAGAGTAGCTCCCTTCTTGTGGAAACCCGTATCATAATGTACTATGGTTGGATCTACTATACCTGTCGAGGGCGGAGAGTATTTAGTGTAGATATGTGATCATACCCTCCTTGTGCATGTCTTGTTTCTTGTGAGTGTTGGTCATATACCACAGGTATGATTAACCAAGCCCTAATCCTTATACAAGTTTCCCAAGCCGATAACATGTTAAAGCTGGTACACACTCACTTAGTCATTAGTATTCTTGTTCATTACCATATTTTTCATTCTTGTATTTATTTTCAGTATTTTCTTTATTGTATATCTCTTGTATATATGTTTCATCTTGTTTATTTCACATATATTTACTGTTACATAGTTTATATCATTTATTAGAACTGCTATTAGAGATGTACTCTGCTTCTTTCCTGATTGGATTTTTTTTTCTAGATGACACTGAGGAGTGGTACCCCACTCACTACGTACCTCAGGATATTGTGGGCTTAGAGCCAGAGACCTTGGCTCAGGAGGGTCTCATCCCGACTGAGACAGATGACCCGGGACTCGTAGCTTCATAGCTTAGATGATTAGTTCCTTTTTACTGGATTTGTCTCTAGCATTTTGTTATTAGTTTTCTCTGACTCATTTGATGTTATTATTGTCTCATGAGTTGTATTCGTGACTCTTCTATTCTTTTATCATATTTGTGCTATTTTCTATTTTAGATTTGTGATTAAGTATATTCATATCGTTGGTGGCATGTTTATATTTATAGATAGTTTACCCAAACAACGTTCTACCGCCGATGCTGCAACATAGGCTGGATGTTGTGTACTACTTACATCCCTAAACTGGGTGTGAGTCGTGACATATTTTTAGTAGTGGCCCATGCAGGTCTCTTCGAGGTCACAATTAGTACTATTCGTCGTGGTGCTCTGAATTGAGTGCTATTACGAGACTGTTTTAGGATATAGGATATAGGCTATAGGCTGAGAATACTCAATCACATCTAGAAAAAACTCTTTTGATTCATTCAACTGTTCTTTCTTGATATTGATATTTGATCTTTAACTGTCCTCTCTTTGAATGTCTTATATCATGTGCTATATTGATTCTTTTCTTTTGCTTTGTCTCAAGATACCACCTAATACTATATCACAATAAGGGAGAGAAGCTTCTAAGAGGTTTATGACTTCCCGAGGGCCTGCACCAGCCACTTCTCCAATGATTGGCGTGTCAGCTATGTTCGGGGGTCCACCTCCTACTCAGAGGACTGTTCTGGCTGTATCTGAGGGACTTCCACCTCTACCTTCTGTGCCGACAGATGCGACACAGATGTTCACACTATTTTATGAGATGCTGGAGGCACAGAGGGCTCAGTCTGAGGCACACCAGAGACAGACCGACGTCTTGCGACAAGGCATCGAGAGTGCTCATCAGCTTGCTCTTGCCGTAGTTGAGAGAGATGTTTCGGTTCAACAGTAGATTGCTCCTCAGGTTGTCCAGCTTTGGCCAAACAACATTCAGGACTTCAAGAAGCTAGAACCTAGGGTCTTCAAGGTGACATAGGGTATCATCTACGCTGATGATTGGCTCGAGGATATTGATCGTCTCATGAGGGTATCCCGTCTTTCTGAGGATCTGAAGGTTGAGGCAGTAGGACTTCAGCTGTTCGATGTTGCTCGCACTTGGTTCAAGAATGAGCCAATTCTTGCTAATGCAGGACAGTCTTGGGAGGTGTTCAAGGACCTCTTCAAGAGGAAGTTTCGTATTGCTCGGGCAGACATGTTAGACTTGGGGAGGCAGTTTGAGAGCCTTATTCAGGGGAGCATATTTTTGAAGGAATACGCTGTAGAGTTTGGTAGGATGAGCCAACTTGCGGAGTATTTGGTGAGGGAGCCAGAGGTTCGAGCTATTCATTTTTTTGAGGGTATAAACTGGGAAGTGAAGATCCTCATTCCTTCTTTTTTTGAGACCTACTCAGAGATACTTGCGGAGGCATGCAAGGTTGAGCGGGAATTAGGTTTGAAGCCCAAGAGAGATGGCAATTCTTTTCTGGGGGCTAACAGCAGCACAGTGACTGCCAAGCATCCTCATTTCTAGTCCAGGCCATTTCAGCAGCCGCAGTAGCACCAGACTCCAACTAGGGTGCCGTTTCACCAAGCACCACAATAAGCTTTCTGCTACTTCTACAAGAAGCCCGGCTACATCTGGGAAGTTTACAGGAAGAGGTTGGGAGTTTGTTTATATTGTGGTACCGAGGGGCATCAGCTGAGAGAGTTTCCTTCCAATCCTTGTCGTGCAATTCAGGGAGCAGCTCCAGCTTCGAGGACACATGCGAGACAAACTGCAGTACAACCGAGGGGACCGCCACTTCCGACCCAACAGCAGCGTTATGCCCAAAACCAGCATCAGGGAGGTACACATCAGGACGAGCGTTCATTATGACAGTCGAGGAGGTCGAGCCCACCGGAGACGTCATCGCAGGTTCTGTTATTCTTGATTCCATTCTAGCTTTAGCTTTGTTTGATAGTGGTGCTTCCCATAGTTTTGTATCTATTTTTTTTTCTTTGAAGCATGGTTTGGTAGCTTAGTCTTTGCTTAGGAATTGTAAGATCATGACCAGAGGAGGCATTATCCTGGTTAATGATGTTTGCAAGTATCGGAGAGTTACTTTGGGAGGCCAAAAGCTGAGTGCGTATCTACTTGTAATGCCACTTTTGAGCTACGATATTGTACTCAGGATGGATTAGTTGAGTAGGCACCGTGCTAGTATAGATTGTAGAGAAGGTAGGGTTTTGTTTGGTCCGCCAGGAGAGCCAAAGTTTGAGTTTGCTAAAGGAGATGTAGAGCAGGAAGAAGGCATTATCTTTGGAGTTATGGTGGAAGATAAGTAGTTGCCACATCCATTAATAACAGAGTTCTTGGATGTCTTTCCTGAGAAATTATTAGGGTTGCCGCCAGATCGAGATGTTGAATTATTTATAGACTTGGTGCCAGGTGCAGAACCAATTTCACAGCATGTCTATAGAGTAAACAACAGCAAGCTGGTCGAGCTGAAGAAGTAGGTGAACGAGTTGCAGGATAAGGGGTTTATCAGATCGAGTTCTTCACCGTGGGGATCCCCTGTATTGTTTGTATCGAAGAAGGATGGATCGGTGCACATGTGCATTGATTACAGGACATTGAATAATCTCACTATCAAGAATAAATACCCGTTGCCATGAATTGATGACTTGTTCGATCAGTTGAGTGGCGCCAAGGTATTTTCTCAAATAAACTTAAGATCAGGCTACTACCAGGTGAAAGTGAAGCCAGAGGACATACCGAAGACTGATTTTAGGACTCAGTATGAGTTTATTATGATGCCGATTGGGTTGACTAATGCCCCGACGTTATTTATGAATTTGATGAACAAGGTGTTCCATCAGTACCTTGACAAGTTCGTGGAGGTGTTCATCAATGACATACTCTTATACTCGAAGACACCGGAGGAGCACGGGGAGCATTTGCGGATTGTGTTGGATGTGTTGAGGAAGGAGAAGCTGTATGGGAAGCTGTCCAAGTATGAGTTCTTCTTGGACAAGGTAGAATTCTTGGGACATGTTGTGACTGGTGATAGAATTTCAGTGGATCCAAAGAAGATCACAACCGTGGAGTCTTGGAAGACCCTAATTTCAGTAGCAGAGATCAGAAGTTTCTTAGGTTTGGCAGGCTACTACATGAAGTTTGTGCAAGATTTTTCGAGGATTGCCGAGCCGATGACCAGACTCACCAGAAAGGATATAGAGTTTATTTGGATAAAGGAATGCCAGGTTGCTTTTGAGGAATTAAAGAAGAGGTTGACATCTGCTCCTATTTTGACGTCGCCATCAGGGTCTGGTGGTTTTACTATTTATAGTGATGCATCGGAGAAATATTGGGTTGTGTTCTTTAGCAGAATGGGAAAGTGATTGCCTATGCATCCAGACAATTACGTCCTCATGAGAAGAACTATCCTACCTATGATTTGGAGTTGGCAGCAGTCATCTTTGCCCTGAAGTTATGGAAATACTATTTGTACGGAGAGCGTGTGAAAATCTTCACAGACCACAAAAGCTTGAAGTACGTTTTCACTCAGAAGGAGTTGAACATGAGACAGAATCGGTGGTTGAAACTGCTGAAGGATATGGATATCTCTTTGTAGTATCATACTGGAAAAGCCAATATAGTTGTCAATGCCTTGAGTAGGTATCCGGTGGCTATGTTAATGACGCAGGATTGGTATTTATTAGAGAACTTGGAGAGCTTAGGCATTGAGGTGATAGTTTCTAGTTTTTCTATGCAGATATGGGGGTTGCAGATACACTTATAGTTCATAGACAGGATCAAGGCAGTCCAGTATGAGGATATATCTCTGAGGAGCATCAGAGCTCATGTGATAGCAGGATTGGCGGATGATTTCACCATTGCTAAGGATGGTTCTTTGTGGCATGGTGTTAGATTGTATGTGCCTAGTGGAGAGCTGCATGAGGAGGTGTTACAGGAAGCTCATTGTTCTCAGTATTTCATACATCCAGGTGCCAACAAGATGTATCGGGATATACGAGAGAGAGTGTGGTGGTATGGCATGAAGAGGGAAGTGGCACAGTGTGTATCCAAATGCTTAGTTTGTCAACAGGTGAAAGCCGAGAGATAGAGGCCAGGAGGTTTACATCAGCCATTATCCATTCCAGAGTAGAAGTGGAAGCATATTACTATAGATTTTGTGTTCGGACTTCCACGATCTCTAGGAGGAAAAGACGCAATTTGGGTCATTGTTGACAGATTGACCAAGTCGGTCCACTTTTTGTCTTTCAAGGTGGGTTTGTCTACGGAAAAACTGGCAGAGATGTATGTGAGGTAAATCGTCAGGATACATGGAGTTCCCGTCAGCATAGTCTCGGATCGGGATAGTCATTTTACTTCTCATTTCTGGAGGAGTTTGCAAGCGAGTTTAGGCACCCAGCTCAAGTTCAGTACTACATATCATCCCCAGACAGATGGGTAGTCAGAGAGGACTATTCAGACTCTGGAAGATATGCTACATACTTGTGTACTAGATTTTGGGAGATCTTGGGAGGACTATCTTCATTTCGTTGAGTTTGCTTTAAACAACAGCTACCATGCTAGTATAGATATGTCACCATTTGAGGCTCTATACGGTCGGAGATGTTGTACTCCCTTGTCATGGGACTATGTTGGAGAGAGAGTTTTACTAGGGCCATAGATGGTTGTGGATGCAGCAGAGAAGGTTAAGTTGATCAGAGACAGACTTCGAGTGCCGTAGGACAGACAACGACATTGAACCAATAGCCACCGGAGATCTTTGGAGTTTAAGGTATTATTTTAGATTTTTTGTGTGTTTGTTATTGGTTGTTTGTTATAGATTAAGTTCTTAAGGTGGTATTTTACTCTAGGTTGGTAGTTTGGTATTTCTGAGGATTTATCCAAAGCGAGGCACGATTCGCTTCTGTGGAGGCGGGAAGCTTAGTCCGCGATTCATCGTACCTTTCACTATTCTCTGGAGGGTCGGTATAGTTTCTTATAGACTAGACTTGCCACAATTGTATTGGAGGAAGTGCACAACGTGTTTCATATTTTGCAGTTGAGACAGTACGTGGCGGATCCTAGTCACGTATTGGATCACTCGGAGATAGAGCTGGGCCCTACTCTTAGCTATCCAGAGCAGCTAGTTAGGATTTTGGATTGGAGAGAGAAGGTACTGAGAAACCAGACTATTTCCTTGGTATGCGTCGCATGGAGGCATCACTCTCCGGGGGTGTCTACTTGGGGGAAAGAGGATAAAATACGAGAGCGTTACCCATATCTGTTTATGCCTTGAGGTATGTTCTGTTCTGTTCTATTCTTTTCTATTCTGTTCTGTTTTGTTTATTTTTAGGGTAGTTTCATCTTTGAATTTTGAGGACAAAATTATTTTAAGGGGGTCGACTTGTCACTACCATATTTTCTAGGAAATAGTATTTTGGTTATTTTATAATTAATTAAATATTGTACATATTGTATAATTATTTATACTATTATTTAATTATTGTTAGATGCTAGTTTATTATTTTGGACTTGTGTTAGTGGACCTAACTAGTTTAGATTAGATCCATGGACCAATATTTATATTTAGTTAGAATTGAGCCCAATTATAAGCCCATGCATTAGGAGGATGATTAATTAAATTAAACCCATTAGACTAGAACCTTCCTTCCTTAATTATTTCTTCATGAGAGGCCCCAAGGGTTATATTAGATATTTCATAGTAGCTTGGGGAGGGGGTTATTGGGGTCGGCCATATAAAATAGAGGGAAGAAATTTCTCTCTCCTCATTTTTATTTCAAATCTAGACCTAGAATATTTTATTCCCAATTTCATCTTTTCTACACCAAATTTCTTTCCAAATAACTATTGGCGGCTAGTAGAGCAAGGATCTACAAGGAGGAAGCAATGATCTACAAAGAGGAGAAATGATCTACAAGTTGGAGGCCAATTTCACCTACTTTGGAAGTTTCATTGGGAATCCATCTCCAAATAGGTACAATTCAATTTTTTCTCTTTGTGTAGACTCTAAATCTAGGTTTTAATTATTAGAAACCACCCCATATGCTTAGGCTACCCATAGAAATTGGAATTAGATTCATAGGAGGCCTATGTAGAAAGTTACAGTATATTTTGTGTCAATTTTGGAGGAATTCCGAGATTGACACATGTTATATTTGTCAATTGGTCAACTAGACCAAATTAACATATGTTTGATTGTATTTGGCTAGTGTCGTGTCCACAATTGGATACATGTAGGCCGTATCCTAACAATTTGGAGATATGAGTTGATTTGTGAGTTTTTTCTCCGACACGGGACTTTGTGCATGTCACATTTTGACACGAATACGTACATGTGTATTGTACTATTCGCATTGTTCATAGATACTATTTTAGAATTGCTCGTGTCCTTCGAGGTATGTTTGGTTGTGTGGTGAACTCGTATCGCAAGCGTAACATAGATCTAGTATGATACGGGTGCGATACACTCCACATGTTTGTTGCATTGCATCCCTAGATTCAATTTGCATTGTTTATAGATATTAGTGATCTGTGTATTCATATGTATATATATATAGTATTATGTATATATATAGATATATATATATATATATATATATATATATATATATATATGTGATGTTGTTGTTTATATATATATATATGCATGTGTATATATATAGAAATATTGACATGCACTTATATGTTTATATGTATGTTTATATATGTACATGTGTATGTGTCTATAGTATATTGCATAGATATGCATATATGACTATAGGTATATGTGTTTATATATGTAGATAGATATGTATATGTATATGTGTATGTGTATGTGTATGTGTATGTGTGTGTATATATATATATATATATATATATATATATATATATATATATATATATATATATATATATATATTGATATCTATGCATCTATTAGTATATGGTTATGTATGTGTACATGTCTATATGTGTAGTTATGTATTTATATACATGTCTGTGTATGTGAGAATGTTGTGTTATATATATATATATATATATATAAAGATATATATTGATATCCACTTATATATATATATATATATATATATATATATATATATATATATATAGTCTTGTGCGTGTGTGTTTGAGGGGGGAATCGACCAACTGATACTGTGCAGCAAATTAGAGCATTATCAGTGCAACAGACAACTACAGTTAGCATTCAGCATTGCAGCGAGGTGCAGTAAAGCAATCGAGTAGCAGCAGCACTGCAGCTATGTAGTGGCAGCATCATGTAGCAATTGCTGCAGCAGCAGCAGAAGGCACCACAGCAGTACAAGCAACAGCATGTGCAGCAGCGAGCTGCAACCGCAGTTTAGCTAGCATTGCAGCATTAGCAGCTAGTTTATGCAGCAAGGTGCAGTGCCATAGCAGCAATTATAAGGCAGAGCAGCAAGAGCTTCAGGAGCTCCATATCAGCAGCAGTTTCAGCAAGTGGGCAGCAAGGTATGCTACTAAGTTGTTAGTTTAGTTAATAGTTTAGTAAATAGATAGTTAGTTATCAAGTTAAGTTAGTAATAGTTAGACATATCTATACTTGTTACTATTTAGAGATATGTAGGTAGTTGTATATACTTGTATCTCTAGTTAGTACTGTATATATAGATATATGCTTATGTACCTCTAGTTATGTATGTATGTATGTATATATGTATTATATATGTATTAATAGTTAGTGATTAGTATAGTAGTAGTGTATTAGTAAATACATATTAGTATATAGTTAGAAGTTGGGTAGTTGATTATATATTAGGATTTAACATTACCTTGAGATACCAAGGTAAATGTCAAGGTATTGAGGGATACCCAAGGTATTGGATTTGGGTGTCGAGATGGGGTGTAGTGGTGCGATACCACATTGGTTCAAAGCCAAGGTATCCAATTAGCAATTATAATTGGAAATATTATATATATATATATTATTGCTTATATATACATATTACGATATTCTTATATCTAATTATTTGTGTATCTTGCGATACGATATCATATTAAATTTCTAGTATCCTAGTTAGCTAGTGTGGCCTAGTTACATAGTGTATGGACCCAATATCCTAGATATAGACTCATGCAACCTAGAAATAGGTAGGTTGACCAAGTTTGACCAATTTGACTTATAGTTGATCTAGTTTGACTGTTTTGACTTAGAAATGACTTTTTGACCTAGAAGTTGACCAGTTTAACTTATTTTTATTCCAAAATCTTGTAATGATGTAATCTTCCACATCTATGTCTTCGAGGTACCGTACCAGACATCTGTGATACTGTGCACCAGATTTCACGTGAGTACATTCTCTGATAGTTTCGCATTTATGATATCATCTATGTCTCTGGTATCTAGTGTAGATATTCTTAATTTTTTGACATGATGGTTACAAGGATTGGTATATCCGAATCTCGTCATAAGATATTATTCCTTGGTATTTATGGTGTATCTTGTGCAAGCCTTGTTCCTTGTCCTTCTTGTACATATATTGGTTCACGAGAAGAGTAGCGCCCTTCTTGTGGAAACCCGTGTCATAACATACCATGGTTGGATCCATTATACTAGTCGGGGGTGAGGAGTATTTAGTGTAGATATGTGATCATACCCTCCTTGTGCATGTCTTGTTCCTTGTGAGTGTTGGTCATATACCGCACGTATGATTAACCAGGCCCTTATCCTTGTGCAAGTTCCTTGTGCAAGTTTCCCAAGCCGATCACATGTTAAAGCTGGTACTCACTCACTTAGTCATTAGTATTCTTGTTCATTACCATATTGTTCATTCTCGTATTTATTTTCAGTATTTCCTTTATTATATATCTCTTGTATATATGTTGCATCTTGTATATTTTACATTTATTTACTATTACATAATTTATATTATTTATTAGAACTGCTGTTAGAGATTTACTCTGCTCCTTTCCTGACCAAATATATTTTTCCCAGATGACACTGAGGAGGGTACCCGACTCACTACGGACCTCAGGATGATGTGGACTTAGAGCTAGAGACCTTGGCTCAGGAGGGTCTCATCCCGATTGAGATAGACGACCCAGGACTCATAGCTTCATAGCTTAGATGATTAGTTCTTTTGTACTAGATTTGTCTCCAACATTTTGTTATTAGTTTTCTCCGACTCATTTGATGTTATTATTGTCTCATGAGTTGTATTTGTGGCTCTTCTATTCTTTGATCATAATAGTGCTATTTTCCATCTTAGATCTGTAATTGAGTATATTCATATCGTTGGTGGCATATTTATATTGATAGATAGTTTACCAAAATAGCGTTCTACCGCCGATGCTGCAGCGTTGGCTGGTCGTTGTTCACTACTTGCACCCCTACACCGGGTGCGGGTCGTGCCAAGACTTATCAAATTCTCCAGTCACAAAAAAGCCAAATAAATAAGGTTTGACAAAGCCTTACGGAAAGACGTGTCTCAAGGTCTCACTAAACCATACTCATTCGACATCTTGACCTAGTTGGCTAACATTCCAGCATGACTCTTTGTGCACGATCTCCTGCGTCTATCCAATGTGCTTCGAGAAGCACTCTTGTAAGAAGTGTCCTACTTGACGAATATCGTACCTCGTCTAGAGGTGAATAATGAGTGTTTGTGCTTTCATAATACAGCTCAACAACTGCTTAATAATAACTTCTCGCAGGAAGACATGCTATTGAAACATAACCAACATGATCAATTTTTGTACTTTAGTAGGTATATTGGCTTAATCATGGTAGACCAGATTCATATCGATTCAGGATCATCCCTAAGCATCATCCCCAGAAGCCCACTAAAGACCCTGAGCATACTTATGCATTGGCTATCAGCGACAAACACCACTATTCTCGGTTTTAACCTCGATTATAGCATCCTCTTGGGAAGATTTGTTTGTAGTGCCGCTATAGAGACCTCTAATTGAAGTGATGTTCTATGTTATTGACGTGGAAGTATCCTATAACATGTTGTTAGGATGACCAAGGATTCACAAGAATCTGATCGTACCTTCGACTCTCCACCAATGCTTTAAGTACGTGAATGCTTATGGGAAAGTCAAAATCGAGTTTGCAAATATCAATCCCTTCAAAGGCTTGGAGGCATACTTCTTGGATGCTCTTCTCTACAAAATAGCATCGTCGAAGGAAATCAAAGGCAATATAGCAAATAATGAAGCAGAGGCTAACACAGCGGGTGAATAAACCATTGTTCTATCTTTCAGAGGTTACAAAGGAAGGACCAGTGTTCACAAGGAAGCAAAACCCTTTGTCATTGATCTGAGAACTCGGAAAGCTCATAGAGGCCCGGTCACAAATGAGCCACCTTTTGTCATTAATTTTATACCCTGATTAAGCCAGATTCTCATCTCATAATCAGTTTACATGTCTTAGAAGCCATAAAAGGTTCGAATGTAAGCGAACCCTTCATCATCAACCTGGCCGACTTGAATCTCCAACAAGGGTCGAACAATGTCAAGCCATTCATCATCGATCTCTCTACCTTCACCAAAGATGTACGAACTCTCATCTATGGAGAGAGAAAACCTAATCACTTAGCGTCTCCGGATAACAACAAAAGGTCCACCCATGAGATACGATCGTTCATGTATGCAAAAACTTCCTTTTTGATGCCTGTACCTTTGTATTTCCAAACGGACGACCCTTCCAACCTGCAGCCGAGTGTAATCTTTCTGGTACACCCTATATCAGAGGGCTAGAACATAATTATCTTCCACAAAGAGCAGTCATATCTGAATGATTCATGGAAAGTCTCGAAGAAGAAGAAGTAGGGTGTATACCCTACTATATTTATAGCCAGAGCATTCAGAACATGATGAAGCAAACTGGGTATGATCTCCAGAAAGGATGTGGACTGAACCACAAAAAAGGATATCGACTACCACCATGGACCTTTGTCCTAAAGATAAGCTCGATGATTATTATCACAAGACCAAGCGCAGGCTAGGCTATATTACCCCAAGTTCTTCAGCCAACGCACCCTCCTTATTTGTGGAATGGTCAGCTTCCTTTGACCTTTTAGCATAGAATACTGATGTCAGCCTTGGAGCAATGTTCACAATGATCCTAACAGTAAATATGATGCTTCACGAGGTACAAAATTATACCATATCCTAGATCAACGACAATGGACATTGTGTGCCAACACCTGCTGGTGAGGACTCGATAGATGGAAAATGCCAGGGTACGATAACTCTTACCCGGAGCAGTCATGCCCCGACATAGCCTCTGCTCGATTGTTAAAACCAATAGACCAAGAATAAAGAGGTACTGTACATTCCCACCCGGGTCGTAATACTTCCATTCCTTATCAAACTTTCTTGTCTCTCCATTTTCGTCTATTCTAATCCTCAGATGATTAACAGACTTGGGAAAAAAATGTGTATGTGTGTTCATTTATTTTCTTACTAGTGTTTTATTTTCACATCTACGTTAATGCCTAGAGGATTAGTAGTCTTCCAATAAAATTTCCACCATCATGTCGTTCTATTAAATTCCTATTCTAATCCCCAGAGGGTTAGTAGGTTGTTTACATATTTTATTTCAAGTATTTTCTTCTTGCGTCGTGCTTTCATGTCTAATAAATTCTGCCAGAGTTAAAGTTCTCCAAATTCGTCAAACTTAGTGTCTACGAGTCCAAAATGATGATACAAACCCAATGGAACATCCAAAATTAGATTCCAATGAGCCGGTCACAAAATCGTCCGTCAAGTTGAAACGTGGGGCCCACAAAACGATATTTCATCAATGTTCTCAGAATCAAACCAAACTTGGGTCACAGGACCAACGTAACGCTACGAATTCGATGGTGTAAGTTTTGTTACGAAACGACAAGCACACACGAAATTATGATGAGTGTCAGAATAGGTCGATATAGGGTTTTTCGATGGATACGTATTGATTTCGGTGTGCACGCACATCCAAATCAATTTCCGCTAAATCCTACATGTCCGTGTTGACGATACGCACCTTTTGGTGTAATTCGCATATGACGAATCGTCTAGTTTAGCGGGACGCACCCTGTTTTAGAAAATTTTGGATTTAAAAAACCAAGTTTTCGATCAAATTTCAACAGCAGATAAATTACAGCATACTACGAATTAAAATAAACTAATTAAAGAGATTAAATCTCAGTTATGTTGTCTAATTTACTGTTTAAGTGGAATTTAAAAATATTAACTAGGTTAGAAGAAAATCAGATATGAACATAGATGATTGGGACAGTTTCTGAACTACAAAATTGGTCTTTTTTTTTGTTTTGTATCACGAATTACGATCGACACTGGACACGATGCACCGAACTAATTTTACAGGGTTCGAGGGGGTCATGTGGTCTTTGCATAGGATTCGACGGGTCGATATTTAGTTAACTGTGCAAAGAGTTACAGGGACTAGAAGTAGCATACCTTGCTGTGTGTTGTTGCTCAAAATTAGGCGGCTACTTTGCGACGGCGTGCGGTGGCGGTCCGGCGATCGTCGGAGGCTGTGGTTGGTCAGAGTAGAAGAGAATTTGATGGTGGTGGTGGTCGGCTAGGATATGGATTATATATTGTAGAGGGGGGGCGGTTACAAGGAGGTGAAGAAGAGTGTTCGGGCAGTTTTGGGGAGGGAAAGTGAGAGGGTGCGGTCAGTTACAGGGGTTGGGGAGGAGCACTGTAGCAGCAGGTTTCTGGTCCGGGTCGGGTTATGGGGTAGTGGGTTCGGGTGTAGGTTTAGTTGGGTTGGTTTGGTTTGTTTTGAGTTGGTTTGGGTTGGGTTGGTTTATTATAAAACAATGCAATTAGCTATCAAAAATATAGTTTTAGACCCCAATAAATTCCAAAAAAATTACACAATACTCTATTATTAATTATACACCCAAAAGTATAATTTTTGCACTATTTTAATAATTAATTTAATACACAAAAATATAAATCCATGAAAGAACATTTATTATAATTAGTTAAAAATTACAAAAAATCTTCCTAAAACTCAGTAATTACAAATAATAAAATTTAATTTAATTTCTAAAAAATTAGGGTGTTTACAAACCCTACCTACTATCACTATACCATCAATATTAGCTAATGTGCATCAAGCTTCCATTCAACCGTGCACTTGAGGTATACACAAAGTGAGCCAAAAGGAAATCACAAGCAAAGTGCGCCAATCATGAGTAAATTTCAAGTATACGAGGTAGGGGACTGACATATCTACTCACCTTAGAAAAATTCCATCTTCAGAATTTTAGGACTTAAGCAACTAGAGATATCAGGATAAGCACATCTAGTTACAAGTAATCATATGCAATATACAAGCAAACCAAATAATATACACATAGCAATATTAATAGCACTCTAGCAAGGTGATCAATGATCATGAATTGAAAAAGGCATATAAAAAATATACCTTACGAGTCAAATAAGTGCGGATATCGAGACCGATTGTCATCCTCGTGTTCACACGTTGACTCCCCAAAGAGTGGTGCCCCCAAACGATACGGACAAGGCAGATAGTCTAGTTCTTGAATACCTTCTCTCTTCTGTCCAAAATGGACACAGGTTGTTCCTTGTAAGACAAGTTGGTACCCACAACTAGCTCGAAATGGTCGAGGACATGGCTCGGGTCCGGGACATACTTACACAACTCAGACACATACCCCCAAACGATACGTCATGCACCGCCAGAAGCGAAGGCGGAAGGGCAAGGCAATAAACAACATCCCCTACCTGCTCGAGAATGTCAAATGACCTAACGTATCATGGACTAAGCTTTCCGCGAACCTCGAATCTAATGACTCCAAGGGTGGTCAAAATTCACAAAAATATGTGGTCACCAATACAAAACTCTAGAGGCCTACGATGTTGATATGCCCAATGGCGATGTCAACTCTGGGCCTAACATCATTCTCTCACCAATGTCATCCCAAGCAAACGGTGACCTACACTTTCTTTCATATAATGCCTCAAAAGGTGCCATCTCGATGCTGGCCTGATAACTATTGTTATACGAGAATTCCACCAAGTGCAGGTATTTCTTCCATGATCGACCAAAGTCTACTGTACAGGCTCGTAGCATATCCTCCAAGGTCTGGATAGTTCTCTCGGACTGTCCATTTGTCTATGGGTGATATACCGTACTAAATTTTAACTTAGTACCCAATCTCTCATTTAAGCTTTCACAAAAATAAGAAGTAAACCTCAAGTCTCGGTCTAATACTATACTTATTGGTATACCATGTTGCCTCATAATCCTCCCGCATATATATATCTGCCAATTTTTCGTAGACGGTCCAATTCTGAATGGAAGAAAATGTGCCACTTTAGTGAGATGATCCACTATCACCCAAACTGTATCTCGTTCGGTCGGGGATCTAGGTAAATAGATCACAAAGACCATAGTAACATGTACCCATTTCTACTCCAGAATGGGAAGAGGGTGTAACAACCTAGCGGCCTCTACTGGTTTGCTTCACTTGTTGACATATCAGGCATCGAAATACAAAATGTGCTATCTCTCACTTCATCCAGTTCCACCAGAAGTGTTGCTTAATATCTTGGTACATCTTCGTGCCTCCAGGATGCATAAAATACTTGGAATTGTGGGCCTCAGTCATGATCTCTTGTCGTATATCCTCACTCGACACACAGAGATGAGTTTCAAACCTCAACGTCATATCCCTGTGAATAGTCAACTCTTTCCTGAGTTCCGACTCACATTCTGCTCGTAACTCCTGAATCCGCGAATCTCTTGGTTGAGCTTTCTTGATCATGTCTACCAAAGTAGACTATGTATGTAAACTAGCCAAGACTCCCTCATCTTGTGAAAACACTATCTCAATGCCTATCTCTCAAAGATCTTCTAGGATATGCTTCTGCATTGTTAGGAAAACTGTACCATACCTCCTGCTAAGAGCATCTGCTACTATATTAGCTTTGCCCGGATGGTATTGAAGTTCTATGTCATAATCCTTCAGCAATTCTAGCCATCTCCTCTGCCTCATATTCAAATTCTTCTTGGTGAATAAGTATTTTAAACTCTTATAGTCTGTAAATATTTTTACCTGATCACCGTACAAGTGATGCCTCCATAACTTGAGCACAAATACCACTGCTGCCAACTCCAAGTCGTGAGTCAGGTAATTCTTATCGTGATCCCAAAGATGACGTGATACATATACTATCACTCTCCCATGCTGCATCAAAACACATCCAAGATCCTTCTCTGATGCATCACAATACACTGTGAACCCCATTTTCTTTAGTTCTTCAAAAGCTGCCTGACATTTCGCTGACCATACAAACTTAACGTCCTTCCGAGTCAATTGGGTAATTGGTGCGGAGATCCTTGTAAAATCTGACACGAACTTATTGTAGTACCCAGCTAATCCAAAAAAATTATGCACATCTGCCATGGTCTTTGGAACTGGCCAATTCTCTACCGCTTCAACTTTTTTGGGATCTATTGATACTCCTGCTCCCGAGATGATGTATCCTAAGAATAAAATATGATCAAACCAGAACTCGCACTTGCTAAGTTTCGTATACAACTAGTGCCCCATCAAAGTCTGCAACACCTTCCTGAGATGCTCTTCATGTTCTTCTAGGAGTATACCAGGATGTCGTCGATAAACACTACCACAAACTGATCTAAATTGGGCACGAAGATATGGTTCATAAAATCCATAAAAATAATATTGGTGCATTGGTCAATCCGAATGGCATCACTAAGAACTCATAATGTCCATATCGTGACCTGAATGTTGTCTTTGGTATATCTTCATCCCGTAGTCGCACCTGATGATATCTGGATCATAGATCAATCTTAGAGAATACTCTGGCTTCACTCAACTGATCAAACAGGTCATCAATCCTAGGCAAGGAAAACTTGTTCTTTACTATCCCTATATTCAAATGCCTATAGTCAATACATTATCGGGTCAATCCATCCTTCTTCTTCACTAACACTACTGAGGCTCCCATGGTGACCTACTAGTATGAATAAATTTCTTCCCTTTTAACTCTTCACCATATTGATATAATTGGTCAAGTTCAGAAAGTGACATCTGGTAAACCTTATGAGATATAGGCTTCGTTGCTAGCATCAACTCTATACTGAACTCTACCTCTCGAACCGGAGGCAATCCTGAAAGTTCTTCGAGAAAGACATCCATGAATTCGACAACTATCTTAGGTATCGGTTCTCCTTTCGTTGCTACCACCGTGACTCCTTCTTCTTGCTATCCTCTCGAAGACCTTACGAGCGTAAACTCTTCCAAACCAGGGATACAAAATAAGACTTTACCCCTATTACAATATATTATAGCATGACTATCTCTCAGCCAGTCTATGCCCAAGATAACATCAAAGTTACCCATAGGAAACTCAATCAACTTTATAGGTAATAGGTGGTCACATATTATGACTAGATAGTATAGGCACACCCTAATAACTTCTACAAGCCCATTACCAGTGAGTATATTTAGCCTCTTTGGCAACGTCTCAAACTCCAATCCAACACGTGTCATAAATTTTGCAGATACAAATGAATGTGAAGCTCCTGAATCAACTAATGCTATAGCAGAAAAAGATACGACAAAAATATTACCTACCACTACATCACCTGATGCCAAAGCCTCTTCCAGAGATAAGGTGAATATCTATTATTGGCTTCATCAAGCTCCTTGCTGTCGCCTTTCCTGGTGGCTTTGTCGGGGTCTCTATTGTCCTTGCTATTTTTGGTGTTGGTATTGATATTGATGCTGCCTATACATCCGAGCCTGTGTTGGTAACGGTCGCAGAGCTAAAAGCCTCACCACTAATGTTGGCTCTCTGCACTACATTGTTCTTGGTGCTGGTAATGCAGAAAACTGGGGTGCTGGTCCCCCTGACCTCTGTATCAATGGTCATGTAGCAATCATATGATCGGGGCTACTACATCTCAGGCACAACCCATTTGCTACCCTACAATCACTTCAAGTATGGCCTCCCTTGCCACAATATATACAGCCTATTAATACTAACTGGCTCTGTTGCTGCTAGTGCCTCGGCTGTTGTTGCCGAGCTGGTGTCGTTACAGCTGAAACTACTGCCCTGTGTTGTGCTGTGTTACGAATACTAATACCATAAGATGATGCTGACATTTTGGACGATGCTCCTCCTCCAATGCTCTGTGCATGAGACCTCTTATGGTCTTCTGTCCTCGATGTCATCCTTTGAAAAGTTAGTTTATTCCTCCTGGCTACCACTAATACGTAATCAAAAGTCTGGTAGTTGTGTGCCTCTACCAATTATAGAATTTCTAGATGAAGTCCTTGCCGGAACCTTATTGTCCTATCTGGCTCTATTGCCACCATTGTTGGTGTAAATCTACTTAGTGGCTAAATTTTGTTGTATAGCCGTCTACTATTCTACTAGTCTGCTTGAAGTTATTAAACCTTAGCTGCAACTTAAACTAGGCCACAACTCCAAAGTACTTTATTCTGAACCAAATTCTAAAATCTTTCCAAGAAATAGGCTGCCTCAAGCCGACCTTCTCTGAAGCCCACCAATCCCTGGCAAGATCCTGAAGTTTCAACTAAACTTGGTCAACATGTTCCTCAGCTGGAACCTTGGCCGCCACCAGAATACCGTCAATATCCTGGAGCCAATCGTCTGTCGTGATGGCATCCTCCGTACTATCAAAGTACCGGGAGTTAAGTCGACAAAATCTAACCGATACCCTCGAATATATCCTTCTGCTTCTTTCTAGAGCAGTTTGCAACCCCTGGTTCAACAATATATTTTCTTGCTGTTGGAGTTGCTGATGTTGCTCTATGGCCATCTGATGATGTTGTGCGGCCATCATCCCCCGGATGATCTCTAATAAAATGATTGTATCAAGTATTGCTAGCATTGCTGGCACTACTGGGGGAGCTGGAACCTCTGGAACAGGTTGCTCAATATTTTCTGCCACTGTCTCACCTAGGGGCCAACAACTACTTCAATCAAATGGTTCAAGTTGAGTATCGAGAAGAACGATTCAGGAATTCAAGGAGGAACATTTTTAATTGAGACTCCAAAGATCATGACACCCCACAAATCTAAAATATCTGACCTGCATAGGCTACTACTAAAACCTTGGCACGCCCCAGTACCGGAATACAGAGATGGACATGGCCAGCTCTCCCGTAAAAGGTATAAAACGTCGTAGGCGATAATGGCTATAGAAAGACAAGGGGTGCATGCTACAATCAAGTCTCATAGGGTCTCAGAATAACTATGTCTCAATCATTTAAGCAAGTAATAATAACATAAAACAGGTAAGATAAAGCCGTAAGGCGTCTCAAATGCTCCATTGGAATGTTCTAGAGATCTAGCTATCAAAATATTAGGCTAGCAGAATATCAATAGTTACACAACCAAGATCAAATATAGTCTGATTATATTAAAATTATGTAAAAAAGAACTGATGTCCAGATAAGCCAGCTAACAAGTGCCCGTGACTAAATGCAAAAAGATTTAAATGTAAAAAATAAGCAGTGATCAAAAAATCCACTCATGCCCTTCAGCGACCATCCGTCTGGTGTACATCGTCGTAAGGGAGATAAGCTGGATCCTCTGGTGCTGGCTCTAAACTTGGCCATACAAAACTAGTGGGGTTAAACCTCAAATAACAAGTACCACAAGGAAACATGAATAAAGAAACAAAAACTAGATCAAACATATATTGCAAGAGCCAAAAATTATTGGCGTGTGCCCCATCTTTGGGATAATATGGCACGCCTTCACCAAACAAGAACAAAAAATGCCATGCCACCCAAGATAAGGTACGTCCCATGATTATGGTCAAGCTAGGATTATGTGTCGTAGTTTGGTCCATATTCCATCATAGCATAATGACTCAACTCCCCAACCAAACAAAGACAGAAGTTGAACAACATACTATGACAATCAATGTCTCTAAGCTACTAGCAGAATTACAATCACAACCAATTCAAGTTTGAATGGCCAAACAATGTTACGGCTTATTATGTTGAGTCTGGGGTTATCCCAGATATAATAATAATAAGCATCCTCAGACCGTGCCATATCAAACAGGGTTAACCGAGCCAATATTATACAAGCAGGAAATCATGATCGCACCAGCTCTCCGTAGGGCTACCACGCTAATTATCGTACCAATTTTTTTTAGGACCACCGCGCTGATAAATCAATAACAGTTCCAACCTTCCTATAAGAAAAATGTTGGTTCGGTCTAAACTATAAATTTTTTAAATATTGTACTCCACTACATGCGGATGATATACAATATCCGTGATGGCCAGCCTTGCATGCCATAAAAATTATTACGAGCGGCCTATCACGCATGATCTCGGGATATCATTCCCTTCCCATGTTCTAATCAGCTTTTATGTTACCTAATTAACCCTAAAGTAATATAGAATTCTCTGTCATGGCAACGGAAACATTCCCCTTAATGATGTCATATAGAGTACGGGCATATTTGATACGGATCCATTTAATATAAGGAGTCAAGTCTAGATCCACCCTAATATAGATGCAACATTCAAACAAGCAATAACCTAGCCATACTATGGTACTGATCAATTATTATTTCTGTGCCAAGAATTCAGAAATATAATATTATGCACCCAGCAGGAATTATTATCTCACGTTCAGTATACATGTTAGCCAATATCCCAAACTCATTGTACAATATAGCCCTTATAAACAGGCGAGCAGGACAAGTGTATCATCATGAATACAATAACCAAGTAAGGATACCAAACCTATCAGTTGGTCACATGAATCATGTTTAATCAGGTTAGGAGTCATAATTAATTAGGAATCTCAAATCTCATATGATCGAGTCACGGTCATGAATGCCTCATCAATTTCTTAAATTTTTGGATTATAGATCATCAATCATGGTCAAGCTTAACTAATCTAGAATAGGCACCAAGTGCATAAAAGGACCCATGCATGCACAATCAATCACAAAAAGTCCTAGGTCAGCGCACTTTACAAGTACCAAATATAGGCTAGTCAGAAATAGTGGCACACTATGTGTGAGAGAGCAACTATATTTTGAACAAACCTATAACACTAGGTCGCAGAAGTCATGGCGCAAAAGTCTATTATATGGCACAAAAAATTAATAATAGAGCAGCAGGAATATGTGGCGCACAAATCAAGAATTTTAAGAATAGGTAAATTCTACTTATACAAGCAAACTGGCGGACAAAGCAAGAGTTACGAGTAAGAGAAGTATCACACAATGCAAGTGCAAACAATTACAAGACAAAACATAAGTCCCCAGGTGACACAATAGTTGAGGGCACGAAAGTCAAGGGCCTCGAGAATCGAGACATGCCAAAGTCAAGTCTCACTTATCGAGGCTGAACCGAGCAAGAGTGCGCCAAGAGTTAACAAGTGTGCCAGGTTATTATTCTATCAAAAGTACGCCAACCGTTGAGCGTCCAGAAAATGCGCCTAGGGTTATGTGCATAAGAGCGGGCACTTTTGATAGTTAATTCATAATATGTCAATTATGCACCGATCTGCTGATTTAGTTAAAAAGTGCACTAAAAAGTAGACTAGCGTACTTTTGCTTGGTTCATTCGATAATACACCAATTATGCGCCAAAGGCTAAAATCTTCCAAAAGTGCGCCAAGAAGGATTTTTTAAAAAATTTATCCCCTTAACATACTTTTGCTAGAAATTGGCTGTACCCTTAAAGTACGCACGAGTATGTAATGCGGGTCACATCAACATGTGCCTATAGTGCAAATCCTCCTATGTACTTCTTGTCACTGTTCTTCTTCTCCAACTGACTCATCCTTTATGCACTCAGAGTTCAAGCTCGAGACTATGATAGTCTCTATTTCTCAAGCAACAAGAACCAAATATCAAAACAAAATATAGGCTCAAAATCAGAAAGCAACATCATTTGAAAATACCTTATTTTTAGGGGATTATTCCCTTGGAAAATATACTCATGAAAACCCACATAATAAAAATCAAGATAAAACCATTAACCACCGCAAATTTGAAAACTCCAAGAACTAACTATAATCAGAACACTACTAGAAACTAATTACAACTACAAATACTAAGAATATAAATATAGAAGATCATGTTTCTTCATATTGTCAAGATGTACTTGCCTATGAAGAAACCAAGAGCAAAACAAGAGAAATAAAAAATTAAGGAGAGAGAATAAGAATAAGTATATATATAGGAAATGGGTTGATAGTGAACCGTCATATCTCTTCAATAAATCCATGCCACACACCCTATATACCACCACCACACCATCGATATTAGCCAATGTGCGCCAAGCTTCCAATCAACCTTGTACTTGAAGTATACCTGTCACGACCCGCACCCGGATATTCGGACACGAGTACATGGTTACGCCCAGCCTACGCCGCAGCATCGGCAGTAGAACGTTGTCTAGGTCATTTCTAACTATCTAACATCTCAATAATATATATGGTACCTGTCAATCATCTCAACTCCAAACGGAGGAATAATATGTTATCTCACAAGTATAACTAATCTCAATCACAAAACAAACTAAGGAAGATAAAGAACGAATGGAATAGCGAAGGAAGAAAAGATACAATCCACAATCTGAAATAATATACAAACTATGAATCTCAACAAATAGTCTAATACAAGTCCAATACAAAAACTAGACCACCTTGGGCTCTGCAACTAAGTCCTCCTGGTCTATAGGAGAATCCTCTAAAGGTACACAGTCCTGCGGCCCGTAGAATGTAGGACACTGCTCTATAAGCCAATCACCTGGAAAAATAAATTCAGTCAGGATTGGAGCTAAGTACATACCTCTGAAAGAAGTTTCAATAACATAATCGAGCATATAAAATAGATAATAGAAATAAAATACAAGATCACTAGACCTATAAATAAATGAATAATAGGTATACAGGTAATATACGAGAATATAGAACAATAATATGAATATCGGCAATATGAGGAAGTAACTACAATCTAACTAATGTGCCTCAGAATACAAGTTTATTATGTGATCGATTTGGGTGAACATGATCAATAAGGTAAGACGATTACAAGTGTGGTATATAATCAGAATGCACATGATGAACAATGGAGATTTGATCACATAATCAACTACTACTCTCCCATCCCCAACTAATACCAATAGATCCAATTACGAATACGAATATGACCACTGAACATGAGTAGTGGGTTTACACAAATATAATCACACTGAACACGAGCAGAGTGTGTACACGAATAAGCACACTGAACACGAGCAGCGTGTGAATACGAAATAAAAATCAAAACCCAATATACACGATGAAATACATGTACAGGAGCACCCGCTGAATACGGTAGGGGATAACATCTCCTGACGGGATCCATGTAGTACGAGTCCATGAAATCACTGTATCAAAATCAAGTATATAATTCTAGAACATGCATATATACACTATTATGAATTAAAAACTATCAGAGAAATGTACTTGCCTGAAGTCATGAGCAAGGTGTATCTCTCGATGCCCAAGCTGGCGTCACATAGACCTATATATGGTATGTTGCCTCAATACAAGGTTCGAAAATAAAAATAAGTTGATGTAATTCTACGTCATAAAGTTATTTCTAAGTCAAATTGACTAATTCTAGGTTGTATGAGTCCAACACTAGGATACTAGGTCGATACGCTATGAAACTAAGCTATAATAGCTAATCTACGATACTCTGAGACACACAAAATATCGTATCTCATGATACACAAGTTTTAATATATGAAAATAGTAATTTATTGATATACACAAGTCAATATATATAGTACTTAACTAATCAAAGAAATAATGATACCTTGGCCTTGCACCAATGCGTATCACACTACCACACACCTATCTTGATATTCAAACCCAATGCCTTGAGCATCAACCCATTATCTTGATATTACCTTGGTATCCCAAGGTAATTCAAAACCTAGTGAATATAGCTAATATATAGTTAATACCTCATGTACTAACTATATTAATATATTAACTACTAACATATATTACCTATACTAATATACATAGATACTAACTTAACATATAACTTATCAACCATACTTGCTAATTACATATAGCTACATACAAATAACTTACATACATAGAGATATATAAATAGTTACTATATACTAATCACTTAAACCAAATAAACCATTACCTTAACTAACTAAAATAACTATTTACTAATAAGTATACTAAAGTAATCTTAACACTAAACTACTAATCTATAACCAATAACTCACAACTAACTAGACTATCACCTTGCTGCCTGTGCTCAGTTGCCTACTGATACTAATACCTTGTATTGCTGAACTAACACAGGGCTGATACTGCTATTGCCTTTTCAAGTGTTGTGCAGTGGCTCAATGCTGAATGATAATTCCTGCTGCTATCCCTTTGCTGCAGATCCAGTGCACGAGCACTGCGCAAGGGCTGCAGCTAGCTGCTGCCATCCTTCTCTGTGTTCTTGCTGATTTCCTGTATTGTAATATGCTGTTGAATGCAGTATTTTATACTGTACATTGCTGGATGCCTGGCTGCTTTGAACTGTACTTCAGTTTATGTGCACACTGTTGTGCACGAATGCACAGTGTTGCACTGTGTAGTGTAGTTAGTTGCAACTGCTCCGAGCCTCTTGCTGAAACTGCACAGTGCTCTTCCATGTGTTTGTAGCTGCTGTAATGGCCCGAGCCCTTGCTGCCACTACACATCTCAGTGCACGAGCTGCAGTGAAGGCTCATTGCTGTGTACAGTTGCACTAGCTGTGCCTTGATGCACAGTGGAGGCTGCACACTGTTATCTATCTCATCCCGAGTCCCTACACACTGTCACACAGCTCACTCACTACCCCGATCACACTGACACACACTCACACACATACACACAACTCACATACATATATGCATATAAACTGCTATATATAAATATATATATATATATATATATATATATATGCACTCATAGATATATATACATATAGATATCCATACATATAGTTATATAGATATATACATCTATCTATATACATAAACTCATATATATAAACACATAGTTATATATACTCATATATATATATATATATATATATATATATATATATATATATATATATCATATAATATAATATATAATATATAATATAATATACATATATATACACACAAGTACACATAGAATTAAGGGCAATAAAGCAAACACGTGGAGTGCACCGCACTTGTATCACATTCATTCTATGATACTCTTGAGATACAGTTCCACCACACAACCAAACGCATCCCGAAGGACACGAGCAAATCTAGAATACTAATTATGCACTATACGAACAATAATATAATCAACTATGTGTTCGTGTCAAGAAATGATATGCATAAATCCCCGTATCGGAGGAAAACCCCCAAAATCAACCCGTATCATCAAATTGACGAGATACGGCTTACACGTACCCAATTGTGGACATGATACTAGTCATAAATAATCAATCACATATCATATTGATCTATTTGACCAATTGACAAGCACCACATGTGCCAATCTCGGAATTCCCCCAAAATTGACACAAAAATACACATAACTTCCACCATAGGTCTCCTATGAACATAAAACCAATTTTTATGGGTAGCCTATACATATGGGGTAATTTCTTATTGTTAAATCTCAGATTAGAGCCTACTAAAATAGGGAAAACTGAAATGTACCTATTGGGAGATAGATTCCCAATGAAATTCCTTAAATATTGAATGTAGCCTCCTCTTTGTAGATCTTGGCCTCCTCCTTGTTGATCCTTACTTCCTTATTGTAGATCCTTATTATAGTAGCCTCAATTAAAGAATAGGGGAGGAATTTAAGAAGAAATTTGTGAGAAAATGATGAAGGAATTGGAAAGGGAGAAAATCTAGATCTAAATGCAAATAAAAATTGAAATGAGAGACACTCTCTCTCCTCCCTTCTAATGGCTGGCCCTAGCCCTCTCCTCAAGCAATTATGAAATATCTAATTTACCACTTGGGGCCTCTCATTAAGAAATTAATTAAGGAGGGAAGGTTCTAGTCTAATGGTTTCACTAATTAATTCATCCTCCTAATCCATGGGCATAATTAATGGGCTCAATATAAACTAAACTAAAATGTTAGGTTTATGCATCTAATTTAATTGGTTAGGTACACTACACAAGTCCAAAATAATCTAGCATCTTAGAATTAATAAATAATACAACAAATAATTAATTACACATGCACAATAATAAATATAATATTCTTAAAATAAAAATATCCATATCAATTACCAAACTACCCTTGATTGAAAATGTGAGGGTGACAATCCTACCCACCTTAGAAAAAATTTGTCCTCGAAATTAAGGAAGAAACTAACTACCAAAAGCAAACAATACAATACAAGAAAAAATTATACCTAACGGCTCGAACAGATTTAGATATCGCTCGCGTATCTCCGCCTCTCGCTCGTAGGTACTCTCTCCTGGCGAGTGATGCCTTCACACGACGCGCACCAAAGGAATTATCTAGTTCCTCAGCAGCTTCTCTCTCTGATCCAGAATATCAATTGGCTGCTCTAGATAGGTAAGAGTAGGGCCTACCTCTATCTTCGAGTGATCCAACACATGACTGAGATCTGTCATGTACTATCTCAATTATAACACGTGAAATACGTTGTGCACTCCCTCCAATGCAGGTAGTAAGTTTATTCTGTATGCAACTGCACCGACCCTCTTAAGAATACTGAAAGGTCCGATGAATCACAGACTAAGCTTTCTGCCTCCACCAAAATAAATCATGCCACGTGTCGGAGAAATCCTTAAGAAAACCAGACCGCCAACCTAGCACGAAACACAACCTTAGTACTCTAACAAAAATAAACAATCACAAGCAATGCAAAACAAAAATCTATACCTCAAACTCCAAAGGACTCCGATGGCTATCGGCCCAATGTCGTTGTCTGTCTTGCGCCACTCGAAGTCTATTCCTGATGGGCTTTACCTTCTCCACTGCATCCACTATCATCTCTGATCCCAATAAAACTATATCACCAACATTATCCCATAATAACGGAGTGTGGCATCTCTATCCATATAATGCCTCAAATGGTGACATCTCGATACTGGCTTGGTAGCTGTTATTTTATGAAAACTCTACCTGCAAACACGAATATGACCACTGAACATGAGTAGTGGGTGTACACGAATATAATCATACTAAACACAAGCAGTGTATGTACACGAATAAGCACACTGAACACGAGCAGTGTGTGAACACAAAATTTAAATCAATACCCAATATACATGATGAAATACATGTACAGGAATACCCGTTGAACACGGTAGGGGATAACATCTCTTGACGGGATCCATGTAGTACGAGTCCATAAAATCACTATGTCAAAATCAAGTATACAAATCTAGAACATGCATATATACACTATTATGATTTAAAAACTATCAGAGAAATGTACTCGCCTGAAGTCCTGAGCAAGGTGTGTCTTTCGATGCCCAAGCTGGTGTCATACAGATCTATATATGGTATGTTGCATCAATACAAGGTTCGAAAATAAAAACTGATGCAATTCTAAGTCATAAAGCCATTTCTAAGACAAACCGACTAATTCTAGGTTGTATGAGTCCAACACTAGGATACTAGGTCGATACGCAATGAAACTAAGCTATACTAGCTAATCTACGATACTATGAGACACAAAAAATGATGTATCTCAAGATATGCAAGTTTTAATATATGAAAATAGTAATTTATAAATATACACAAGTCAATATATATAGTACTTAACTAATCAATGAAATTAGGATTCCTTGGCCTTGCACCAATGTGTATCACACTACCACACACCTATCTCGATACTCAAATCCAATACCTTGAGCATCAACCCATTACTTTGATATTACCTTGGTATCCTAAGGTAATTCAAAACCTAGTGAATATAGCTAGTATATATTTAATACCTCATGTACTAACTATATTAATATATTAACTACTAAAATATATTACCTATACTAATATATATAGATACTAACTTAACATATAACTTATCAACCATACTTGCTAATTACATACAGCTACATACAAATAACTTACATACATAGAGATATATAAATAGTTACTATATATTAATCACTTAACCAAATAAACCATTACCTTAACTAACTAAACTAACTATTTACTAATAAGTATACTAAACTAATCTTAATACTAAAGTACTAATATACTAAACTAATCTTAATACTAAAGTACTAATCTACTAACCAATAACTCACAACCAACTAGACTATCACCTTGTTTCTTGTGCTCAGTTGCCTACTGATACTGATACTTTGTATTGCTGAACTGATATAGTGCTGATACTGCTACTGCCTCTTCAAGTGTTGTGCAGTGGCTCGATGCTGAATGGTACTTCCTGCTGCTCTTTCTTTGCTGCAGATCCAGTGTACGAGCACTGCACAAGTGCTGCAGCTAGCTGCTGCCAATCCCCTCTTTGTTCTTACTGATTTCCTGTACTGCAATATGTTGTTGAATACAGTATTTTGTACTACACATTGCTGGATGTCGGGCTGCTTTGAACTGCACTACAGTTTCTGTGCATACTGTTGTGCATGAAGGCACAGTGCTGCACTGTGCAGCGTAGTAAGTTACAACTGCTCCCTGCCTCTTGCTGAAACTGCATAGTGCTCTTCCGTGTGTGTGTAGCTGCTGTAGTGGCCCGAGCCCTTGCTGCCACTGTACATCTCAGTGCATGAGATGCAGTGAAGGCTCCCTGCTGTGTGCAGTTGCACTGGCTGTGCCTTGATGCACAGTAGAGTCTGCACACTATTATCTATCTAATCCCGAGTCCTCTCACACTGCTCACTCACTACCCCGATTACACTGATACACACTTAGACACATACACACAACTCACATATATATATGCATATAAACTGCTATATATATATATACACACACACATATATGTATATATATCAATAAGTATCTCAATCTATATATATATATATATACACACATAACACCTCTAAATATATATATATATATATATACACTCACCCACAACACGTGTACATATATACTCATATATTCAACTATATATATATATATATATACACACTCTTACATATACATACATATATGTATAGATAACATATTCACTTATATATATATATATATATATATATATATATATATATATATATATATATATAAACTCATAGATATATATACATATAGATATCCATACATATAGTTATATAGATATATACATCTATATATATACTTAAACTCATATGCATATATAAACACATAATTATATATACTCATATATATATATATATATATATATATATATATATATATATATATATATATATATATATATATATATATATATATATATATCATATAATATAACATACATATATATACACAAGTACACACAGAATTAAGGGCAATAAAGCAAACACGTAGAGTGCACTACACTCGTATCACACTCATTTTATGATACTTTTGCGATACGACACCACCACACAACCAAACGCATCCCGAAGGATACGAGCAAGTCTAGAATGCTAGTTATGCACTATATGAACAATAATATAATCAACTACGTATTAGTGTCAAGAAGTGATATGCACAAATATCCGTGTCGGAGGAAAACCCCCAAAATTAACCCGTATTGTCAAATTAATGAGATACGGCCTACACGTACCCAATTGTGGACACGACACCAGTCACAAACAATCAATCATATGTCATATTAATCTATTTGACCAATTGACAAATACCACATGTGCCAATCTCAAAATTCCCCCAAAATTGACACAAAAATACACATAACTTCCACCATAGGTCTCCTATGAACCTAAAACCAATTTCTATGGGTAGCCTATGCATGTGGGATGATTTTTCATGGTTAAATCTCAGATTTAGAGCCTACTAAAAGAGGGAAAATAGAAATGTACCTATTAGGAGATGGATTTCTAATAAAAATCTCCAAATATTGAATGTAGCCTCCTCTTTCTAGATCTTGGCCTCCTTCTTGTTGATTCTTGCATCCTTATTGTAGATCCTTGTTGTAGTAGCCTCAATTGAATAATAGGAAAGGAATTTAAGAAAAAATTTGAGAGGAAATGATGAAGGAATGAAGGAATTGGAAAGGGAGAAAATCTAGATCTAAATGCAAATGAAAATAGAAATGAGAGACACTCTTTCTTCTCCCTCCTAATGGCCGGCCCTAGCCCTCTCCTCATGCAATTATGAAATATCCAATTTATCCCTTGGGGCCTCTCATGAAGAAATTAATTAAGAAGGGAAGGTTCTAGTCTAATGGTTTCACTAATTAATTCATCCTCCTAATCCATGGGCCCAATTAATGGGCTCAATCTAAACTAATCTAAAATATTGGGTTCATGCATCTAATTTAATTGGTTAGGTCCACTACACACATCCAATATAATCTAGCATCTAATAATAAATAAATAATATAATAAATAATTAATTACACATGCACAATAGTAAATATAATATTTCTAAAATAAAATATCCGTGTCAATTACCAAACTACCCTTGATTGAAAATCTGAGGGTGACAATACCCAAAGTGCTCCAAAAGGAAATCACAAGCAAAAGTGCACCAATCTTGAGTATATTCCAAGTATACTGGGTAGGGAGTGAAAAAGGGTAGATGATGACACACTTTTATTAGTACAATTTTACGTTAAAATTATTATATTTGGTTCTACTAATGAGAAATTATGCAAAAAATTTGTTGAGTGTATGCAGCGGGCATTCGAGATGAGCATAATGTAATAACTCAACTTCTTCTTCGGATTGCAAATCAAGCAGAGTTCACAGGAAATCTTCTTCAATCAATCTAAGTAGACTAAGAACTTGCTGAAGAAATTTGATCTCGATAATACAAAACCTATCGATACTCTAATGGATACTTCTACAAAGCTTGACCTTGATGAAAGCGGTAAACCGGTTCACAAACGTAATTATCGAGGTATGATTGATAGTTTACTTTATTTGACTGCTAATTGTCCCGATATCATGTTTAGTGTTTACCTATGTGCTAGATATCAGGCTAACCCTAAGAAATTATTTTTGTTAGAAGTTAATCATATCTTTCGATACCTTAAAGGCACTTTAACGGTAGGCTTATGGTATCCCAAAACCATATTCTTTGACCTTCTGGGTTACTCGGATGCTAATTTTGCTGGATGCAAAGTTGATCAAAAAGTACAAACGACACTTGTCATTTATTAGGTAAAGCATTAGTCTCTTGGTTTAGTAAGAAATAAAATTCTGTTAGATACTCAACCACTGAAGTTGAGTACATAGATGTAGGACGTTGTTGTGCACAAATTTCTTGATGAAACTAACCCTAGAAAACTATAATCTGCACTATAAAAACATTCATATTTACTGTGAGAACACTAGCACCATTAATCTCACTAAGAACCCTGTATGTCACTCATGCACAAAATACATAGAAATATGTCATCTTTTTCTACGTGATCATCAATTATACGGAGGTATTTCTTTAGAATTTGTTGACACAGAATATCATCTTACATATATCTTTATAAAACCCTTAGCCGAGTACCATTTTAACTTTATTCATTGAGAATTAGAAATTCTAGATTTTGATACCATATGAGGATTCAAGTTGCTGAAACTATTTTCTTTAATCTATATTCATTAAAGCAAAGATTACTTTGGGTACATGCCGAAAGGGCCCTTCTGTCAAAGTGGCATAAATAGTCTTAAGCGATATGGTATTTAAGTGGGACCACCGCTAGCTGGGATCCGGCCCCTCCAACTAACTCAAACTGATCGATACTTTCTTGAATGATCATTTATCGAGTTATTTTCAATTTCTTCTATCCAAAATATAGTAGACACGTTTGAATTTTATATTCTTGCTTAAAAAGTTATCATCGTACTATGTTTAGTATCATTTGTTTCATATTCTGGAACATATGAGATCGAATTTGGCTGAACTCGGTCACTATGTTTCCATAATGCGGGAATATATCATGATCGTCCATTTTGTGATGACTTTTCACCTTTTAAACCCTCATTTACTGACCAGCAGCAGCATCCACCATCTTCTTCCTTCTTCCAAGTGTTCCTAACCCTAATCCTAATTTCTATCATCCTATTCTATGGATTTTTTAGGGAATTAACCCAAATCAAGCTTCTTTTGGTGATTCTCCTACATATTTCTATCTCTTGTAAGGTATAATCTCTTTTTTTCCTCATTTTCAATTATATGGCTCCTAGGTTATTTTTAGGGGTAGTAAGAAGAAGAGAAAGGTTGATGTAGCCTCCTTCTCTAATCCTCTATCTGAAAATGTCCCACACTCCTTCTTTAGTCCTCAACACCCAAATGAGGGTGAGTTTAATGATGACATTTTCATATCTTTGGATGCTTCTAATGAATGGTTCTCTGATTTCTGTGATAGGAAGATTTATCATGGTAATCCTATCAATTTTATAATATTAGATAAATTTTTACCTACTTTTAGAGACCTAAATCTTGATGACCTAGTATCTACTCAAAATCGTATCTATTATAATGCGATTAGAATATTTTACTGCAATCTCACACATGATTAAAGTCGAATGTATTCACATGTTGGTGGTATACAAATTGAATTCGACAACATTAATTTAGCAGAAATGCTATAACTTCCTATTCCTACGGAATGTGAACAGCTAATCGATGCTCGTCAGTTCAAATTTGTAGACAACGTAACACTTGAGTCTTTTAAAGATTCGATGTGTGCTCCTTATCCTCGTCCTCCTAGTAAAATTTGTGCTCGATATCTTAACCAACAATTTTATGAATTGCATCATATTGTCTTTCAATCTAATTTGCTAAAATATGGTCTTTTTGATGAAATCACATACTTAGAGATTTCAACTTTATATCAATTTTTTTCAAAAATTATTTTTACTTTCCTAAAACTATGATGAATGAAATGATTCAAGCAAGAGCAAAAATCTCGAACACTCCTTTATGCAATATTTTCCTATGATCTTTGACTACTTCCATATTCCTCTTGGGGACTGTCAATTCTTTGCTATCTCGGCTTGTCTTTCCAAAGCACTTCGAAATGCACCTCCACCACAACCACCTATAGCACCACCTCCACCTCCTATTGATTCCTTTTCTAGCTCAGAGGATCATTCCAAACTCCTCCTCCTCCACCAACTATACTTGAGTCCATCCAGACTATGCTCAAAGATCGTTGAAGACTTGAAGACGATCATTATCTCTCCATGGACTACCGCACCACTCTCTTGTTGACCCATCTGGTCTCAGTCAAACTAATTTTGATAAGTAACTTAAAATTATGGACCAATACATGCAACAGAAGATTACACCTTTAACAAAAGATTGTTCTTTGATGTTTGGTTGATTCTACTTTTTATATATATTTTTATGTATTTTTTATCTTTATTGAGTCTAGGACTTATATGAGCCGGGTCGCATTTTGGCATTAGTTAAATACCTATCCAAAGTCTACTAAAAATAATCCTACATATATCTAAACCAACTCTGAGCTCATACTAACCAAAGACCCACTCAAACACAACCCGAACTAACCCAAACCGGACCAGGAACCTACTGGAATTGGGGAATCATAACTCGGTCCGAGTTTTGCCCGAACTTTGCCTGAAATTGGTTGGCTAAAACCGATTCCTAATTAAGTGTGCTAGACCTATTCTCATGGCTCCAACGTTTAGATTTTTGAACGTTGGGTATCCGAGTTCTGGCTGAATTCTATTTTAGAAAATTATATAAATAGAGAAGATATTTCTATTCTAATCAATCAACTCATTCATTCTTCATCTTCTTAATTCACTAAAGATTTTTAAACTTTTCCAATCTCCAAGATAACTCTCATTCTTCTAAGTGTCATTATGATTTTGATTAGAAGTGTTTGAGTTATATATGCTTAGCTATTTAAAGATATTCCTTAGAAAGTCTGAAGTTGTCGAGCTCTTCGGATCAATGGCTCATATCTATATGAAGTCACAAGCTCTTTGGATCAAAATTTTTGTTTTCACTGATAGTGAAGTTAACTCCGAGCCGGAGTTCTCGAGACTAGATTAGTCATCCACGAGAAAAACCATTATAAAATCTTGGTGTTTGTGTTTGCTCTTTCTAACATATATATTGTTTATATATTGTTGTATTATCTGTATTTGGTAATGGCCTTTGTTTAGTAGAAATTTTAAATTGTGATTATATTCTGCTGTACCATGCATTATATTCATCCTCCCTCTAGAGTTGCCTAACGATCCTTCATTTGGTATCAGATCAGGTTTCCTCTTTTATAGGCTTTAATTTCTAAAAATATTACACATGGCAAATGTGAAATCTATTTTCACTGGTGAAGGCCAATCCACAATTATGCCTTCACCAGTGAAAACAAGTGTGGCTTTTTATCTCAGATTACTAGATTTTAACATTTGGTCAATAGTGGAGGATGGCTACAAAAAGCCTGTTAGAATTATTATAGATAGTGTTCTTGTAGATAAGCCTAAAGACAAATACACTGATCTAGAGAAGAAACACTCGAGTCTTGATGCTAGAGCTGTAAATACTTTATTTTGTGCCTCAGATAATACTGAGTTTAATAGAGTATCTACTTGCACTACTTCATACAAGATCTAGAAACTTCTTGAGGTAACTCATGAAGGAACTTCATAAGTGAAATAATCAAAGATCAGTAGACTCAATCACGAATATGAGGCATTCAAAATAAAGCCAAATGTGACCATTAAACAAATATTTACACATTTCCTTGATATCATTAATCATCTTGCTTCTCTTGGAAAAGTTTACAGTAATCTTGAAAAGATTCACAAGGTGATAAGAGGCTTACAAAGAACTGGAACCCAAAAGCAACGGTAGTCATAGAAGGAAACAGTCTCACAACGATGTCAATTGAGACCCTCATGGAAAAACCGATGACACATGAGCTGGATCTCATGGACTTTGAAGAATCAACACCAAAGGAGAAGACTATAGATTTCAAAGAACAATAAAAGAAGATCTCCAATGACAAAACTGAACTATGATTCTGATGGTAAGGAACATGCACTAGTAGTCAGAAACTTCAAAAAATTCCTAAATTTTAAAACAGAAAGAAGAAATGTTATCAGGACAACAACGACGAAGATCCAGTGTGTTATAGATGTAAGAAGATAGGCCACATAAAGAAGGATTATCCAACTACAAAGAAAGGGAATTGTTCTAAATGCTAAAGCAAAAGATCATCTTTACGAAAATTTGCAAATACAATCATATAGCATGAAAGTGAATCCTGCGACTCTGAAGATGAAGAAAAAAAATCCTCGTGACGCTGTAAATATTTGCTTAAAGACTTTTGATCAAGTATCTACTAACCTCTTATATGAATACTTTACTATTGACAAACTTTTAGATGCATTTAGTGACCTTCTTGAGGTTCATAGGAAAGTTCTTGATAAATACAAGCATGCTAAAAAGAAAACAAAGATGTATAAGCTTGAAGTTGATAGATTGTCTTCTTTGTTAATGAGATTAGAGAAGTACCATCCCCTAGTAACACGAAGACACATCTAAAGTAACATTGAGATTGCATGATACCTTGGTAAATGTTGAAAAGATTTTAAAAGAAAATATAAAACTCAATTAACTGTATGAAGCAGAGAAGAAAAAGTATAATCTAGGTGCTCAAAGAATACATGTACTTACGGCTAGATATCAAGAAGTATATGACACCTCTAAAAAGTTATAGATTAGATTGAAAAATCAGGTAATGGAACCTACTTCTCAGTCTAACACAAGACATAAGGTGCATCATCATAAGATACTGCCAAAGAAAATAAGTAAATCGTATGCTACACAAAACTATGCTTTCTTTTAAAAATATCCACGAAAGACATGACATACGACTTCACATACTTTTGCTTACCATGCTGCACCAAGCACTAACACCTTTGCAATATTTTACTACTGTGTTCAACATGGACACATCTCATAAAAATGCAAAGTTAGGAGACTAATTGATATGAATATATATATGCATTGGTACCAAAAGCTAACATCTCAGGATCCTCAAAAAATGGGTACCAAAGGTCATATCTACTCATGTTGTAGGTGGGCTAACCCTCTCATGCTAAGAGCAAGTAGATTCTCGATAGTGGTTGCTCATGACACATAACTGGATGCATCTCTATTTGCAATATTATCGATAAAGAAAGAAGAATATGTCTCATTCGATAATAATCTAAATGGATATATTATAGATAACGATAATTTTGGAAATTCTTCCTATTCTGTAATAAAATATGTTTGTCTAGTAACTGAAATATAACATAATCTGCTCAGCATCAGTCATCTTGCTGACCATGGTTATGGTATTAATTTTATAAAAGACAAATGTTATATCTATGAGAGATCATCTAGAAATATTATTTTTGAAGGTACTAGGGAAAATAATATTTATATTTTCTATATGCTAGAAGAAACTAACAATGCAGGCAGATGTCTATATGCTAACAAAGATGAGAGTTGGCTATGGCATATGCGTCTAGGACATGCCAACATGGAACACTATTGCAGGATTATCATCAAAGAAACTGGTAAGAGACTTGTCGGACATAACATTCAAGAAAGATATGGTATGTACTGACTGTGAAAAGAACAAGGCAACCAAATATTTCTTTAAATCTAAAAAATATTGTAAGTACCTCTAGAAAACTTTAATTACTGCACATGAGTTTATTTGGACCTAGCCGAATCGCCAGTCTTAGCAAGAAGCTATATGCTTATGTAATTGTTGATGATTATTCTAGATATACTTGGGTTTATTTTCTTGTAAATAAAAGTGATGCATTTTATGAATTTGTTTCTTCTGCAAAAAGTTTTAAAATGAAAAAGGCTTCATGATTACTCGTATCTGAAGTGATCATGGTGGCGAATTCGAAAATACTGATTTCAAATTTTTTATGATTTTGATGGTTATTCTCATGAATTTTCTTATCCTAGAATTTTCCAAAAAAATGGTGTCGTGGAGTGGAAGAATAGAACTCTCAGTAATATGACCAGAGTCATGCCAAATCAGTTTAGCCTTCTGAAATAGTTTTGGATAAAAGTTGTCAATACAGTGTACCATGAATTGAATAGGATTCTAATTGGACCTATATCAAAGAAGACACCCTATGAGCTTTGGTTTGGTAGAACTTATAATATTTCATATTTCAAAGTTTTTGGATGTAGAAATTTTATTCTGAACACCAAGGATAACTTAGGTAAATTTGACTCAAAAGCTGGTGAAGGTATATTTATTGGATATGCTGCTAAGAGTAAAGGTTATAGAATCTTTGATAAGAAATCTATGATTTTTAAGGAATCTATTAACGTAACTTTTATTGAGCTTAATAGTCAATTATCTAGTGACAGTGATGATGAAGGTGTCGGCGTAACAACTAGTAAAGCACCTGAAGATACTGAAACCGGTACAAGCTATCTGAAAAGTCTGCCAAAGAAGATGAGATTCATGACAGATCATCCAGAAGCTTGGTAATAGGTGATTTATCAAAAGGATTAAGTACTTGCTCTTCAATTAGAGATATCATTGAAATGTAGCATTTATTTCTCAAATGGAACCAAAAATATTATAGAAGCTTTTACTGATGAGTTTTGGATTTTGGAAATGCAAGAGGAATTGAACCAATTTACGAGAAACCAAGTTTGGGAATTAGTTCATCGACCTAATAACTCCTCTATAATTGGTACCAAATGGGTATTTCGAAATAAACTCAATAAGGATGGACAAATCACATGTAACAAAGCATGTCTTGTAGCTCAAGTCTATAATCAAGAAGAGAGCATTGACTATGATGAGAAATATGATCATGTTGTAAGACTTGAGTCTATTCCCATGCTTTATTCTTTTGCAAATTTTTACAATTTTAAATTATTTCAAATGGATGTTAAAAGTGCTTTTCAAAATAGTTTCATAAAAGAAGAGGTTGTTGTAGCTCAAATCCCTGGTTTTGATGATTTTAAATTTCATAATCATGTTTTCAAGTTACGTAAGGCTTTCTATGGACTCAAACAAGCCCTACGTGCTTGGTATGATCGCCTTAGTTCCTTCCTAGTTGGAATTAGTTTTTCAAAAGAAAAAGTTGACATGACACTTTTTATAAAAGTACATGATGACACAATCATATTATTGCAAATATATGTTAAGGATATCATATTTGGTTCTACTAATTAATTACTTTGCAAAGAGTTTGTTATGTGTATGTAGAGTAAATTCAAAATGAACATGATGGAAGAACTCAACTTCTTCCTCGGTTTGTACATTAAGCAGAGTTCACAGGGAATCTTTATCAATCAAGATAAGTACACAAAGGAGTTGCTAATGAAATTCGATATCGACAATGTCAAACCTATTGGCACTCCAATTGCTACATCAACAAAACTTAACCTAGATGAAAGTGAAAAACCAGTTGACTAACGTAAGTATCGAGGTATGATTAGAAGTTTACTTTGCTTAACTGCTAGTCGCCCCGATATCATACTTCGTATTTGTCTTTGTGCTAGATATCAAGCTAACCTAAGGAATCACATTTGTGCGTAGTTAAGCATATCTTCCAATACCTTAAAGGTACTTCTTCGATAGGCTTATGGTATCCCAAAACCATACCTTTTGACCTGATTGGTCATTTAGATATAGATTTTGTCGGATGCAAAGTTGATCGAAAAAATACCAGTGGCACTTGTCATTTCTTAGGAAAAGCTTAAGTCTCTTGTTTAGCAAAAATAAAAGTCTATCGCATTATCAACTACTAAAGCTGAGTATACGCAGTAGGACGTTGTCGTGCACCAATTTTATGAATGAAGCATACACTAGAAGACTATAATATATGCTACAAGAATATTTCTATTTACTATGATAACACTTGCACCATTAACTTAACAAAGAACCCAATATGCCACTCGCGCACTAAATATATTGAAATTAAACATTATTTTCTAAGAGATCATCAATTACAAGGTAATATATACTTAGAATTTGTTGGCACAGAATATTAACTCGTTGACATATTCACTAAACGATTAGTTGAAGATCATTTTAACTTTATACGTCGAGAATTATAAATTTTGGACTCTGAAAATCATATTATTCACTTATATTAATTTTTATTCAATGATCGTTATATGTAAAGATAATTTTGGTTATTAGCCAAAAGGGCCCTTAAGTCACAGAGGCGTAAATAGCCTTAAGCAATACGGTATTTAAGTGTCTTCGTACCATCGCTAGCTATGATCCAGCCCCTACAACTAGCCGAAGATATTCATTACTTTGTAGATAAAGAATAATTAATAATATGAGTAATTATTTATTTTCAAATCAAAAAATACTAATTGTTGATCTACAAAAGTTAATCATCCATCATATATACACAAGACTTTGAGAATAATAAAAAATTAATCCTGGAAAACAAACAAACAGAACTCGGGAAGAGTTCTTTTTGAACTCGGTTGTTCAAATTTCCATATTTAAGTTGTGTGGGTCCCACTCTTTTGTATACCTATTTATCATCTAAATTCGAAAGAACCCATATCAGCAACCGATCATTCCTTTTTGCACCTCCAAAACCCTAGGTTTTCTAAAACCCTAGATTTTCGATCTCCTTCCTCCAAGGTTCTCAACCCTCCAAAACTTGGATCCAACCATGTTTCAAAGTTCTCTATCAATTTTTCTTGTTTATTTCAGATATAACTCTCTATTTTTCTCTATTTCTTCGATAGCGACAAGATTGTCAAAGAAGAAAAGGAAAGTTGGAGATGCCTCATCTTTCAATATTCAAGAAAAAATTTTAATCTCCTTGTTCAGTCCATCTATGCCTAATAAAAGTGAATTTGATGACCTTATTTTTTAATCCATTAAAAATTCCATAGAGTGGTTCAATAATTTCAATGATAGGGCTATTTGTTCTGGAAGTCCGTTGAATTTTACCATATTTCCATCATATTTATCTACTTTCACTACCATAATAAGTTAAATTAGCGACTTCACGAAACGTCGTTAAATGGCCAAAAAATGTCGCTAAATAATTTTAGCGACGTTTGTAGCGACGTTACGTTGAAGTCGCCTTTAAGCTAGTCGCTGACCGAAAAATATCGAAAATGTCGCTATTCCGACGTTTTCTAGCAACGTAAATGCATCGCTATATTAGCGACGTGTAACGATGCAATGTTAATAAATTAGCGACGTGTTGTTTATCCCTATATGTCGCTAAGTTTTTTCTTTTTAGCGACATTGTGTGACTCATTTAGCGATGTTATATTGACTTGGCAATACTGCCATGTCAGCATATTTGCGACGGGCAGCGACGTGTTTAGCGACGTCTATAGCGACGTATTTAGCGACATGTATAAACGTCACAAAACGTCGCTAAAGATACAGTAAAGAAAATTAAAAAAATGTATATTAAATTATTTTCAAACCATTCTTCCTGCAGTTTATGAATTCACAATTTGTACAAATAGACTCGGAGCAACCCTCCGTTGAATTTGCTGGGTTCGTCGACCCCCTTCGGTTGAACACTGAACACCGGTAAATTAACATACATTTAATATGAATAATATAATAAAATTTGAAGAAAATGAAACATTGAGATTACAAACTGAGTCAGGAGAAAATCTCATCGTAAAAAATACAATAAATATCCACACAACTGAGTCTGAAAGCCTCATCCTAAAGAATATAAGAAATAATGTCTGAATGCCTAAAAATAAAGAATATTCATAAATGACCAAATATCATAGGTTTGAAAAACAAATAATCAATAAACGGTCATACCTAGGACTACTGCGGATCTGCAGGAGGATGACCACCGGCGCGCATCAGGGATAAGAACAGATCATACTGCTCTCGTAAAATTGACACCGATGTCGATAGAGAAGGCAGTGATGTTGGTGGAGTCTGTGTCGATAAAGGTGCACCAGAAGGACGTATCTACTCCAACTCTGCTAGTCGATGGTTGTATAAATCCATGGTAGATAACAGCCTCGTACTGTGATGAACCATTGAATCCTGCATCATTGTCAGCCTCTCACCCATTGACAGCTGTGATGGATGTAGCTCCGTTATGCTGCGCTCTGTCGACGCTCTAAGATTAGCTGTCATATCCCAGAGCTCCATGATGTTGTACTCGAGCATATCAAATCGTGCGATGAGCGACGCATCGTCCGCCTGCGGCTGGGAAAGGGGCTGCTCCTCCATCCTTTGTAGCAACTCATCACGGAGAGACGCAATCTGACGGTCAACGGTCTCCTAGACTCGGGCCGACTACTGCTAGGGCTGTGGTTAATGCGCCCTTGTCGTGGAGGCCCTAGATGACTGCGTCGCAACAAGGGCGCCATAGGATCCCGTACCGTAGTACGTATCCCTCTGGAGACCACCAGCGGCGGTTACCCACAGATTGTCCGCCGACGGAGCTGGAGAGGGCTACAAGGAAGTACCAACCTCTCCTGTTGTAGGTGCACTAGCAGTCGCCCGCTCACGCAACCTAAGATACTCGGCCTAAAAAAGTTTGGATACTCGATAATTGCCTAAGTTATATTAAAATTAACACAAAGTAAAGTAATACTTATATAGGTCTGCGAGGCCCTCTCATCAATGAGATTTCCGCCCATTCGATGGATGGCCAGGAAGACGGTCACCATGTTTGCATCATCACCCCTCTGTACCTATTAAAAATATATTATTTAGTACTAAAATTAAATATTTTATCCTACTACCATTTTATCGTACTTGCATTAAAAAAATATCTAAAATAAAAAGCATAACAAACAACAAAAATGTTTCGTTAACGGAATCGAGCCACCACACCACTTTGCTACCTTCTGCCTAACCGCCTTGGCCTTCTCAGACCTTTCCTTGTACCTCAGATCGTCGAATCTAGCCCTCATAGCAGTCCACTACTCAGGCGTGATCCAACCTTGGTTTGATTTTTCTTCTCGATCACGAGCCTTCTGGTCATTCAGAGCGTCACGGATTATCTTGGCGGCAACGGCAGGAAACATCTGCTCGATCAACTCGGTCTGATGCGGTGGATAGAAATACGTTTGCTATAATAAGTAATTTAGTATGTTATATAATATGCATAAATTAGATGATTGATATAATATACTTTTACCTTAAAGTGCGCAAACCAGAACGCCTTCCTCTCCTCCGGAGCATCAGAGTAGTTGATCCAAGGGCTACGATAGTTGTTCCTCAGAAAGAGGCCCAAGCGTCTCTGTACCGACGAGAGACGATATCTATACAGAGATAATTATTATTATCGAAAAAGTCAATATACGATGAATAAAGAAATACATGATATATATGATGCTAAACCATCCAATTGACTTACTTTGTACTGTCGGCCCAAATCTCTGTCCTTGTCTCCTCCGGAGGTGCGCATGGAGGATCTTGCTGATGTTGGGACGACGTCGATTCAACCTCCTCCATATGCTCATCTGTCTCCATGGTTCCGTTAGCAGGAGGAACGGTGGATGAGGGAGTATTATCAGGCCTGGAACTACTCGTCCCAGGAGTGCTGCCATGTAATGTCGTCGCAGTCGGAGATGTGAATGGTCGATATACTAGAGTACTAGGCGACGAGGATCCATAACCAACAGTAAGAAGTAGCGGAGGAGCACTCGTTCTACCTCCAGACCTGTCGAACGCTCCGCGTCGTCCTGTCATACCTGATAACAACATATGATGAATAAAGAAATATACAAATATATAGTACATTCTACAGTCAAAATATTATCTATATCTCACAGCATTCATAGAATTGCATAGTAAATAATTAGTGGTGTCACAAGTCTAAATGGATAGTACATTCAACAGTCAAAATATAATACATATCTTCGTCAAAATAGTATATTCTACAGTCAAAATATAGTATATTCTATAGGCAAAATATTTTATTTTCAATCATCTTCAGAAAATTCATCTTGTTCGCCTTCCTCGTCCTCCTCTTCCTCTTTCTCCTCATCTTCACTTTCATCTACTTTGTCTTCATCTTCGTCTTTCTCTTCGGATAATTCTACATCTTCTACATTATTAGTCATGTAATGAGTAACTTCAGTTAAGTCCACATCTACAATATTTGTTACAAGAGGTAGCTCGTCCTCCTGATAAGCTATTTTGTCAACGTCAAAGGTATTTCTAGCTTTAGTCTTGCATACTGCCCACCAATCCAACCTCACTGTCCCCCGTCTAGGATAAGTTGTGAAGTACACGAGTTGAGCCTGACTTGATAGGACAAATGGTTCGTAGCCTTGATATCTACGCTTGTAGTTTATATCCACAAGACCATGCTTGTCAATTTTCTAACCTTGATCTTGAATCGGATCGAACCATTCACACTTGAATAGCACAATCTTAGCAGGTTCTATGCCATAATTATATATCAACTCCACAATCTCTCGTAAGATGCCAAAGAAATTATTGCCTGGATCGACGTCTTTGTAGTTCGAAGATTTGATACACAAACAACTATTTTTCGTGGAATCAAGATCCAAAAAGTTGTCTCTGATAGGAGCATTTGTTTACTTGAACCTAAACCCATTCACATAGTAACTTGGCCATATTTTGACGGCAGTAATTGGTCCCTTGTTTAGAGTTCTAATAGATTCAGTCTCGGGTATTATTAGATGATCGACCTAAATATTAAAGTAGTGATAGTAAGTTATTTATTGTGCAAGTGCATACAAAAAAAGTAATTACCAAGCTACTTACATATGCACTCAACCAAGAAGGAAACTAGGGTCTCATTTCTTGTTCTACTTCTTCGTCTGTTATGTAGGGTCTAACCGACCTCAGCTCATCATTATATGTGCTGAAAAACGACGAAGCAACCGCTGATTAGTAGCATAATAGTAGCTTATACTATTACATTGAGATAAACGTAAATATGGACTTATTAATTACTTATCCCTCTAGCTTCTCCACTTCATACTCGTCACAATCGAGTAATATATACAACTGAGCAACCCTTAGCTCGTCATCATTCAAATATCTCTTTTTTATTTTCCCTGAAGGCTTTTCGGACGCATTGAATACTTTTAGTATTGCATCATTAGATTCCTAAAATTCGTCGTCGTTTCTCGGAGCTCTCGTTCTATTAGTAGCAACATGAGGTTTGAAATAAGTCGAGCAAAAGTTTATAATCTCCTCGAGAACATAAGCTTCACAAATAGAGCCCTCAACCCGTGCCTTATTTTTTACCTTTCTCTTTAGGTGATTCAGATGCCGCTCGAAGGGGTACATCCACCGATAACCGACAGGACCACCAACACGTGCCTCATAGGAAAAATAAATTAGCAAATGCTCCATAGAGTCGAAGAATCCAGAAGGAAATACCTTCTCAAGTTTGCACAGTGTTACTGCAATGTCATTCTCTTACTTTTTTAGACGATCGACGAGCAACTTAGTAGAACAAAGATCTCTGAAGAATATGCTAAGCTCTGTCAATGGATCCCAAATGACCTGCGGTAAGAATTCCTGAAATGCAATCAGAATTAACCTCTCCATGAATATGTGACAATCGTGGCTCTTCATACCCGCAAGTTTATTCTTCTTGAGGTCGACGCATCTTCTCAAGTTTGACACATACCCGTCTGGAAATTTTAGACCATGAATCCACCTACAAAATCTTCCTTTATCCTCCATCTCCAGTGAGAAAACTGACTTAGGCTGCTTTAACTTTCCATTCTCCTCCTCTATCAAATGCAATGCAGAACGTCTACATATTTCTTCTAAGTCCAACCTAGCCTTCGGATTATCTTTCGTCTTCCCCTTTACCTCCATTACAGTATTAATTATGTTATCAAACACATTCTTCTCGATATACATGATATCAAGGTTATGTTTGATCAGATTGATGCTCCAATATGGCAGAGACCATAATATACTCCTCTTCGTCCAGTTATGGGTGCGACCAAATCCGTCACACTTGTACCCCTTAGCAGGCTCTTCAATAGCACTTGGTAAATCTTTTACCTCTTCCCATATCGTGTATCCGGGCCACCTTGGTGGTGGATTGGCCTTCTCCATAATGCCCACACGAAAAGCATTCATGTTCCTCCGGTACGGATGATCCTTCGGCAGAAAATGTCGATGACAATCGAAGAAGCACGGTTTGTCTCCGTGTTTCAAATGGAAAGCCTTAGTGCGGTCCATGCAATATGAACATGAGAGACGACCATGAGTGCTCCATCCTGATAATATTCCATAGACCGAAAAGTCGTTGATCGTCCACATAAGTGCTGCCCTCATCTAAAAATTCTGCTTTCTGGAAACATCATACGTATTGGCACCTTCTTTCTACATATGGTTTAACTCATCTATCAAAGGCTGTAAATATACATTGATGTTCCTCTTCAGATTGTTCGGACCCGGGATAATAACAGTTAGAAACATATACGGAGTCTTCATGCACATCCAAGGCGATAGATTGTACGAAGTGACGATCATAGGCCAACACGAACACCGGGAGCGCAAAAGTCTGAATGGGATAAAACTGTCGAAGGAGAGCCCCGATCTGACATTACGCGAATCCGAAGCAAAATCTGGATACTCTCGATCAAAGTGCTTCCATGCTTCTCCATCGGATGGATGATCCAATACTCCTTCAATCTATTTTTGCCTATGCCAACTCATGTTTTCTGCAGTCTCCTTCACCATAAACAACCTCTGCAACTGCGCCATCACAGGCAAGTAGTGCATCGAATCGGTAGACTTCTTTGCACCGATATACTTTTCTCTTCCATTGGCCTTGTAGCGATCAGCACCACAGAATCTGCACGCATCTTCATCCTTATCTTCTTTATAGTACAATATGCACCCGTTGTGATATGCATCAATTTTTTTGTATCCCATCCAGAGTGATCTCACCATCTTCTTAGATAGGTAGAAGTCTTTAGGCAACTTTGCACCCTCTGGTAAGATCTCTATAATCAAATCCATCAGTCGGTTATAGCATTCTTGCGACATGTTAAAATTGGACTTAATGCTCAACAATCTTGTAACCACCTCCAACGGTGAATGATCTTCACAACCAGGATATAATGGAGTCATTGCATTCTCTAGCAACTCCATGAACTTCGCAGCATCGGTATTCGGTGCCTCCTCAGCTGCATCATGATTGTTCGGATTGAAACTAGGCCCCGCTGCATCAAAAACCATGTTCACCCATCCATCGTCGTAAGCAGCGTGGTCATGGACATCCATATATGGCTCTACATAAGGCTCTGACTCCGATGCTAAAGACACAAGTTCTCCGTACGCGGTCCACTAGTAGTAATTTGGCGCAAAATCCTTCGAGTACAAATGATATATCACTTTTACTTCTGGATGATATTTCAAGTTGCGATATCTCACACACGGATACTTAATTTTGGTACCGTCCATGTACTGAGGGAACGCCTTGGTGAACTGCAGGAACTATTATACACCCTTAATGAATTCATCCCGCACACCGCACATGTCATCAGGATGACGGTTGTACATCCTACGAACGATGACGCAGATAGTAATTCATATCCATTTCTAGATACTTATGCAAAAATGAATAGACATCGTTCAAGTATATACTCATTGTTAAATATAGTACATGTACTGATACTCCTAGTCCTAGCATATATACTCATCGTTAAATACAGTGTGATTCTCTAAAGGAAGGTAAGAACTGCTCTAACTTGATACACAATGCCCTTGAATGTTTTATCAACCTCATCACTTTACATCTGGTGTTTGTACTGACAATACCTGCTATTTGAAGACCTATACACCAAGTCAGAGAAGGCTCCTTAAGTCAAGAAACTGCCACCATAGATGCGTATGTTGTGGAGCTGGGTTTCGATAAGGTAGAGGATCCTCAAGAGACGATCCATGCATTGGTGATTAGGGAGGATCCATTGTAAGTATCAGCCTATAAATCAAATTACTATGAAGACTTAAGTCATTTTTGTTGTCAAATTTTAATATAAATCCTTCTAAACCTAAATTTTACAAGACTTAAGTCATTAAACAAATTGGCCCAAATATAACTATCCAAGTTGATTGTTAATTAATTCAAGTTGTAAACTTTAACATGAATTTAAGAGTTCAAAACCGAACTAATCGATCTGCAAAAAAGAACCGGCTGAACCTTCCTTATTGTGGTTAATCACAAATACCCCTAACTCAATCTAAATAAATAAAACGTAAGTTAGGGGTAGGGTGTTAAGGACGAATATCTTGACCATGGCAAATTTATCAATCTACTTGGGCTGAAGCCAGGGCCGACCAATATTAGGGGGCAAGCTTGACGATTGTCCTAGACCCCTTAAACAGGCAAGGCCCCAAAACATGGTCCAAAGTTACTTACAAGACAATCCTTCCAATGGGAAGGCCCAAACATGCACTAAACCTACTTAAGTAGAACTTTGTAGTAATGTGTCGTCTCTTGAGGATCGGGTTAGGGTTAGGGTTTACACCCTCTGTGACAGTCTGTGTCATATTTGTGTCAGTATGTGTGTGTCATGTCTGTTTCAGTGTCATGTCGTATGCATCTGTGAGAGAGAGAGAGAGATCGGGTTAGGGTTAGGGTTACGATTTATACCCTCTGTGACAGTCTGTGTCGTATCTATGTCAGTGTGTATGTGTCTTATCTGTGTCAATGTCATGTGCATCTGTGAGAGTGATAGAGAGAGAGAGATCCAATTAGGGTTAGTGTCATATCGTGTCTGCCACGTGTGTTTGTGTCAGTATCTGTTACGTGTGTGTGTCGTGTCTGTGTCAGTGTCATGCCGTGTCCTGTAAGAGAGAAAGAGAGAGAGAGAGAGAGTTAGGGTTTACCTAGAGAAAGAGGAGGAGGAGGGGGACGCCGGAGTAGGCCGCTGTGGAGAATGCCGGAGGGTGCAGTTCGCCGGAGAGGGGGCTAAGAGACAAGAGTTTTTGAAAAATTGGAGAAAGATTTCGACAGAAGGGGAGAATCGAAACCTATATTAAAATTTTAGCAACGTTTAGCGACGTCAACTTATGACGTCACTAATAAAAATATTTTGCGACGTTATAGACGTCGCTAAAAACGTCGCTAAATATCAAAAAATACTAATGTCGCTAAATACGTCGCTAAACATCGCTAAATCATAAAACTCAACGACATTTAGCGACCTTAGATTTAGCTTATAGTGACTATTTCTTAAAAAAATTGAATTACAGTCGCTAAACATCGCTATATGTCGCCAAACAGTGACTTATAGCGATATTTATTTTTGGTGTCGCTAAAATCTTTAATATTAGCGATATTTTACTTTGATATCGCTAAAAACATTGCTATTTTATCATATTTTGGTAGTGTTTTCAGACTCTTGGACTAGAAGATCTTGTTATTTCTATTTATCGTATTTATCTAAAAGTAATTTGTATGTTCTATTGCAACTTCTTAGTCACAAAGGGTACTATAAAATCATGACCCGGTAGGATAGATATTGAATTTGATGATGATGATGATGATGATGATTTTGGGATGATACTTAATATTCCAAATGAAGGAGAAGCCCTATGCAATATCACCCAATTTCAATTTTCTAGCAACATGACTCTTGACTTGTTTATGGACTCTATATGTTCACCCAATCTCCGTTCCTCCTAGCAAACTTAAGCCAAAATATATGAATGACTGGTTTTATGATCTACACCGTATAGTTCTCTGTCATTCTTACTAAATAATCCTTCACAGATGAACTTACATATTTGGAGAAGTCTTCTCTATATCAGTAGCACTTTGGTAGACAATTTTGTCTACCAAAGACCATAATTGCGTCCATAGAACGATGTCGCATGAAACCGCATTACTTACTTTACACGATGTACTTGCCCATCATCTTTGAGTATTTTGAGATACTCATGGATGATTGTCCTAATCTTGCTGAGCCTGCTAATCTTCATAATCATAGTAGACTTGAGCCTCCTCCCCCTTCTCCTACACATCCCGTTGACCCATCTTTTAGTCACACGACTGCTCAACCTCCTCAATATTCTCCATCTGTTACTCTTGAGAGCCTCCATACTATACTCCAAGTTCACTTCAGACTAGAAGACGACCGTTATCATACTCAGGATTTCTGTATCACTCTTCAGCTCCAGGATATGTCCAACTCCCTTATGGGCATTCGCTACAGTTTTGCTCATCACTCTGGTGGACCTACTGCTATGGTTCATGATCCATCTATTGCTGGTTATTGCATCGATGATAGAGATGCTTAGAAACACTTTGACCCAGCTACTGCTCGCTTTGATCCTAATTGTTCTGCTGAGACAGGTGAACCCTTAGGGAGAGATGATGATGATGATGATGATGATGATCAGTAGCGATGGATAGATTTGATGCTTAGATTTAGTACTATGTCTTAGTTTTATGTTAGTGATGAGACACTATGATTTAGTTAAATTTATTAGCGTTTCATATTTTAGTTTATTTAGGGTTTGCATGATGTCCTTCAGTAGTATTTGAGTAGTATTTGGGTATGAACTTTAATTTGAGTAGTATTTTGGTATGTACTTCAGTTTATTTGTAATGAAAACAAATTGATGGTTTGCTTAAATATTGGTAGTTATTATCTGTCATATTATCTGTGTTTTCTTTTTTGTTTTAATTTTCACGTTTGTCTTACGAGAATCTGACTCCATTTTGATGAAGTGACAAACGGGGGAGAAACACTAATACGTACTAATTTGTTGCGGGGGAGCCAAGTTTTTTCGGGGGAGATTTGCTTTCAATAAATCAACGACCTGTATTAGTTGCAGTTTTTGTCAATTATCACAATGGGGAGATTGTTGACCCATCTGGTCTTAGTCAAACTATTTTTTGATAATTAACTTAAAAGTATAAATCGATACTTACAACAAAAGTCTGCGCCTTCAGCAAAAGATTGTTCTTTGTTGTTCGGTTAATTCTACTATTTTTATAATTTTTGTGTAATTTTTATCTTTATTGAGCCTAGGACTTATATGAGTCGGATCACACTTTGTCACTAGTTGAATAACTATCCAAAGTCCACTTAAAATAAATCTACCTATATCTAAACCAACTTGGAGCTCATACTAGCCTAAAGACCCACTCAAACACAACCAAAACTAATCCAAACCTGACAAGAAACCTACTAGAATTTAGAAAAATGAACACGTCCGAGTTTTGCTGAACTCGGTTGACCAAAACCAATTTCTGATTCAGTATGCTAGACCTATTCTCATGGCTCCAATATTTAAATTTTTGAACGTTGGGTATTTGATTTCTGGCCAAATTCTTTTTTAGAAAATCCTATAAATAGAGAAGAGATGTCCATTCTAATCATTCAACTTATTCTTTCTTCATCTTCCCTATTCACTAAAGAGCTTTAAACCTTTCCAATCTCCAAGACAACTCACATTCTTCTATGTGTCAGTGCTATTTCGATTAGAAGTGTTCGAGTTATACAAGCTTGGCTATTCAAAGCTATTTCTTAGAAAGTCTGACATCGTCAAGCTCTTTGGATCAAAGGCTCGTGTCTGTATGAAGTCGCAAGCTCTTCATATCAAAGCTTGTATTTTCACTAATAGTGAATTTAACTCCAAGAAAGATTTCTCGAGACTGGATTAGTCCTCAACGAGGGAAACCAGTATAAAATCTAGGTGTTTGTGTTTGCTCTCCTCCCATCTATATTGACCGAGAAAAGGGGGGACGCTCTTGTGGAAGCCCTACCCTCATAACTTATTTACTGTTTATATATTGCTGCATTATCTGTAGTTGGTAGCTGCCTTTGCTTACTAGAAATTTTAAATTAGTGATTATATTTTGCTGCTCACACACGCGCTCTATTCACTCCCCCCACCCCATAGAGTTGTCTAACGATCATTTATCTCTAATTCCAAGCTTTATCCAATACCCTGATGGACATGAGTCATAGCTTCTCACTGCACCCTGGCGGACCTATTTCTATGGTTCGTGATCAATCCATAGATGGCTATCGCATTGATGATCCATTTGCTTAGAGATACTTCGACCCTGCTGCCGCATTATATGATCGAACCATTTTGTTGAGACCGGTGATCCTACCACGGGAGATGACGATGAGTAGTAACCTTGTGCTTGGTTTAGTGGAGATATTCTAGTCGATGTTCTATTTTCTAGTTCTAGTATTCTAGTGTATTTGAAAAACTTGGCACTTTTATGCTATTTCTACTTTTGGCTCAGCAATTTTATTATGGTTTACTTTAATGCAAAACTTGTCCCATGTTAGCTGTTTTATTTATACATAATGTGTTTGGTTGCAAATAGCTTATGATATCTATGGTTATGCATTATTTCTCACCTCATTTGTTGTATTCTCTGGTTGTTCTTGCTGCCCTAATTGATTACGGGGGAGCTATGCCATTTTTCCAAATGACAAAGGGGAAGAAAGATAAGAAATCAATAATTTATTTTGTGGACATTGCTTTACGGGGGAGCATTTATCAAGACTATGTCATGGTATATATATATATATATATATATATATATATATATATATATATATATATATATATATATATTTGTCAATTATCAAAATAGGGAAGATTGTTGGCCTAAACTGGTCACAGTCAACTTGATTTCGATAATTAACTAACGTTGATCTAGTATGACTCAATACAACACATGAATCAAAGATCGATGCATCTTCGTTACATCACTGAATACAAAGCTTCTACCTGCTCAAAGGCGATGTCATGGATTTCTTTTTTATCTGGAGTCTATAATTTTTTATATTTATTTTGAGTCTAGGACCAATGTGAGTCGAGTCGTACTTGGCATCTAGTTGACATCAAGTCCACAAAAATAGGACTATTCTAAAGCCCAAGTCCATATATCAAAATAAACCAAAATGGACCCTAGCAAATGAACTCGTGCAGACCGAACTCGGGCCCAACTCGGTCCCCTATAACCAGATTCCTGGTTAGATGGAAATCATATTCTTCAGGAACTCAACGTTCAAATTTATGAAAGTTAGGGCACCGAACTCAGGCTGAAATTGGTTCCCAAACCCCCTATAAATAGAGAAAAGTTTCTTTATTCCTACTCACTTATTCATATTTAATCTTCTCTTGAGCAATAGCCTGAGCTTTAACTTTTCCATTTCTAAGATAACTCCCTAGTCTTCTAAGTGCTAGTGCGGTTCGATTAGAAGTTCAAGTTCGAGTAATAAAGCTTGCTTCAAGAAGTTACTTCAGCCCAGCTCTTGAAGTCTTCGTGCTCTTCGGATCAAAGCATGTGTCTGTAAGAAGTTGTAGGCCTTTGAATCAAAACTTGTGCTATATGATATTTGACAAATAGTGAATTACTACGGAACAAGAGTACTCGGGCCTAGATTAGTCCTCCATGAGGGAAACAAGGATAAAAATTCTCGGCATCAGCGTATTGTAACTTTTGACTTATTTTTTCTTTCATATACTTGCTATAGTTAATTATCTGCTTATATTACTTCATAGTTGGTTATTTGCCTAACTTTTAGTTGGTAAATATTGGCATAAACTTTATTCACCCTACTCTAGAGTTTCTTTTAAACAAGAACGAGTCAAACTCAGTTTGAACACCACTTCGAACAGAAAAAATTGATTGAGCTTGGTCCAACCAACCTACGAACGAACTTTGAACCGAGCTTTGACCGAGCCGAATTCAAGCCGAACATGAACCGTTTGAATCATTTTACATCCCTAGGAAGTGGAACTCAAGAATTGATGTTGGATCTTTAGATGGATGCATATAGTTTCTAGGGTGGGTTATGTAATGATTTTTAATAAGGTACAATTAGAAATAATTAATTTAATCAATGCCTATCCGTAAAATACCCCCAAAATTAGAATGTGTTAATCTAGTTTTACACTACAAATCTTTAATAGCTTGCCAATCTCTTATTGATAACATAGTTAAGACAATCTAGCTAGGAAGCCTAATTTCTATAGTAATATCATATGTTATATATGTAAGCGTATGGACATTCCTATAAATAAGTTATAGGAATTGAATTTAAATAAATCTTAAATTTATATTATACACCCATTAGACTGTTGGGACTTGGACTCAAGACCGGACTGTCATTCTCAGGTTAGGGACCTAGGCAAGTTTAACTTGCCTAACAAATTACAGTATTTACATGCTAAATACTTTTTAGCAATTATATATATATATATGTGTGTGTGTGTGTGTGTGTGTGATCTGAATCATTGATTGTTGATCCAATGGTTCAGATTATAAGGGCTTTCTTGTACTTTTACAATTTTATAATGCAATTATATGTAATCTATCGATACATGCTTGTATTATATATATATATATATATATATATATATATATATATATATATATATATATATATATATATATATTACTGTTTAAGTATCAGTTTACTTACATGATCATCCCTGTTGACACATATTAGATATAATATACGGATTCTTGTTGTATCGCATATTATGAGACTCATATATGATATTTACTATTTTTGGATTGACCTTTCATGATTGACTGCATTTATTACTTGTTAGAGTTAGATTATGACTGGATGTGTTGTGGATTCGATCCGGACAATACCATTGGGTGGCAAAGACAATCACCATACATATGAGCTACTTTATCCTTTTTCGTAACCCGTACGCTCCACCGGATATGCAAGTATGAGGACCCTAGAGATATATACATGTTATAGTTGGCCTCTGATGTTCGTCGATCGTTATGCACATTATGGCCACTGGTTCCCGAGGAGAATTATGTCGATCTCATTTCAGCCATACAGCCTATGTATGAACGTTGTACTCATTTTGATAAACTTAGTTATTGAATACCCTATGGTTATTACAGTATTTATTTCATAGTGGCATGTTTCTATGAATCTTGTTATGTCTCTCTAAGGACTTGGTTTCTTTGTAGCCTTAGACGATCAGCCATTCCCAAATATCTATGGACCTGGACTTGACGCAGTGTTCGAGGAAGAGGAGGTCCTTGCAGCTAAGTTCATTTGACTTTGTGTATGGCATCATATTGGATTCAGACGTCTTCACTTAGAGTCTGTATATAGTTATCTTACTTTCTGCATTTCCATTCAGTTTTATTTGGTAGTCGATTTGTCTCCAACAACTTAGTAGATTACTTTATGGTCATATATGATACATTCTGACTACTTGTTTTTTGTACTCAGACTAGGTGTAAATTTATACCTGTGACTATGATCTTTACCTTAATTCACAGTTAGCTACATCGTAGATACATAGTTGGAGATTCAATTAAATTGGGGCAAAATCTCGAGTATGTATCGGCTGGCAATCATCATATAACTTGGTCCTACGTATTTTGGAAGGGCATGACACCTATGAGGGATACGAAATACAATTTTATCGAAGGTTGCTGCTTTGGTTCCCAATGAATTCAATAAGTCATAGAGAGAAATGTCAGTCCTTGATGGACTTGGAGTACTTTGGATAGCATCAATATCACATGTGGACATGGCAGCTCCCAAAGAACTTGCGTGTCAGAAGAGGCTTAACTTTTGTAGAAGCCATGGATTTGTAGCAAAATTACTGGATGTGGAGTCAACAGTCTTTAATAAGATCCATTGGTGCCTACGCACACCAATGGGCTTAGGAAACCAAGGGAGAGCATATGTTCGTACCACTGTGGGTCAAATTCAATGACATAGGAATTGATGATGGTTCTATGAGCATTATATTGGATTGTGACACAACATTCTCATCAATGGAAAAGTAAATCTTCAGCATAGTCGGTGTGCTCTCCTTGGAAAATTCACACATAGGGGGAATAACACACAAATTTTATTTTTTATTAATGTTGATGAATTTGTATTTACGCTCTTCACTGAGCTTTATATTGTAATCACTACACAATTAGATAGAATTTAGGAAAGTGTGTCTAGGAAAGCTTCACCATTGCACGGTCCTGAGCTTCGATAATGATCCTATCTGAACTGCAAAGGAAGATGCTCTTGGAAGAAGAAGAAGAAGAAGAAGAAGATGATGATGATGATGAACAAGAAGCTCTTATGATGCTCTCAAGTACTCTATTTTTCTTTCTTAAGTCAAGAATTTTTTTTCTCCAAGAAAAGTCCTCCTCAAATAGCCAACAAATAGGATATTTACAATGTTGTAGGGAATAACCCCAAAAGGGGGTCGCAAGATTTCTCACTGAACCCACGACCTCCGATGTTCCTGCGGTGAATGGAACACGTGGGCCACGACCACATGAACTAGAGTCTTCATGAATTACATGTTCTCTCTATTCAACTAGGAGTGGGGACACACGACGTTTATTTTAAAGGGGTGCTCTGGTCATTGGTGAACCATGATGTAGAACTGGTCCACTGGCCATGTAAAAGAAAATGACAAGATGTGGCATAAAGTTTGCTTTGGTAGTATCAAATACAAGGTCATAATTATAGTAAAAATAAAAATATATGGATGTCTTGGAGGAAAATATTATCTTAATAAAGATCAATAGCTAACAAGAGAATATCTTACAGAGAACTCAACAATATTCATATCAAGGAGAAATTCTATATGAAGAAAATATCAATAATCCATTAGCACCTTCAAGGAGAACAAAACATAATATTCTTTTACTCTATTGCAAAGGAGATTAAAAGGTTTACAAAATTTAACTCAATCATAAATGAGACTCAAATCTTTTTAGCACTTGGACATTGGTTCTCTTTTCAATGAACACTTCCATAAGATTTTCGGGGACAACTCAGATAGGATATGTGATTTTAATTGGGCATGCATTTATGAAAATAAATATTGGAAGCATATGAGATTGAAGTAGAATTTGTTGAGGAAGAAGTGAAGCACACAATTTTGTATGAGATAATTCACCAAGAACAAATGGATTTTTTTAGCTTTTTTTTCTTATACCTCTTGTGATTTGATAAAAAAAGATATATTATGTGATTTCTCAAGAAAATTCATAAAGAAAAAGTACACTCTTCAGATTTAATGTCGCTTTAATCACTCTTATACAAGAGAGGGAGCAATCAAAGTCGAATACTTCAGGAGAATAAGCTTTCTTAACTCGGTCCATAAAATATTCACAAAGTTATTGCAAATAGGTCAAAAAATAAGATGAATGAGCTTGTTGACCATAATCGGCCTATATTTTTGTAGGGAATAACTATTCTAGATAGTGTTTCAATTGTCCAAGTTCTTGTTGATCTCGAAAAGACATTTCATTCATTACATTTGGAACTCCCTTGATGATGTTCTTAAAGCTAAGTGATACGGACCTAAATAGAGATCATGGACTTAGATGACTTTGAAGAAGAATTATTTATTTATCTATTATCTTTGAATGTATAAGGACAAACTGCATTCTTGTTATAGAGGCCTTAGACAAGGATATCCTCTTTCACCTCTCATGTTCATCCTTGTCACAAATGCTCTATGAATGTTTCTTTCTAGAGCTAAAAATGAAAATCTTATCAGCGTATTAGGAGGCACTTAAAGGCTTAAACTACATGGATGATACCATCATTTTTTTGTAAGTTATTTTTTAGTAAATCTTAAATTCATTATATATATGTTTGAATTTAATTCTGGTTAATTTGAAGGTTAACTATGGCAAAACTAAATTATGATGGTTGGATGAGTGGATAATCTTCTTCATATGTTAACATATGGTTTTAATTGTAAGAAATGTTATTTTCCTTTGATCTATCTTGGGATTCCTTTAAGATTGGAAACACTCAAAAAGATGATTAGAGTTCTAGTTGATAAATTTGAACCACGATTGGCTAGAAGGTTCAGAAAAATGCTTTCTAGAGGAGGTAGATTGAACCTTGTTAATTTTGTACTAATCTACTTTACCCTTGTATTCTCTTATTCTTTTCATTAGGTCATCAAGAGGATTGATAAGATTTAAAAGACTTTTACTTGGAAAGGGGATAAGAAAATTGTTAATTATACCAGTCTAGTAAAGTGGTGCTTTGTATGCAAAAGCCAAAAAATTAAAGCGTCTTTGGGTCCATAATTTGATAAACTTTAATATTCCTCTCCTATGCAAATGAGGATGGAAGCTGTTGGCCCAAACTGGTCACGGTCAACTCGATTTTGATAATCAACCAACTATAATCTGATATGACTCAATACGATAAATAAATTGAACCCCGACACATCTCCGTGACATCGCTGAAGTCAAAAGCGGCTACTTGCTACATTGATTAAGTTATGGTTTATCGAGTATGTAATTTTTATATTTATTTGAGTCTAATAAATGATGTACATCGAGTCGCACTTGGCAACTAGATGACTAATCCATTTCTAAACCACAATACTATTCAAACAGCCCACATAAACCTAAACCAGTTCAAATTAACCCAAAAACCAAAACTACATATTCTATAATTCAGAAAATCTAACTCAGGCCAAACTCGGTCCATCTGGACCCAGTTGTGTCAATTTCTGAGATTGACTCATTAAACACAAGACCCGGAGCTCAACGTTCAAATTTATGAACGTTGGGAGACCATACTCAGGTTGAACTTGGTCCCCATATAGCCTATAAATAAAGTCTCATTCCTTCATTTCTATTCACTCATTCACAATCAATCTTCCTATCTTCTCTTGAGCAATTGCCTGAGCCTTAACATTCTCTATTTCCATGACAACTCCCTAGTCTTTTAAGTACCAGTATGGTTCGATTAGAAGTTCAAGTTTGAGTTGTAAAAGCTTGGTTCAAGAAGTCAGTTCACTTCTCTCTGGAAGTCTTCATGCTCTTCGGATCAAATTACGTGTCGGTAAGAAGTTGCAAGTCTTTGGAGCAAAACTTGTGATGTACGTTTTTTCATAAATAATAAATTAACATCGTGCAAGTGTACTCGGTCCTGGACTAGTCCTCTATGAGGGAAACTAGGATAAAATTATCGATTTTTGCCTTTGCTCTCTAAACTCACTTACTAGTGCATTTACTTGATATTGTGTTACATTATTACTAGTTGGTTATATATCTTCATTTTTAGTTTGTATATATTGTCACATACTCTATTCACCCCTCCTCTCCCTCTAGAGTTGCCATTAGGTCCTTCAATTGGTATCATAGCCAAGTTCTCTTATATAGGCTTTATATCCTAAGAGTAGAACATTTGACAACCACATGATCCATTTTTACTAACAATGGTGAAGGTCAATATCCAGATAGGCCACCCCTATTTGATGGTACTGACTATATTCTTTGGAAAGCACAGGTGAATATTTTTTTGAAATCACTCTATTTTGATTTATGGTTATGTGTCATTAATGGTTACAAAAAAGATTGACAATGCAGATGATGATTATACTGAAGAAGAAAATAAAGTAGCAAGTTATGAAGCAAAGGCAATGTATGTTCTTTATTATTCTCTAGACAAGAATGAGTTCAATCGCATCTCTACATGCAATACATCACATGAGATCTGGAAACTACTGGAAGCAACTAATGAGAGCTGAAAAGAAAGCGAAGTAAGCGACTCCGAAAAAGAAGAAAGCTATCGTCATGCTGAAAGCTTGTGACTAATGGCTTTAAATGATAGACCAGGAAGCTTATAGAGAAATAGAATCATTTTGTGCAAAAGTAAAGCTAACGATTCCGAATAAGAAAGTCCTCAACACACAACAAATTTATGCTTAATGGTAAGCGAGGTACAAGATAATCGTTTATTTGAAGAGTTTTCTTATGATGAATTATCTGATGCCTTCAATGATTTATTTGAAAATCACAAGAAGCTTAGGAATAATTATAAGCAAGTTTGAAACGATATTAAATCTTATAAGCTTGAGAATGAAAAGCTTACTTGTTTGTTGGATGAAGTTAGAGACACTTCCTTTTCTGACAACTCTGCTGAGATTTTTATACTTAATCTTAGACTGCATGAGGCAATTGAATGCATTAAAAAAAGCACTCAAGAAAATGCTAATCTTAAGGAGGAATTAGAATCAGAAAAGAAGCAGTATTCTATTGCTTCACTTAGAATTAATGTTTTTACAGCTAAATATGACGATTTATATGCTAGCTCTAAAAGGTTAGAGATTAGATTGGAAAAACAGGTAACGCAACCTATTACTCAATCTAACACAAGTCATGTGACTAAACACAAGTCACCCACGATAGATCAAATACACAAGAAGTAAGCAAGGCTAAAGCTTCACACAATTACGTCTTCTACTACAAGTATCCAAGGAGGACAAAACACACCACTTCACATACTCATACTTCTATACCTAACACAAATACCTATGCTATATGTCATTATTGTAGTTTAAGAGGACATATTTCACTCAGTGCAAGACTAAAAAATTGGTTGATATGAATATGTATAAGTGGGTTCCCAAAACTAACAAATATGGATCCAAATCATGGATACCAAAGTATCTGTCTAATGATGTAGGTAGAACGCTTTATGTCAGAATTTAGCACCAAGAAGAGCGTTGGTGATTACAAAGCTGCAAATGTCATCTTCCAAGCAATTGAACCAACATAAGTATGGCCACTTAAGCCACTTTGGAAACTGTTTGATAATAAACGAAAGAAATATAGAAACGACGGGTTTATGTGAAACCCGCTCTTCGGTTTACAAACAAGATTGTACAATTAATCCTATACGAGGATATCGAGTACAATTTATAATCTGGGTAAATATTGCTATAGGAGTCTGATCTACAGTCGAACACTTTGTCCCTTGGACCACACGATGATGAAGAAGTGCCGTAGAAGACAGAAAGCAGATTCGAAGGTTGCTAGAGAGAGTGGACGCTCAATGTCAAAGTCATCGATCACTATTCTTTGCCTGAACTCTGGATTCTTCTCTCTCAAAGACTCTTTGACTCTCAGTTCCTTGACCTATTTTCTTCGACCTTGGAATCTGTGACCAATTTTCGACCTCACCCCTTCAACCTCCAATTTTTGACCTTGGACCTCTGTTGATAGAGGTCTCTATTTATAGAGTTTTAGTGACAGTGACCACTCAGTCGGCGTAGAAACCGAGTAGTGGAAAGTACATCACCCTTTTACACGATGGTTACAATAACCGTTATCCGCGTATAGATAACCTTTTGAATGAGCGTGTGACGCATGTCCAATTTAAGAGATAATGTGTATAACTACTGCGAAGATCACGGCATAAAAGCCACGTAGGTAGTTATCCTTCAGGTAGAAGAGGTTGGCGTAGAAGCCAATAACTGTCACAATGGCGTAGAAGCCAAGTAGGCATAGAAGCCGAGTAGGCATAGAAGCCGAGTAGGCGTAGAAGCCGAGTGGGTATAGAAGCCGAGTCGGCGTAGAAGATAGCTAATCCTCTTCCCCTGACTGAGACCTTGAGCCAATTCTGGACCAAGTAGCCTTAATAAGTGCCAATGCAAATATGACCTGAGTTGGCGTATTCCAAGGAGATAGCGTACAGCGTGCTCCCATAGTTGAGAATAGCTCGATGGCGTAATGTGCCAAAGTGATAATGTGGACGTTTTAGCCGAAATTACGGCTTTTGGAGATATAATCAAATCTCTTGCATTAAATGCAGAGATCTTCCCCCATCCTGTGCATTAAATGCAGATACGCGCCTCGAACCCTGTACGAAGAGCAACTGATGACGTGGTAGTCTGTTCGTCTTCTGCGGAGCGTAAGAAGCTCACGTCTACTTGTGTAAAACTAGGCAGCGTATTCCAGAGGCGTGTCTCAAAGATTTGCCATCATTCCGCGCATTAAATGCAGAGGCGTGTCTCGAAGAATTGCCATTATTCTGCGCATTAAATGCAGAGGCGTGTCTCAAAGAATTGCCATTATTCTGCGCATTAAATGCAGAGGCGTGTCTCGAGGAATTGCCATTATTCTGCGCATTAAATGCAGAGACGTGCCTTGAGCTCTGCCATCACTCTGTACATTAAATGCAGAGACGTGTCTCGAAGATTTGTTATTATTCTGCACATTAAATGCAGAGACGTGCCTCGAGCTCTGTACGAAGAGCAGCTTTTGACGTGGCAGTCTGTTTAGCTCACGTCTGCCTGTGTAAAACTAGGCGGCGTATTCCCCTGTATGCGTAAAAGCAATTTATGCCAAGGAAATGTCACTAAACGACCGCCTGGGTCGCTGTGCCGCGCCATCATTATAGCCGTCGTCTGGGTAGTCGTGCAGTACTCTTTGTCAGGAGTCAGACATCAGGTTCACTGCACGATTTGTCAGTTTTATTTTGGGGAATACGAAGCGTCCCTCGTGCACTTCAATGCTGCATTGAAAGCGGATGAGTTTTACGCCATTAAGGCGATGTAGCACCCTTTTTACGCTGAAGCAGCCTGGACATACTGCATTACGCGGATGGTCCTTGAGCTTATATTTTACGCTGTGCTCAGTGGAAAAGCTCTGTTTGCACGCCGACGGCTCTGAAGTCATCTTTTTACGCTGCCCAGCATCAATATGCTGCGTATAGCTATCCAGCGTATTTTTTATGCTTCTACAAGACCCCCTTTAAAGCTTTCAAATTCCTCGTAATTTGAAACGCTTTGAATGAAGCATAAAAAGTTCCTCGTAATTTGAAAGGCTTTGAATGAAGCATGAAACGGTCAAGTCTGACACGTTCTTCAAGACTGACTTTCTGGCGGATTTATTGGGGATTTGTGCGTTCTCTTTTGCCTATATAAAGGCTGAGGAGTTAACCCGTTCTTCCCATATTTCCTTCACCACACAGAGATGATGGCCGAAGTTCATCGGGTCGACTTGAGGAAGAAGAAGACCATGTTCTTCCAGCATGTAAGGAGCCAAAAAAGACGGCGTCTTCGAGCAAATGTCCTCTGCAATGATGGATCATGGAAGGATATCATAGCCTCCTTTGCTCGGGATAATCAGCAACTTTGTATGGCGGTTCTTTAGGAGAGAGGAAGGGTCGCATTAGACCACACAGCTTGCAAGCTGTATCTTCTCCTGATACTCATGGATGAGGGACGAACTAGCCCCGTCGTTCATGGACGAGAGCAAACAAACTAGCTCTGTCCTCGAGTATTGAGTTCGGTGAAATACCTCAACTCAATCTGTCATAGCGTACGAAGGATGGGATCTGCATAATTTATGAAGGCCCAGTTTTGTACCCTCCCGCCATTTGATCATTTTTTGGTTAGTCGGTTGCGGAAACCGACTAACTGCTGGAGAAGATGGATGAAGAAGTCCACCCTTGCGAGAACCTGGCAGAACAGATTCTTGGTGCGATCTTCAGACGACGATAATGAAGTCCTTTGTAGAAGATATTTCCCTCATATGTAATCATGAAAATGAAGAAAAACCCTTGTAGACTGGATTTCCCTCATATGTAATCATGTTTTAATAAAATCGTCTTCTTTTGTGCATATGATCATCTTGTCATATTTTACTGTGAAGTCTGAATATGTGTAGCTTCGACACGTCTGGTAACTTTACGCCGACTCTGTTAGAAAGAGTGCTAGGTCTTGTCCTGTCTTTTACGTATGACTAAGGATGCGCAGAAAGCCGCTTAGCAGTCGAGTATTCGAACTGTCCTGCTGTAAGGAATAAGGAACCGCGTAGAATTCTGAACTGTCACTTCTGATAAACAGAATTCTTGTTCAGACCATCATCTTCAAGAATGATTTCTCAAAAATCCCTTGGAACAGGGCGAGAAATGGCTATCAAAAACTGAGTCGCCATCTTGAATTGTAGATAAAATATTCAGACTGGATTCTGGATGAACCTCCAATCGACCCAAGGAGAAGAGTAATTTTTCAATGTTGAACTCTGTATGCTTTGGGTACTTGGGATATTTTGAGGTCAAGAAGGGGTATCTTCTGTGTGAACTCTTGTAATTGACCGTCTTGAGAATCGTTCAGATATATTGTACTCTGGCCTGCGTATTTTTTCAGATATGCGAAAAGTCATAGATCTGTGGATGAGCGTGAAATCATAAGTTTATAGCCTCTCGAGCGTAAAAGCTGCTGAGCATGAGAGCATCCGGGCATAGAAACTGTAGATTTGTAGCTTCTGAAAAGGAAATCTTCCGAGCGTGAAGTTGTGGATCTGTTGCCTCTGAGCGTAAAAGCCACCGAGCGTGAAATTATAGATTTATAGCTGCTGAGCGTGAAGTCGTAGGTTTGTAGCCTCTCGAGCGTAAAAGCTACCGAGCATAAAAGCATCCGGGCGTAAAACCATAGACTTATAGCCTGTGAGCGTAAAACCGTAGATCTGTAGCTGTCGAGCGTAGAAAGCTCCTTAGCGTAAAAACCACGAATCTGCCTTGCACGAAAACTTTTCGAATTCGCTGACTGTCCGCCTTCTCTGAGTAATATGCTGACGTAGTCCCCAATCATAACCGAATATTAAATGTGAGATTTGGTTCGGGATTCGAGGAGTCCATCCGAACTCTATATATACCCCAAGCTTTTCAGAGAAAAACTTTTCATCTGTCTTTTGCAAAAGAAAGCCTTCGACTGTTCGAGTTCTCTCCTTCGTCTCTTCTCCGAGAATTCAGAGCTTTCAGCAATGGCCCCGAAACCGATCTCCTCCTCTAAGGGAAAGAAGACTGACTCTTCTTCTCGTTCTTCTGCTCAAGCAAGAGCGACTTTCGTCGGGCAAGGCGAGCTTCATTCTGAGCGAAGTGTCCCGCCGACGAACAGTGCATCCGGCCTTAAAGGTAGAGCTTTTGGGACGAAAAAGAATGACTAAAATCCTTCGCACACGTTGTACGTGAACGCGCTAGGTCGTCTTCTGTGCTGATGGCCTCTTCGAGGAAGATAATACACAGAGATGTTTCATCTTTTACGCCCATATTTCTAATGTGTCAGCGCAAAAACTCTATTTTTCGCAGTCTGGCTTAAAAGCACAAACTGTCGAAACTTAGCGTATACTATAAAATTTGGGTGTTGCGCCTCTGGATGAAAATTTCGGCGTAATAACTCAAATTTTGGCAGTCTGGCGTAAAACACAGACTGTCGAAACTTTGCGTATACTGCCAGTCTTGAATTTTATGCCTTGGAATGAGATTCCAGCGTAAAAGATCAAATTTTTACAGTCTCGGCGTAAAGCACAGACTGTTGATTTTTTGCATATGCTGCAAGATTGTCTAGTATAGAAACTGACGTATCTTTCTTGCATTTTGCAGTTAACTTGCATGCGTCTCCATTGGCTGAGGTTATGGGTTCCGCTACCGGGATGCTGCACTCCAACTATCTGGAGGATTTGTCCCACGTGACATTTCCCATCTCTGGACCCCAGTATCCTGAAGGTAGGGGAATCCTGATATCGGCTCAAGGCGAGCGAACGCTGTTGAACATGATCAATGGAGAGCCCCTGATGTACATAGACGGGGACCAATACATAAAGCCGGCCTTTCTCTTCAGGGACATGATTGACAAGCTGTCCCAGACGAAGCCCAAGAAAGAACTCTGGGTTTTCCCTGCCGGGGGCTTGGTTCTGTATCTGCCCAAGATGCTGAGAGACTATCCCATCTCGGCATTCTTTCATGCTACACATCCCAGGAGGATGTCATGGACGCTGACTCCCGATCTTCACGGCCGGGCGGGAAAGATATTTCATCTGAAAGAAGCTGACCAGGGGTCGTTTGTCAGCCACCCTTCCGGCTCTGTGATGCCGTTCAGGGGGCTGTACCCGGCCAGTGTCCCGAGTGAAGACACTTTAGTGATCCAGCCGGTTCAATTACCGACTTTCTACTATGATTTCATGGGGCACGGGGGAGTATACCCTAAGGTGAACCCTCGGACAAGTGGGTGGATCACCCCTACAAATCTTCGATGGGGCTCGCTTAGCTAAATGGGCCCTGAAGCAATTTTAGACCGAGCTGGAGGGCATTGGTCTGTACAAAGCTGTGAGTGCTACCAGTGTTGGGTTACCTCTCAACCCCAACCTATTTCTGGCACTGATGGAGCAATATATCTCGCTCACCGGGACTTTCGCCACTCCACTGGGGGAGTTGGGATTGGCCCTCCACGAGATGGCAGAGATCTCGAGACTGCCGATGGGGGATACTCTATATGAAGAGTATGTTCCCACGAACCGGGAGTTGGGGGATTCAGACCCTCGGGTAGTGGAAGTATATCAGGAGCTGATGTGCCACTACCTTGCTTGCACTGTTTTTTATGGTGAGCCTTCAGATTTGGCTCACATCAATAAATGGACGTCCTACCTCTTCTTTCACCGGGCCAGGACTGCTAAGCCAGAGAAGGTCTTAGATACGAAGGATCAGCCTTTGAATTTTCTGAGCGTGCTTAGTGCTCAGGTAGTCGACGATCTCATAGAAGACGCTGGGCTCTGGACCAGATTCTTGACGAAGGGATAGGGCAGTATCCTGTAGGCACTAAGGCCTATAGTTAATTGAGGCGTTGCCACAGGCCTCTGTCCAGGAAAGCTCAACTAGCGGGCTTTCTTTCTATATGGATGTGCCGACTGGTGGTGCCCGGGATTGCATCTGCGGACCGCATTCACCGCAACACGCTATGGCCTGCAGTGCGTCTGGTGTTCGGGGCAAGACTGGGCTTGCTCCCTGCCATGGTGTGCCACACACAAGCTGGCCTGAGGGCTATGACTGATGGGCTGTTCGTCGATGAAACTCGACGTGATAGCTTTCCCAGGGTAGAATTACCATACCTGTATTTGATGGGATGGTTAATTCTCCATAACCCCAGGGTGATGTCTCCCAGCTCTAGCAGTAGTTCGGGGGTAGTTTCTAGTTGAACTACAAGAATTTCTCCTGGAACGTTACCATAGTTTTAGACAGTCGGCGGGTGCTGAATTTCAGTCACAGCTGGAAGCTTTTCTGCACTGTCCCCTCTATACATCTCAATCAACAGGGGATCAGACTTCAGGATATGGGCGACGGGAAGACCGTTCTTTCTATTGAGGCTTTTAATTGGTTGGTCTGTATTAGACCTTCCCATTTACTGTACAGAAGTGAAGACCATTATTTCTTTGAGCCCTACCTGCCTAGTCGGTTTGCCAAGCAATTTGGGTACGATTAGTTGTACGTGGGCAATACCGTCACTAGCTTCAGGTCCAGAGGCGGACTCATTGATGGAGCGAGAGGATGGCGATACTTTATCATGGGTTGCACTGGAGCAATCTTTACCTTGCCCGTCATTTCACTCTCCACGAAGCTGCGCATTCTCCACTCGTATGCCCAGTTCTATGTGGCAACCAACACCTTCTATCGCAATTTTGATATGCATGAAAGTTTTAGGATGCCCTCTTCCAAGCCTGGGGGAAGAATCGAAATACCCTCGGTCTCTTCTGATGAGGGTGAAGATTCCGTCAATCCAGATGAGCCTCTGTTGGCGGTACCGAGGGGTGAAATACCTCCACCTGCAGGGCCTCTGGTAATCTCTGGGAAGCGAAGGGCTCCTGCTCAGAAGGAGACTTCCCCTCGCAAGAGGAAGAAGAAGACGGTTACTCGTCCTCTCTAGATTCCCGGGAATGAGGCTCCTAGAAGTGAGCCTGCATCTCCCCCTGTCGGGGATGATCCTTTGATTGGAGGTTCCTCGCCTTTTAGAGAGGGAACCTCTGCAGTTCCGGCTGGCGGTGCCAGAGAATTCCTGCTGGAGGCTGCTGTCGCTGCTACCGCTTCGGGTAGTGGAACGAGATCGCCTTCGGGGCCGAGCCGATTAAGGATATCTTTATCCAGGTCAGCATCGGGAGAAACCCCTGCCGTGTTTGTAGGTGCGCCCAGCGAGATTCTACTTGGTGAACCTCGAGTGGATCTCGGCAAGGATTTGGAAGAGTACCTGCCGATGTCAGTTAGCACACCCCCTTCTCCAGGTATGACAGCTTGCCTAGCATTATTAAGAAATGATTTAGCTGTACTGGCCGCAGACGCGACATATACACCATCGGCCATGGGTAAATGTCATCTTTATGCCTCTTTTTAGAAAAGTTAACATCATTTCGATATTAACTTCCTTTTGTCTTCTTTTCAAGGGAAGACATCTTCGGGGAGGGCAGTGTTGACGTGCCTTTTGGCTCTGTATCGGCTTCTGGCATTGACATAGAGGTGCCCGACTTCGAAGAGGAAACATTTTTGGGTGCCGGCTCGCCCGAAACGGTTCCGATTTCTTAAGAGGAGGATGAGCCTGTCATTGCGACAATGCCTCCTTTGAGTACGCCGGTTGCTTCGTCCGGTGTTGGCACATCTTCTTTTGTCGTGCCACCTGTTGAGGCGACGGCTGTGGCAACATCGTCTGCGGTCATCCCTGGAGGGGGGTTCGCCAATATTGCAGCCACTCCTAGCGTCCACTCGGATCTAGCCATGCTGACTGAGCAGTATACCAGTATCTTCTACACCGCTATGAAAACGTTGATATCAATGGTGTTGGAGAAGAATCTGAGCTTCGAGGCGCTGAGGAGGTCCTCTCATTTTACGATAGTACCGATCAGAGAATACGACGACACTGGGATAGCTGACACATTAGAGGAGATAGTTAATGGTTTGGAGCAACCCATTAACGAATATCTGCGGCTATCTCGAGACAGTATTGAAGACCTGGTCCAGGATGAATATGACTCATTGACTGCGCAGCTGACTGAACAGATGAAAGGCCTAAATAAATCCACCCAAACACATCAGCAGAAGATGGATGAAGAAAAAGCTGTCTTGGAGGAGGTCATTCCTCTTTAAACGAAGTATCAAGCTGAGCATGAAGGAAATGTAGCGAGGGTCCGCAAACTGGAAGCAAAACTCGCTCAGGCAAAGGAGTGGGCTTCTCAGTCGTCAGAAGCTCTAGATGTGGTGAATGGTCGACTGGGCATAGCTCATCAGAACTTGGCGCGTGCAGGAGTTGCCCGTACTGGTCTTGTTCGGGCTAGATCCGAACTGTCCCTCCTGAGCAATGATGAGGCACGGCTGGAGCGGGCCCGCGCTATTGTTTTGAGCTCCAGGACTGAGAAGATGACTGCGCTGGCACGGCAAATTCGCGACCTGACCGCTCCTCCCAAATGATGTACTTTTTGACTTTTTAATGTAATTTTGCTCTTTCTAGGAATAATAAAGAGGCTTTCATCTGACTTTGTGGACCCATCATTTTGGAATATAAATGACAGGTTTGGGTGAAAGTGATATCAGAGGTAATATGGACGTGATATACTCTCGGTAAGTTTTAGCAGGACATATCTATTCAGAGGTTATATGGACATGATAGAATATGCTTCAGCTAAAATTTGTACACAAAACACTATCAGAGGTAATATGGACGTGATAGGTCTTGAAGTTCCAAATTAGTTAAACATATCTATTCAGAGGTTATATGGACATGATAGAATACGATCAAACTAGTTTCGTTTTGGAAGTAGTTTCGTCAGAATGAGATTTTTGCCATATTCCGTTTGAGCAAAGGAGGTTAAGCATAGTACATCTTCAGGAATTTGCCATTGATAGGAGCCATCAATAAGTCTCCGCTAGGCTTAACTAATCTGTAAGCGCCATTTGCAATCATATAAGGGTTCTCCATTTCTTTATGATTATTTGCATGAATTGGACATCGTACTAGAGGTAATATGGACGTAGTACGATACCGTATTTGTTGAGGACATCCCACTGGGGGGTTTTTTAGTAGACCTATTACTTTTTGTGCACATTAGTGCAAGTAATAAGTTTAAGACAAGCCCTACCAGAGGTAATATGGACATGGCAGTTTTTGTGGACTCAATACCACTGGCGTACTTAGATTTAAGTACGGGTGCTAAGTCGAGATGACGACCGATATCAGAGGTAATATGGACATGATAATCGATAGTCAGAAACTCGAAAAGTTTGTTTAGAGGTAATATGAACATGACAAACTCTCTGGATTGTGACTCCATTGGGGATGGAGGTATATATCTGTAACACCCCGTTCCGCTCTAGCGGACTGCCATCTCAAACGACAATAGTGCAGCTATCCCGACCCGCTTTGCCTCAAACGAGAAGCAAAAGATATCCAGACTTGTCCCTACAGGAATTTGGCTTAGGCTTTCAGAGGCTCGCTCAGACGTATCGCTCTACCGAGGCGAATCATCGCTAAGGTGGGTGGCTACGGTAAACTTGTCTTTGCTTAGCTAGCATACATAAAATCTAGAATATTCATGCTAGTCGCTAGGTGAATAATCCCCTGCATTCTAATAAATCCAACACACCTAGCTAAGGGAATAATCCCAACTTGTATTGCTATGCTAGAACATGGAAAATGAAATACTGCTATATATGTTCAGACCCTCGCATGCTAAGTCCCTAACGGTTTCATCTCTCGGCTTACCTTCGGGCCCGAGCAAACGTGTTGCTTATGTTTCTTAGAACGCATGCTTGTCTGCTTGTACGTTGCCTTGACTCAATACTTGTAACATAAGCCAGGCCAATACCCTGTTATACAGGATACTGTTCAGAACGACTATGAGAACGAAAATTAGGCAATGCATCTTGTCTTGTACTATTGTTGCCTCAACAGCTTGCCTCTTGTCTTGTACTCTTGTCTTGTACACTTGTTGCCCCAACCATGTAATGGATAACTTACCCGAGACGTCGTTCGATCACGGACAACTTGTGCACAGGGACGGTCTAGCGGGCGATGCTGGGGCACCGGCATCGTCTCGGTCCGGGCGAGACCAATTGTTCATAGTCTCTTGTTCGGTGGAAATGGCTTGCAGTGCCTCTTGTACTTTCGTTGCATACCATTCTCGTCAAAGACTATATAGTCTCTTGTTCGGCGGAGTGGTTTATAGCGCCTCTTGTACTTTGTTGCATACCATTCTCGTCAAGACTATACCGTCCATTATAGCATACGCTAGTGATCGCCTTGTATTTAACTTGTTGCATGCTTGCTGGTAAAGAAATAAAAGATAACAAAAAATCCTCGCTTAGCGGCTATCCGCGTGCGAGGCACTGTATCGCATCAAGAAACAACTAAATACCTGAACGATCTTGAATTAACAGTACTTGTGTTGCATATACTATGCCCCTGAATGCTTATACATGTTTCTGCTTGAATTTATAATGTTTGCCTTGGACAGGGAAGGACAAATGGTAAGTTGGTAAGTCTCGCCGTGTTTCCTCTCATGTTGTACGGCGTACTGCCCGACACGTTAGGCTATTCAAATATTGCATGAAACTGATCCTAAATCAACTAGAAAGACAACTTAATAGTTGTGCACGAAACTTGTATTACGTGTTTGGATTTGTCGAGCGGGCGAGTAGCTTCCCCACCAGTGCATTCAATGTACTGATAATCCACCAGTTTGTATGCAGGGTACGGGAGAACCTCGTTCGGTGCGGATGCCTCCAACGTGCGTGCTAAGGCCAGGAGTTCCCTCTGAAGCCTTACAACGGTGCATCCGGAACAAAAGCACATATACAAGACATAATGTTGGAGCGTCGCCTGAACATCGCCTGTACAATCATTCCACTATTGTAGCCGCTTGGCACGCTTTTACTATTTCAGAGAGAGAGGCTTGAGCGACTTGTAATCTCGGCTATACGCCGCTTGTAACATATCTTTATATCAATAAAGAGCTTATTTTACTTCAACTTGTGTTTCAATGCTTCCGCTATATTGTCGACTCAGTGAACCTGTTACCGATCGCCTATGCGTTCATAACTCCGCTGCACTCGGACAATCTGTGCGACTTTGTGGCTTAGAACTCTTACCGTCAGCCAATGAATCATGGCCTTGCACGGGCGTGGCTCACGCTCGTGCGGCATCACGCCCGGATGGGTCAAGCGATCGTTCCGCGGGAGCGCTGGCGAGGGTGATTCCCGCCTAGCGGGAACGGCCAATTTGCCTGCGGGAGATCGGGGCGTGACATGTTGGTATCAGAGCCTGGCTTCTATGCCTTTGGCCTTCAATTCGATATCTCTGTTTCGAAAGCTCGTTCGTGGGTTATGTGCATGCTCTCTCTCAATGCCTCGATGGGATGTTCCAACAATAAGTCTAAATACTTTCAAAATGTGTTTTGAATGATATGATTGCTTGTCTGGTTGTATGCTGCTAGTGGCCTTTGTGCCAACCTGTGTGAACCCTTGAGAGTATCGCTAGTAGCTTGTCTGATTTCACTAACTCTAAGTTTGGTTGAATGTATCTATTCGAGGGACGCCTTGAACTAGTGCACCATCCAAGACTTAAGAAAAGGTGAACTCGAGTGCTAAGACTTCGCTATCACTAAGCTGGTTGACATGTTCACGCTAGAAGTGCATTTCGAAAGTATGCACGATCCAGTCTAAGCGATATGTTGATTTCGACGCTTGTGCAAGTGAATATCCAAATGAACAAGTACAATGACTTGTCTAGGATTGTCTCAACCCTAGATTACTGCTTGTCCTTAGTAAGTCTCGAGGACGAGACTTTTTCTGAGTTGGGTAGGATGTAACACCCCGTTCCGCACTAGCGGACTGCCGTCTCAAACGGCAATAGTGCAGCTGTCCCGACCCGCTTTGCCTCAAACGAGAAGCAAAAGATATCCAGACTTGTCCCTACAGGAATTCGGCTTGGGCTTTCAGAGGCTCGCTCAGACGTATTGCTCTACCGAGGCGAATCATCGCTAAGGTGGGTGGCTACGGTGAACTTGCCTTTGCTTAGCCAGCACACATAAAATCTGGAATATTCATGCTAGTCGCTAGGTGAATAATCCCCTGCATGCTAATAAATCTAACGCACCTAGCTAAGGGAATAATCCCAACTTGTATTGCTATGCTAGAACATGGAAAATAAAATACTGCTATATATGTTCAGACCCTCGCATGCTAAGTCCCTAACGGTTTCATCTCTCGGCTTACCTTCGGGCCCGAGCAAACGTGTTGCTTATGTTCCTTAGAACGCAGGCTTGTCTGCTTGTACGTTGCCTTGACTCAATACTTGTAACATAAGCCAGGCCAACACCCTGTTATACAGGATACTGTTCAGAACGACTATGAGAACGGAAATCAGGCAATGCATCTTGTCTTGTACTATTGTTGTCTCAACAGCTTGCCTCTTGTCTTGTACTCTTGTCTTATACTCTTGTCTTGTACGCTTGTTGCCCCAACCATGTAATGGATAACTTACCCGAGACGCCGTTCGATCACGGACAACTTGTGCACAGGGATGGTCTAGCGGGCGATGCTGGGGCACTGGCATCTTTCCGGTCCGGGCGAGACCAATTGTTCATAGTCTCTTGTTCGGCAAAATGGCTTGCAGTACCTCTTGTACTTTCGTTGTACACCATTCTCGTCAAAGACTATATAGTCTCTTGTTCGGCGGAGTGGTTTGCAGCGCCTCTTGTACTTTGTTGCATACCATTTTCGTCAAGACTATACCGTCCATTATGGCATACGCCAGTGATCGCCTTGTATTTAACTTGTTGCATGCTTGCTGGTAAAGAAATAAAAGATAACAAGAAATCCTCGCTTAGCAGCTATCCGCGTGCGAGGCACTGTATCGCATCAAGAAACAACTAAATACCTGAACGATCTTGAATTAACAGTACTCGTGTTGCATATACTATGCCCCTGAATGCTTATACATGTTTCTGCTTGAATTTATAATATTTGCCTTGGACAGGGAAGGACAAATGGTAAGTTGGTAAGTCTCGTCGTGTTTCCTCTCATGTTGCACGGCGCACTGCCCGACACGTTAGGCTATTCAAATATTGCATGAAACTGATCCTAAGGCAACTAGAAAGACAACTTAATAGTTGTGCACGGAACCTGTATTACGTGTTTGGATTTGTCGAGCGGGCGAGTAGCTTCCCCACCAGTGTATTCAATGTACTGATAATCCACCAGTTTGTATGCAGGGTGCGGGAGAACCTCGTTCGGTACGGATGCCTCCAACGTGCGTGCTAAGGCCAGGAGTTCCCTCTGAAGCCTTACAACGGTGCGTCCGGAACAAAAGCACATATACAAGACATAATGTTGGAGTGTTGCCTGAACATCGCCTGTACAATCATTCCACTATTGTAGCCGCTTGGCACGCTTTTACTATTTTAGAGAGAGAGGCTTGAGCGACTTGTAATCTTGGCTATACGCCGCTTATAACATATCTTTATATCAATAAAGAGCTCGTTTTACTTCAACTTGTGTTTCAATGCTTCCGCTATATTGTCGACTCAGTGAACCTGTTACCGATCGCCTATGCGTTCATGACTCCGCTGCACTCGGACAATCTGTGCGACTTTGTGGCTTAGAACTCTTACCGCCAGCCAATGAACCATGGCCTTGCACGGGCGTGGCTCACGCACGTACGGCATCACGCCCGGATGGGTCAAGCGATCGTTCCGCGGGAGCGCTGGCGAGGGTGATTCCCGCGTAGCGGGAACGGCCAATTTGCCTGCGGGAGATCGGGGCGTGACAATATCTGCTCAGAGGTAATATGAACATGGCATTTTTTTGGGGACTTAACACCACTAGCGTATTTAGAGTTAAGTACGGGTGCTAAGTTGAGATGACAACCGATATTAGAGGTAATATGGACATGATAATCGATAGTCAGAAACTCGAAAAGTTTGTTCAGAGGTAATATGGACGTGAACTCATGTCCGAAAAATTTACTGTAGAGTGATTTCTTGAGCAGGGATAGACCTGAAGAATCCTCTAGGGAAACTTTAGGGGATTTATTATCCGGTATTTTCTGGAGGGAGAAAGCAAAATCACCCAGTAGTGATCATCCCTTCATTTACTGATGCGAAGTGATGACCTTGGCGTCAATCAACTCCTGGATTCTCCTTTTCAGCACATAGCACGCCTTTGTAGGATGATGAATGTACCGATGAAAGAGACAATAATCTGGGTCATCAACTTTGCCAGCCCTCTCAGGATATCTGATGTTGGGCAGCTGAAGTTTGTGTTCCTCTATCAACATATTGAAGATTTCAATGATGTCCTCTTCATTGAAGGAGAAAGTCCCTTCTGGTCTTCGGGCTCTCGATGCCTGAGTTTTATGGTCTTCCGGGAAGATTGTCGTCGTCGCATCATCTTCGGATTCTGAGAGAATTCTACCCCCAGCTTTGGATGCTGCCCTGTTTTGTCGAGGTAGGCTACCCCCAGACATGTCGTGGCATTTGTCCACAGAAGCTGATTTAGAAGGACCTGTCTCTGGTTGTACAGGATTAGACTTTGAAGATTTGGGGTTTGCAAGAGATGCGGTATACCCCAACCCAAAACGAGCTTGTTGACGGTAAGAATTACCATGCAACGGTGTTCGTCTGCCTTTTCCATAGTTGAGGCCTTGTTTCAGCTTCAAATCATAACCCATACTTTGTATAATCTTTAAAGCTTGCGGGCTATATCTGTGGATTTGCATTTTGCCACCTTCAGACTCGCAAAATTCTTCTTGTATGATTGGGCTGCTCCGCATGCGACCGAAGACTATTGGATGCTGGTCGTCGCGAGTTGGAGGAATAATAAAGATGGAATCTTCATGTGGCCCACCTGTCATGACGACATTGGATGTTGATGCATCTTCCCATAAGATCTTCCCGCGTTTGACCGTTAGGGGAACTGAAGCCTGTTTATGACCCTTATCTTTGTGTTTCTGGATCAGAAATTCACACAAGTCAGGAGTATTTACAGGAGAGGAAGAAGAAGATGGCTTGTTCCTTCTGTTCACATCAGTGGGCATGAGGATGTTGGGAACCATAGTTCTCCCTGTGTCGCATGTATACAACAGGTTGGCCATCTGGGTGGCGGATAATCCCCGAGGAGGGTGTCTTTCCGTAATTTGAGCCTTCTTTATGCTGAGGGACTTCACCTGGCTTAATTTGGGTTGGCGTAAAGCCGAGGAGGTCCTAAGTCGGCCATCAGTTCCTCGCGTAATCCGGAGGGCGGGCAGATTTTTTTCCTTGCTGCCGTAAAGGCCGAGAAGTTGAGTATTCCGCCACTTGCTTTCCCTTGCGTAGATTGCAGGGATCATCTGCTTTTCCGCGGAGGGCAGATGCATTTTTACGCGTGGAGCGCATTTGGAACTTCTGATTTGGCGCTAAGGCATTGTCAGAAATTCTGTCTGCCACGTCATCGACGGGAGACTGGATTTTACGCGCAGAGCGTGGATTAGGCTTCTGGACTAGCGCTGAGGCATTGTCCGAAGTTTTGTCAGCCATGTCAAGGATGGGAGACAGAGTTTTATGTGCAGAGTGCGATGTATACTTCTGGATTAGCACTGAGGCATTGCCAGAAGTTTTGTCTATTCCATCAGTGACGGAAGACTGAATTTTACGAGCAAGGCGCGGAGGGAGCGATGCTACAACCTTGTTGGTCGGAGAGGTCGGAGAGTCGACAGGAATGGTAGGGGATGTCTTGGGCATCCAGACCTTACGCAGCTTCCTGTGGTCTTGAACAGAGAGAGAGTGAGAGCTACCCCCTGCTCGAAGTATATCTTCGTAGGCAGACTGGTCGAACTGGACGACCAGTGTCTTCTTTACGGATCCCACGGATACCGCATCGTGTTGAACAATTGCTTTCTCATCAGAAGAGAAAGATGTCCCCAGCAGAGTCACCATCTTGTGTTTGATAATAAACAAAAGAAATATGGAAACGACAGGTTTATGTGAAACCCGCTCTTCGGTTTACAAACAAGATTGTACAATTAATCCTATACGAGGATGTCGAGTACAATTTATAATCTGGGTAAATATTGCTATAGGAGTCTGATCTGCAGTCGATCACTTTGTCCCTTGGACCACACGATGATGAAGAAGTGCCGTAGAAGACAGAAAGCAGCTTCGAAGGTTGCTAGAGAGAGTGGACGCTCGATGCCAAAGTCGTCAATCACTACTCTTTGCCTGAGCTCTGGATTCTTCTCTCTCAAAGACTCTTTGACTCTTAGTCCTTGACCTGTTTTCTTCGACCTTGGAATCTGTGACCAATTTTTGACCTCACCCTTTCGACCTTCGACCTCCAATTTTCGATCTTGGACCTATGTTGATAGAGGTCTCTATTTATAGAGTTTTAGTGACAGTGACCACTCAGTCGGCGTAGAAACCGAGAATTGGAAAGTACAGCACCCTTTTACACGATGGTTACAATAACTGTTGCCCGCGTATAGATGACCTTTTGAATGAGCGTGTGACGCGTGTCCAATTTAAGAGACAATGCGTATAACTGCTACGAAGATCACGGCATAAAAGCCATATAGGTAGTTATCCTTCGCGTAGAAGCCAATAACTGTCACCATGGCATAGAAGCCAAGTAGGCGTAGAAGCCGAGTAGGCATAGAAGCCGAGTAGGCATAGAAGCCGAATAGGCATAGAAGCCGAGTAGGCGTAGAAGCCGAGTGGGCGTAGAAGCCTAGTGAGCGTAGAAGATAGCTGATCCTCTTTCCCTGACTGAGGCCTTGGGCGAATTCTGGACCGAGTAGCCTTAATATGCGCCAATGCAAATGTGGCCTGAGTTGGCGTATTCCAAGGAGATAGCGTACAGCGTGCTCCCATAGCTGAGAATAGCCCGATGGCGTAATGTGCCAAAGTGATGATGTGGACGTTTTAGCCAAAATTATGGCTTTTGGAGATATAATCAAATCTCTTGCATTAAATGCAGAGATCTGCCCCCATCCTGCGCATTAAATGCAGATACGCACCTCAAACCCTGTACGAAGAGTAACTGATGATGTGGCAGTCTGTTCGTCTTCTGCGGAGCATAAGAAGCTCACGTCTGCCTGTGTAAAACTAGGCAGCGTATTCCAGAGGCGTGTCTCGAAGATTTGCCATCATTCTGCACATTAAATGTAGAGGCGTGTCTCGAGGAATTGCCATTATTCTGCGCATTAAATGCAGAGGCGTGTCTCGAGGAATTGCCATTATTCTGCGTATTAAATGCAGAGGCGTGTCTCGAGGAATTGCCATTATTCTGCGCATTAAATGCAGAGACGTGCCTCGAGCTCTGCCATCACTCTGCGCATTAAATGCAGAGACATATCTCGAAGATCTGTCATTATTCTGCGCATTAAATGCAGAGACGTACCTCGAGCTCTGTACGAAGAGCAGCTTTTGACGTGGCAGTCTGTTTAGCTCATGTTTGCCTGTGTAAAACTAGGCGGCGTATTCCCCTGTATGCGTAAAAGCAGTTTACGCCAAGAAAATGTCACTAAACGACAGACAGGGTCGCTGTGCCGCTCCATCATTATAGTCGTCGTCTGGGTAGTCGTGCAGTACTCTTTGTCAGGAGTCAGACGTCAGGTTCACTGCACGATTTGTCAGGTTCATTTTGGGGAATACGAAGCGTCCCTCGTACACTTCAATGCTGCATTAAAAGCAGATAAGTTTTACGCCATAAAGGCGATGTAGCACCCTTTTTACGCTGAAGCAGCCTGGACATACTGTATTACGCGGATGGTCCTTGAGCTTATATTTTACGCTGTGCTCAGCGGAAAAGCTCTGTTTGCACGCCGACGGCTCTGAAGTCATCTTTTTACGCTGCCTAGCATCAACATGCTGCGTATAGCTATCCAGCATATTTTTTATTCTTCTACAGAAACGTGCTAATTAATTCCTCCTACAATGGCTAAAATTGTAGAATCTAGCATATTTTTAATTAATGTTTTTTTATTATCTTTTATTGAAATATTTCGTTGTTATTTATTTAAATCAATAAGATATGATACTATCATGCTTAGTTAATTTTTCTTGTAACTACTTTTATCCAGCATGACTAGTTATTTAGCTAAAATATTAGCTCACACTATGCAGTATTTCATACACTTTCTATT